>OY982560.1:2704861-3240106 GCA_963859945.1 Euplagia quadripunctaria | reverse complement strand
CTATTGGCCTAGTGGTTAGTAACGCTGACTGCTACGCCATAAGGCGTGGGTTCCATTCTCACCCGAGTCTGGGTGTTCTTTGTGTTCGTTATTTGTATGTTTGTAAAGTCCCTCGCTACATAGAGTCATTCCTAATGTGGGAGTTGTCTTTTAAAAGAAAAATAAAAAAAATATTGATTCATTATACTATTTATTGGTCTACTATTATCGATTCTACAATATGACCACACCGTCTTAAATGTTACAGAAGTAACACATTCTATAGAGTTCTTTAAAAATAGAGGCCAAAGAATCATAATAGTCTGCATTGACATAAATAGTGTACAATTTAATAATAATAATAGCCAAGAGCCTCGATGAACACCTTAAGAGGCTCGCGTTAGACGGCTGGATCAAGGGACTGATGCAGAAGGCAGTCCTCCTCGACACGGCCCATATAGTGAGGAGGTTCCCGTCTTGGAGCCGGTGTCTTGGTCCCCTGTACCCGATGTCGGTGGCTACAATTTTAATATTTTTAAATAAATGTATATTGTTTTTATATATATTTAAAAATGTAATTTATAAGTATTAAGTTTAATAAAGAGGAATAATAACTTCACACATCTTACACACACGTGTCTGATCCCAAACAAGGCAGAACGTGTACTATAGTAACCAGACTGCTGATAAACATAATTATATATTTCTAAATACATACAAAACAAACAAATGATCATGCTCATCACACAATTATTTGTCCTGGGATGGGAATCGAACCCACGAGCTCTGGCCTCAGCAGTCAGGGTCACTAACCACTACACCAACAGGCCAGTTTATAGTAGGATTCTCTGACACCTGACGTGGCTATGTGTTACGAATGAATAAATTTTAGATAGTTTATGAATATATTTAAAAACAATAAAAAAAAAGTCGTAATAGTTTATCTGTCGTGTACAGGTGCTAACGGGCAACACCCGGGCAGCGCGCTGCAGGCGGCCATGACGCACGCGGCCGCGCTCAACCAGGCGCAGGGCGCGCAGCACCCCGCGCTCACCAACATGATGTCCAGTGAGTACTGACGGTTCCATAGTGTTGACAATTATATCTTTTATAATCCTAACCCGAAATAAACTAATTTACCTTTGCTCTTGTTGATGCCAGAATTTTTATGTTTTTTTAAATTAAAATGTAAAATTCTCAAATCCTTATTACAAATATAGTTTCAGGAGTGAGAATTTGAGAACCTTTAAACTTATTTCCTTTGCAATCTATTTAGCTTCATTATGAAATTAATGTAAGTTTTATAATCCAGCTAAACCGATATTGTAAACGAAGAAGTTTTTGCATTTGTCGTTATTTAATTCAGTTTTAAAAATATAAATGATAATTATTGCCAAGACAATATTAGCAAAACATTAGAGACTACACTAGAATTATGTACATTTATTCGAAAATTTAAATAGACAATAAGCGTTTCCTTTTTTTATGGTATAGGGGCAAACGACCAGACCTGATGTATTGTAACTCGAGAGTCACAAGTGCGTTGCCGCCCTTTAAGGTGGAAGTAGGAGAAGAGGGGGAGGGGGGAAGAGTAGGGAGACGGGAGAGAGGGGAAGGACGGGAATAGGGGATAGGGAAGAGTTAGGGCATGCATTGCTTGTGTGTTACAGGAAACTGGCAGTGGCCAGTTTCCTGTAAGGTCATGGTATCGAGTGGAGTCGAGCCGGCCCATACGTGCCGAAGCATGGCTCTCCCACGTCCTTCTTTAATAATTTGTAATTCCAAATAGCCATAATTACTAAACCCATTATCTTTCTCTAGGTTTATACGGCTGGGGTATAGGTGACACATTCCCCACACCGTCGCCAGAATCCCCGGAACAGTGGTCATCGCCATCGCCGCAAACACCACTGACGCAATCCCCTCACTCGGACTGGTCGGACCGCGCCGCGCTCTCGCCCAATGAGATACAACAGACTAATAAGGGAGCTACCGAAGCCATTTTTATATAGAATAGATCCAAGAATTAGGGTGTTTTAATGAAGGGGAAGTTTTGTTGGATCACCTTTATACAAGCTATTCAGGCTTGATATTGTGAAAAAAAAATTGTGTGAGCTTAGAAAACTATAGACTATGATATTGTGTATAATTATATAAACGTGGTTAGGAGATCAATTCTAATATAATAGGTAAATTTGTTTGATTATTTGAAATATTTGTAGTGTAACTATGAACTTCTGAGTAAAGACATTATTTTTTAAATGGCTCAAATTGATCACATAACGGATAATTAAACTGTGCATTAAATGTATTTTTTTCATCAGCTCTTACGCTCAAAATATTTAAAACCATCTTTCCAACAAAGGACACTCGCCCCGTGAAATGTAGGAACACCCGCAACAGCATGCGATCAATGTACAGAACGACTTGTAATATAATGTTCGGCGTCCATTGCGCGTTGAGTACGACGCCGAGCAGAGTGCCGTAGACATAGACTGACTTGTATGTACAGCATGACGATGTATAGGTTAACATAAGAACTAACATCCCGTGATTATTAAGTAGCATTCCCTTCGGTGTATTTTTTGTGTAACTTGTTCAAAAATGCATTTATTAAATAAGAGACATGAAATATAAAAATAAAATAATGGTATATATTACGTGATATTTCGAGATACAATTTCATAATTTTATTTTATATAAATCAATGTTTTAATATTACAATAAAAGGCCATGGAACATTGTAACTAAAAAACTCTTCTGATAATTTTTTTTTTTTAAAGTATTTTTAATAAAAAAAAATAGGTACTTGATTGACACTGTATAATAGGTTAAAAAAGAAAAAAAATACACATCTCCCTTTTATATTATACTGTTAAGACGTACACAACCATTTACAAACTTATCTACTGCTACAGCAGTAGTAGTCTAATACATACAATAACATTGTATTTTTAAGTATTTTGTTTTTTTTAAGTTACTTAGCCATAAAAATGCACCGAATAACAATCACAAATATAAATGACACTTGTTACGTTGTTGTTATTTTTAATATTTACTTGTTTAAGTCGTGGACCATTGGTTTAATGCATATGAGATTGTTAAGCGAGGCCCGAGGCGGCCGCGCACAGTTGAAAGAAAAGTTATTTATGTGTGATTCTTTAGCACCTAGAAACGTGCTTTTAGTGTAGATAGTTACATTTTGTTTTAAAGCTGACGTAAATGTGTAATTCAAATTTCGAACATTGTCTATACAAATGTACAAAATTAAAAAAAAAATATGTGTATTTTGGCGTCAACACTGCCTTGGCTTCAGTTATTTATTTCGGCTTTAAACACAAACTGTTTAGTGTTTAAATGTAATATTGACTGAGATTGATGCCCGTTATCGCGATTTCTCACGTTTTAATACTTTATTTTTTGTTTCGCTGAATTTTATTATTTGATCTGGCAATAATCTCAGTTTTTAATATTATAGTTGATAGTTTACATATCTTCCGTTTTGTCAAATCATTCCATAATTAACTTCCATTTTGCAGATGTGTACAGAGAAAAGAATTAGGGAGTATTTTTTATAAACATTGCATAACTAGTTTAATTCTTTATACAAACGTGGATATAAAATTTAAAGTTTAAGTGTTTTTAAAGGCCACCTCTGACATATGGTGCATATTTTCTAATTGATATAAGATCTCATCCATTCCATTTTCGCTTTAAAAGGACAATTAGTTTGTTATATTCGCTAACGCGGGACCACTCATGCTCAATTGTACTCAATTCCATAACATACTCTTTTTACATTGTAATATATTTTATATAATTAAGTATTTTAAAATGTTTTTTTTTTAGCTTTCCGATGTTGTATCGCTTCTATTATTGTAAATATTTTTTATATTTTTTTATATGTAAGTAATATTTAATTCGATGAAATAACTGATCTTCGTAGGTGTATGTTAGTTTTAAGTTTTAATTTTAATATATTTTTTTTGTGTCATCGTAATGTGCCAATGAGCAGACTCTGAATATATCGTGTAAAGCACAGATTGATATTAATTTACATAGTTTGTATTACTAGTTGTAGACATAGGTCTATGGTTAAGCGAATTGTGCTTCCTAAATGCTTAATATAAGCAATCTATACCGAAACTATCGAGAAATAGTAGATATTGGCTAAAGTACAAAAAATATACATTCTTAAAAAAAAAAATACAAATGAAAGGAATTTTTCGAAAAATAAAGACTGTATTGATATTTTTAGAGACATAAATACATGTTTATGCCAATTTTAAATGTATTTTTGTAACGGTTTTATACATCTGGCATTTTGTAATGTATACGTGACACGTTTTTAATGCAAGGGCACTTTAAAAAGTAAAATATAAACCATGATCTACACTCCGTGTGCCTTTTATGTTAAACGATTGTAATTTAAACTATTAAATTAGTTTAGTTTCGTAGCAATAGTTGGTAAAACTGTAAATATATTTTTAATAACAATTATTTTCATTGAAGATGATTGCATTTAAATTTAAGGAAGAAATGAAATTTTAATAAATGTTCTCCCGTAATGACAATAAAGGAATAAAATAAAAACTGGTATTCTTTCTGCACATAATTATCTTCTAACTTAAAAAGTAAAACCGACTTTAATGCGACTAAATCATGATACACTGTTATAAGCTGTGTTCTTCATCCCTTAATTTCCCACCCTTAGGGATAGAACATTTTTTTCAAACTTCGATAGAACTAACTTTTTTGAATTCAGTTAAAATATTTTGTGTTCTGACCTTATGAAATCTAACGACTTGATGAGTTAATATTTGACAATATTCAGAGAAATGTTTAAGGAATTCTGATTCTTTAAAAGAAAATTACATTGAATAGGTATTTTAAACTCTGGGTGTATTAATAGTTAAGGACTTCAAGTTGCGTTAAAGTACGAAATAATTAGACAATGGTGCTAATTCTATTGTACACTAACTAAACTAAAACCTGACTTAACTTTATATGAAATCAACCTTGTCTTCTTCGTAACAAGGTCTATTTGTTAATGGCATCTATTTCTCAACGCCACTAAATTACACTAAAACCTGTCAACGTATACTCAACTTTATTTCCAGCGAGAGTCCCCATTTATTCAAATGCCGTATAATTGCCACGCAGCGATAGTCCCCAACATTCAAATGCCGTATAAAAACGTGTTCAAAACGAACTAAGATAACGTTATTTTAATCAACAACTAGAAGACGCTTACTAAAACACAGCAAAAGAGATGGCATTCAACGGATAGCGGCTCTCGCTACGTGGTATTAAAGTTTATTTAAGCGTGTCAGACTTTAGTCGACATATACATTGCTTATTTCGATAGCGACATATGTTACCTAATTATTTAAATTTGAAATAAGACCTTGTTTCTAAGTGTATAAGATTTACAGAAAATTTAGTCAATTTTAGATTAGAGAGTGAAGTAACAGAATTAGCGTTTCCTTTATATTTGAAAACTTTGGTGTGTTCTAGTGAACACACCAAACAAAAAAAAGTAGTGAACTTGGATACTCGGTTACTATAACATTGATACCGTAGGATGTGTTTAAGTATCTCACACCTAGGGTGTATCTCTACTTTTGATGCTGACTGCCTTTCGAATCCTTACCTGTTCTCAAAATCATAAAGTAGATTTATCCATTTAATGTATTGTCCATTGTGCTTCATATTCGGTATTACATTCGGTACATAAAAAATTGTACTGTTCCCTGGTTCGCAGTCATCACTTCACTACATATTATAATACAAAGTCCCCCGCTGTTCGCGATAAACTCAAACACTACTAAACGGATTTTCATACGGTTTTCACCAGTAGATAGGGCGATTCATGAGGAAGGTTTAGGCACGTACGGGCCGGCTCGACCGGAGTGATACCACGGCCTCACAGAAAACCGGCAATGAAGCAATGTTTTCATTGCTTTTCGCCGAGTGAGTGAGGTTACCGGAGGCCCTGACCCTTCCCTCCCCCCTTCTCCCCCTCTTCCCCTACTCCCACCTTAAAGGCCGGCAACGCACTTGTGACTCTTGAGTTGCCTCTGGGCACCTGAGCACTTGCCCATAGGCGGCGGTAGTCGCTTACCATCAAGTGACCCATCTGATAGTTTGCCACCTATCCCATAAAAAAAAAATGCTATCTACCCAAATATTACAATCGTTGAAAGCCATTTCATCTACTTCCTCTTTATAAGAGACGAAAAATAGCAGACGTTATTGTTCAAAATTATGAATGGATCGCTCGATGTGCTTGAGTTGGTGAGCAGTATCGGCTTACGAGTTCCATGAGCGTTTTTACCCACAGTCCTACATCATATTTAGGTACTGTGGTACTGTACACTTCTGTGGTGAGGACTACTTATCGACATAACTAGTACATTTTAATATTAGTGTATCTATACTAAAAAAGCGCTTATGTAATTTGTTTTTTGAAAACTAGCCGTAAGTTGTACACATAGGTACTACTTTAAACTGTTATTAATTTTCATTTTTTTTCTTTTTTAGCCAAAACTTGTAACTGGATTTCTATTAAAGATCTGATGTACCTACTCTCATTACAGCTAGTGGCTATGCGGTACAGTAGATCTTTTTAACGTAAGTTTACCGTAACAGTAAAATAAAATAAAATTTCGACGCTATAGTTTCCTCTTGTTTTATAAGTAGGTTTTCATAATAGTTCTTATCTCAAATTAAAAAAGTCATATCACTTTAACGGCACACAAGCTTATCATATTAATTAAACATAAAGTACACCGACAATATTTTACGTAATCATCAGTTTACTGAGTTACATTAAATCCTAAAGAGACTGGCCAATTTACTTGTGACATTTATTTAACTAATGAAGGTATTTTTAAGATCTTTTTAATATGAAAATTGTTTCATCAGTGTATCCAAACGTATCTTAGTTTATTTTTAGATACCTTCAAATTAAAATTGCTTCAAAGTCTTAACTGTCTTATGAAAGTGTTGTGCAAGTGAGCGTTTTTAGTTTTAGAATCGCGTTTTGGCAAGTACAAGTCAGTTTATTAAATTACTGTAAGCTGTGACACAAATTTATATAAGTACGAGTATATTATAATTGTTTCATAGTACTTTCTTTATAAACGGACTTTTATAACGACTACAATTTAATCAAGAATAAAAATTATTTTTTGCAGCATACTGTAAAACTTGCAGCAAGTAGATGGAAAATATTGTTCATGTGAATCGACCCCATACAAGAACTACTAAAGAATCCTAGTAAGTTACCTATTTGTGCAATAATATTATTTAGAAATAGTGCGAAGTTTGCGATATTGTGTAGGTATATGTGGAGGTTAATCTCCGGAACCATACAACTTTTAAACTTTCACGTTCCATAATCTATAATTATGTCAACGGGAATGAAAGCGAACTTAATAGGCGTTACCTTTTTTACCTCTGCATTGCCTGACGTTTCGACCAAATTGTACTAGCCGTGGTAGCCGTACTGTAACCTGTTAGGTCAGCCTGTGACCACGGCCAGTGCAACCTGGTCGAATATAAGTACGTGATCGCGTTATTTCCCGTTAAAATAAATTTATAGGTAGGTACCCAATCTATTTTCATAAGCATACATTGAGGATCAAGTCGCTTGACGTTCCACTCAAAAGACAAACCTATGTAAGGTTACTGGTTTAGGTTAGGTTGAGAACCCAATCTTGCGACCATAGGTGGCGTCTCTCAAACTGGTACTTACTATTATAAGCGAGAAGAACTAATTATTTATCTTATATAGTGTCTAAAAGTGGTAAAATTACCAGGCGTTGCACTTTTATTTAAAGGCCATAATTAGTTTTCTAATTATTTCCTTTTTAGTTAAATTTTTGGTCATCCACTTTCAGATTCTTGTCTTGGTGTTCCAGTTCCCAAAACAGGACATTACATCAAGCAACCAATCTTCTAAACTTTATCATGATTTTTGATATTTAGTAGCTAATTGTAATTTTCTTATACAAAATTCTGTCGCTATTTTATGCGATGTACTAATGAAATTAACCTATGTTTCTAGATGCAGCCTCGCACGCTGCAGCCTCGCGGTGGGCTCACGGCCTACTGGTGGGCCGGGGCTGTAGCCATTGGATTACTTCTGATATTCATCATCACTGGTAACATAGCTGTATTAGTGGCACTTCGCCGCACTCGACGTGCGCCTGCTCACTATCCACTAGCAAGTTTGGCTGCGGCCGACTTGTTGGTAGGACTTTTTGTTGTACCGATAGCAGCTATGAGAGAGCTTTTCATATTACAGTTACGTAAGTATTTAAAAGTAAACTTCGAATTTTTTAAATTCTCAATTTAATATTTAAGTATACAATTTATATTTATTACAGTTATATCTGTAGGTAGGTATATTCTATTTGCGATTGCTGTCTCTGACTACTCGACGAGTTGATATGGACATTAGAAATAGATTATGCCTTTAGATAACTGTGAGGAAATACATCGTAAAGAAACCTGTCTGCTAAACTACAATAGGCCAGGGTGGTGGAGTATGAATTAACTTCTCACATAGTGAGAGGGGCTCATTTAAAAAACAGGGCTAATATCGAAAATATAAAAGATTATTGGTTAAATAGAAGCCTACTCGGAGCCTACTACCGCTCTCACAGAACAGAATTACCAGTGCACTATATAACTAAATAATATGGCCGTCTGATCTCAAACTAGGCAGAAACATACTTATATATTACTAAATACATACATATTATAGATAAATTACACCCAGACGCAGAACAAATGATCATGCTCATCCCACAATTATTTGTCCTGGGTGGGAAATCAAACCCACGACCTCTGGCTCGTCAGCATTACTAACCACTAGCTAGACCAATGGGCCCGTCGAAGAAGATAGCAGAACCTTATTTACTCGTTTCCTAATTTATTTATATACATAAAACTATTTATTCAAACGGGCTAGTCAGAATATAATGATGCAGAACGAACGAGTTTGCATTGTACACGCGTACAGGCGGAATTTAAAAGATAGATTAAAATCTCCCAGAATTTAGAATCATCATCATTAAGTAGAAAATAAGACCCATCATTAATAATTTCCAGATTACCTTCTCTGCACCTGCTGGGAAACTCTAGACGTATTCTGCTGCACAGCGTCGATTCTCTCTCTCTGTACGCTTGGCTGGGAACGATGGAGCGGCATTACAGCTCCTCTAGCAAGAGCCAAACGGGCCAGGCGAGCCAAACTCTTTGCTGCTCTAGTCTGGCCTATCTCTTTCGCAGTAGCATTGCCAACTGCGTTCGTGTATGAGCCGAAACATTACCCAGGAGAGACAGATAAGGCGTGCCCGGATAATATGAATGTCACGTGAGTTTATTAGATATATTTTATATTGATATTATTAATAATTAAGAATAATGTTTTATAAAAGTAAAATATAGATTCCAAATAGAAAAATAAATAATTATCCCCTTTTTATATCACGAGGGACGATGGCAACACTGGATATGACATACATTCGTTGCCGACTCGTAACGCGGATGGTAAAGCCAAAACTTTGTCTGCAAATATTTCTAGACTTTTATTATTCTTGTACAATGTGTCGAAAATAATTGTTTACACAAATACATTAATAACAACCTAGTTAGTACTTTTGCGATGTATCCCAAAACCGGTCGATATTCTGTATAAACAAAAAAAAAAGAAAAATACTGTTCTTGTACTTTCAGTTGAAATCCATGAAAATAGTTCTATAAGTACCTACTTAAAGAAAGTTAAAGGCAAAGCTAAGCTGTCAGTCCCCAAGGATGACATTAAGACCTTGCTAAGAGAACTTAGAAGAAAAAACATTTTTCGTTCTACCGCATTGTAGTTTTAGTTAGTTGTACCACAGATAAGATAATAGTTACTTCGTAAGTTATACTGACTAAATTTAACTAAACTAAGAGAGTTGGTAATTTACCTAATGTAAAAATGGTGAGGTATCCACTGAAATGTGAAGAGAATTCCTCGTATCATTTTTAAACGAATTTCGAACGGAGGATTCACATTCCTCCTCCAATTGCAGGAAGCTAACATTTTTAAACAATATGTGTTATTAATTTAAAAAAATATGTGAAAACAGTTACAATAATTATCTTTTAAAAAAAGTATCACCGACTTCAATGCGCCTCAAATATGTCGAGTTCCCTCGATTTCTCCAGGATCCCATTATCAGATCCTGACCTGATGACCGTAGGACCATCGGGAAAGTATACCCTTTCAAACAAAGAAGTCTTTGAGTAATCGGTGAAGACATATAAAATATATATATATATACAGTGGAACATAAAAACCTCTTTTTTTTAAGTCGATTAAAAAGCTGCACAGGACCACAGTATACGTGTTAAGAATGAGAGTTCAGGTTCTACTGGCCCACGAAATAAAACAAACTACAAAACTTAATGAATAATGGTCGAAATCCAATCGACCACCAAGCCACAGATAAGATAATAGTTAGGTACTTCGTAAACCAGGCGATATCTAGTATAACACTTCACTACTTTGCCTCTTCTTCTCCATAGGTATGTATTTGTGAGTTCCTTCTTGTCGTTCTACTTGCCGGGGAGCGTGATGGTGGTACTGTACGCTCGCATACTGTGCGCTCTGTCCATTCCGCCGCAGATTCGCTCACATAGAGGACGTTCGCCGCGACCACATGTCTCTCCGATTGTAGGTATAATTTCTGAGTTTTTGAAGTGAAAACTTCTTTAAACACAATTGTGCACTTTTGCTATGGCACTGAACTCGTGATTTTCACGCTAATAATACATATATATATCCACTAGAGGGCGATAATCTAAACATTGAGTTCTGTCAGCTCCTTATTAATTAATGTGACCAACCTGCTAATGTGACGTTTCGTTTAAGTTTTCACTTCTGTCGGCAGTCCCATGATTGCCTATTTTTTTATATGAAGTTACTTTTAAAGTACATAACTTCACTTTAAAATGTACACTAGCTGTTTTCTGAAGTACCACCCGCCTTTATGATCACTGTCTCGCATTTTGTGTTCAGTGTGAAGTGTCCCGCTTTTAAGGGTCAAAAGCAAAATATTTTTTCCAATCAGACTACTAGACATAAAGCGCGGTCAACAAAAAAAAATGAAAAATAGGAGTAGCTATTAACTAAAAAACTTTAATATTTCAGGGTCAAAATAGGAACACTGCCATATCGAAATGTAGTACACCGTTACCCGTGCGAAACGTTTATGAGCCACAACAAAGTCCTATGTGAGTAGGTAAAGGTTGTTTTAAACAATTCCAATTGGCAGCTGTTAAAAAAGTAAGAAGATATCTCCGGCTCCTCGGGGACGCAGAAGCCAGGAGTATGTGGTGTTTCCACTAAAAACCACCCCGACAGCCGGTCTCATGCGCTGGGGGGAGGACCCGGACCATGTTATTTCAGGTCCCCCCTGGATCGACGCCGCGCCTAGCCAAGCCCTATCTCGGGGAATTATTGCACTAGGCCTAGTTGAGATTAAACGATCAGAATCAATAACGTACCTACCGTTATTAGCCATTTTTTTTTTCAATAATAATATTAAAAATACTTTTATTCTCAAATGTGGTCTGCAAGATATCTTACCATTATTGAGGTTAATTCTTATTACTGGTATTAAAAGAAGTTAGTTACTGTACCAATCAGCATGTGACCAAGGTCAATGAAACCTGGTGGAAACTTTAGGCTGTTCTAATGTACATGGAACGCGAAAGTTTTAAGATTATAGAAAGAGGACTGGAGAAAGAACGATAGAACTGACGGTTTCACTGTTTTTTTAGAGCGGACATAACCTGGACGAGACCTTTACCCTTTCAAACTAACCGGTAACAAACAGAAACCGTAGCTCTTTAGGGCTATGAAGAACAACACCTCTCTAATATGTGTAATCTAGAAGGCCTGGTGGTGGCTGGATGGTCAACTCGTCGCCCAATCTCTGGGGCAGAGACGGTGGTTACTAGAAGGGGGTCAAACGAGACCTGCCGAGAACTGTTACAGATACTTTCAGTAGAAGATCTGCTGTCTGAAATACGTTGTTGTTTCAGTCAGTTGGATTTGGACATAACCTCAAATAACAGAAGGCTCAATGAGATGATAGTTTAAACAGCCAAAAGAGGGACTATTAGTATAATTTATCTTTGTTTACGTAACGTTTCAGGCTCCTGACTCCGAAAGGCTGCAAACTGAGTCTGCCTGAAGGGTCCAAGCAATTGCACTGTGAGGTTCCACAAGGAATGAGGACGGGAGATGGGAAAAGTGCTAGGTAAAATTGTTATATTTTATGCTTATTTTTATAGGACCAAATCTTTTACATAAATAAGTTTCCTTGAAGTAAGTACTAGTCATTTAAAAGTCCATATGGACTGGAGATGTGAATTTTTTTCTGTACCTAAATGTTATTTTCTAGATGTATTGTTAGGTATATAAGATATCAGAAAAATATCAGAAAGATGTCAGAAAATTAAAGTTTATATTAAAAAAGTTCAGTTTTAAACTCCTAAAATGTCATACGTGGTATTCTACTTAATATAAATACATATTTATTTATATGTATGACGTGCGGTCACGAATATCAATAAGGCACCAGTTTCATGGAAATATCCTAGATAAATCATAAGGTAATAAGGTTGAAGGCTGTTGGAGCTGCCTTTACCACAGATAACATAATACTTTAAACCTTTACTGAAAATAGACAACTTTGAGCTCTAAGGTAAAAGAACGGAAGATAAATATGTACACACGTAACACAATTTTATTATTAAATGCATTGCATATGTTCACATATATTATTACATACACAAATTCAGCAATCTTATCATTACTATTATCAGATATTTATTTATTTATCTCTCAGAACTTGACGATGGCTCACTATCCGTGAATATCATTCTAGGTGTTAGCATAACACCAGCGCTACTTCTAATGAGGTAGTACAACGCTGAGCTAACGACCATTTTTGGCTCATGCAGAGGTGCCTTTTTTATATTTGTTGTAACACTCCTCTTTTAATGTCTTGTACCTGTGTATGAGTGCAAAATAAATATGTTTCTTTCTTTCTTTCTATATATTAGGGTCAAACATCTTGCTACAATTTCAGCATTTTTTGTCAATTCGTTAACTCCAACAGCCTTCAAACTTAATAGAATATGCCTATATTCTCCTCTGTGCTGTTCCTCGCCAGGTACTACGTTCTCCATAGATACCTAACAAATTTATTTTCAACTTCTGTTTTAATATAATAGGGTGGATATTTGCAGGGCCGGTATAATTCCTCGCCAACGCCGCGCTACACGCACCATTGTGAGGTTGATGGCACTGTTTCTTGCGTGCTGGACACCATTTTTTATAACAATGCCTGTTGGTGAGTAGAAGAGTGTATGAACGTGTTCGTAGTAAAGATGGCTCCTTATTGTGTTAACTGCGACCTTTTCTCATATACTTTATTATTTAAATTGTCTTCAGATTCCCTTTGCGACTGCGTCCAAGACTCGGTCTGGCAGTGGTTCACGTGGCTCGGATACACCAACTCGGCACTGAACCCGCTGGTGTACGCAGCGGCCTCACCGAGCGTGCGACTAGCGATGCAGGCCTCGCTATCCAGTTCAGCGAGACCTACTGAGATGCAACTGACACCTAATAGGAGATTATGAGGTGAGAACATGCCCTTAGGCATTTTCTAATGGAGGGGCATTTAGGTGTGTAGGATAATTGGTAGTGTCTACATCGGGGATACCCAAAACTCAAGTTTCTCATACTTCCAAAGAACATCGAAAGGTAAAGAAATGCAACCAGGCTTATGTCACTCGATGTACTTGCGCGCGCTAAATACCTGCCCGTCGCCGGTCCGCCGGCGGACCTTATATGTAGTCTCGCGCAGTGGGTTGCCGACAGCCGTAACGCGCGCACACATTTTTATTTTTAAGATACAAAAAACGTAATTCGAGTTACGCGATAGAAGTAATTTCTAGGTGATTAGCACTGTGCAACCTGAATTGCACTTTATTGTGTCGGAGCTATTTATTTTAATGATTTTATTAGTGGAACTTCGGTTCTAGTACTATATTATGTAATCTCTGCCAGAAATAACATATGTTTTAATTCAGTATCAGGTATAGGTAAAAGCGGGCGAAGCCGCGAGTACGCTAACAAGTAATAAAATAACAAATAGCTTTAAATAAATAATATTTATTTACACAATGCATTCAATATTTGTGTACACTTCTTTGGCATAAACACTACCCATTCATTAAACAAAAAAAAAATTAATTGCACTCGCAAAAATAGTATCTAAGTGGATTTTAATCTACGCTTAAAATTTACAATAGTTAACAACAACAATATTATTTACAGCTTACATAAACTTCAAGAGAATAAGAAACAATGTAACAACCTAAAGACTATTGTGCCATATATATTAATTTTTATTTATAAGTTTTGTTTAACACTGTACAAACAACGGTAAAAGGGGGTATATTCTGCACACAATCGTCATATTGCTGACGTATGTCTACCATGAAAACATCAATTCTGGTAGAACGGTGATCAACAATAGCAGATCGGGAGCATTTCGTTTTATATATATTTGTTCGCTATAAAATTATATTAATTTTATCTGATTTTTTTGTTCACAGCAAATTTATATTTTATTTAATACTATCACGTACATATATTTGTATAAGGTACTTAAAATATTATTTTATTTGGAAATACTTCTACATTTCAATATTTTGTATTTAGATTATATTATGCAGTTATTTTAAATGTTATAAGGAACATTTTTGTTACGAAATGGCAAAATTTTCATATCATTTAATTTGCACTACTCTTTGCGTCTTTTTATACTTTCAGAATAGGCACAAATTTTTTATAAGATCTGTCTACAAAATCCGACACAAATATTATTGTACTCGCTTGTTCTTTTAATGACTTGATTCGATAAGGGTTCGATTTTAAAATCCTTCTTTGAGACATTAAAGTTTTTCAATTAATAAAATAAACATAAGTATTCTAATATAATCATCGATAAAGATTTTTGCTTAAATAACCCTTAAGCAATCGCAGTAGATAAAACAATTGTGTCGGTATTACTGAACTCACAGCTGGTATTTCAAGATGGCGGCTAGAGACAAGATTGCGGCCACAAGTAGAGGAGGTTGTGACATCGTGCTAGCTGCGCCAAAATCACGGGCGTCGGGAGCGCACGTTTTGCATGTACAGCGACCAGAGAGGCAGTACCCCGGTTCGTCTTCTTCCGAAACACATTCCTGGTAGATTAAGGAATATATTTAGTGAAAGTAATGTTACAAATGTAGATAATATATACATGACAAAACATTTTTAAAAAAAAGTAATCTTTGACTAAACTTTAGCTTTGTAAAAAATGTCGATGATAATGGTTGCTTTTTTTGTAATTTTCTTCACTTTATTTACTTCATCTATAGCAAAAGTTGGAAAGAACACAAGCATAAATATTTTTTCCATCATAGACATTTACTGATTCTTCTTGCAGTACTACGCTGTGACTTGACACATACACTAGTTAGCAAAACTATTTAACAAATTATTCCTTGCTGTTCTTCAGTTGTGGATTTTAATACGTAATCGTTTAACGGTTCTCTGTTTTTTCCCTGCGTTCAGGTACTGCTTAATCTACTAAAATGGTTATTTTAGTGCGCTTCGTCACTTCTTCTTCCTAGTCACACTTAATAACCATTTTTAAAGCGCTACGTGTCCGTTCTCTTTGAATGTTCTTGCAACCATTTGCTATAGATTAGATAGTGCCATGAAAGCGAGTGAAGTGGATTTTTTTGAGTAAGGTTTTCTATTAAATTCCAGAATAAAAAAAAATACATAATATGCAACTACCTTTAAATAGAATTAAGTGTTTTGAGTTTACATTTATTTTTGACAAGTTATATTCCGTAGTAACTACCAGCACTGTTAACTTCCCCTGGGTTTTGTTAAATATCGCTTCAATTTATAAGTTAATTTGTTGTTGTTCATAAGATTTTTATTGTAAATATTGACATGATAAGGAATAAAATGATTAAGAATTAAAGAGATTTTTTTTATTTTCCTTCCTCATAAAATGGTTGTTTCTTAGCGACGAGAATGGTCACTTCAGAAATCTTAAGGTGGTCACTTTAGTGCATGTGTGACTCTGATATCAATTAATAATTTAACTGTGTGATTGCACGGTTGAGTCACACGGTCTTCTGTGATGGGAGAATATCTAAGTAGATAGATATATAGAATGGTAACTTCTTATGAAGAATAAGTGATATGTTATTGATTTTTCATTGTTATTGATATGTATGTAACAGTAAAAGTGTGAAAACTGTATGCTGCAAGTGTGCCCACATAGTTCGTAGATCTCAGAGGCTTATCTTACACCCTAATTATCATGATGTGTTTTTTTTAAAGTTTCATTTAAAGAAAACCGTGTCGTACTGCTAAAGCTATTAACTTTTGAGATTGCGTATGTAGGCTGATAAGACGTGGTATCACTCACTCACTCAGGGACTCAGAGTAACTGACCTCGTCCCTGCGGCACTCCTGGCCGGGTCGGCGGCGGTGCCAGCAGCGCGGTGGGTCGCCCACGGCGCGCGCGTTGTACCCGCACGAGCACACGCCCCCGAGGCACAGCGCCGCGCCCGGGGACCGCGCGTCCGCCGCGCCTGCCAGAGCGTCACACTGCACGTCGAACTCGCACGACTCGTTTAAAGCTTTCACGGCTGAAAAGTTTAATTACTAAATAAAATGTCGGTTAGTGTCTTATTTTATTTAACCTATATGTATCATACTTATTCACTACTTAGCATACCAACTGTGTATAAGAAACCTAAATTAAAAAGAAAGACATTAGAAGAAGTTGTGACAATGTCGTACCAAAATGGTAAGAATTAATACTATGAAGAGGTACTCTCATAAACATATATATCTACTTATATATATTTATATTGCGATTACTTAGACCTGCAGGTATATTCGAGAGCCATGCTTTGGCACGTATGGGCCTGCTCAACCGGAGTGATACCACGGCCTCACAGAAAACCGGCAGTGAAGCAATAGTTGCATTGCTTTTTGCCGAGTGAGTGAGGTTACCGGAGGCCTTAACCTTCCCCCCCTCTCCCCCTCTTCCCTTACTCCCACCTTAAAGGTCGGCAACACCCTTGTGACTCTTGAGTTACAGGTGCCCATGGTCGGCGGTAGTCATTTACCATCAGGTGACCCGTCTGCTCGTTTGCCCCTTATACCATAAAAAAGAAACAAAAAAAAGGTGAAGGCAAAGCTCTCACCAGTTGGTAAATCTATTACCGTCTACTGAGCACGTTTACATGCACGGTTATACTCCGTGCTGCAACTGAAAAATCCATAACAGAAGCACTCAATAACAATTGTCTATCCCTGGTATCGAACGATCTCATGATCGCACCCAAACATAAGCAGCTGCTAGCGGATATCTTTTTACGGAATCTCTTCTTCCTCTCCTCTTCTATCTCTTCTTCTTTTATGGATCTTTTAGGAGAATTACGATACTGAATTTTTTACACTGTTACTCTAGTAGCTCAGGCCGGAATAATAAGGCTAGAAATCTTTTTAATTTTAATCTTCTGTAAATCTATACAAAGATGGTATTTATTCAAATCAGATACTCATTTAATCCATTAACATTACTCAAGTCTATTTTAATTTAAGACTATGTCACTGTCATTACCAATATCAGACAATCTTATTAGCAGTCCCTGGCCCTGTTTTAGGTGATAATGACATCTAATTAATGTCTATCGTTAGTTGTCGATCGCTACTTAATTCGGACCTTATTAAAGGGCTCACATGGTGTGCCAAGGGCTCATTAATTTGCATAACACAGTATTGAGTTAGGCAAGTTCAACTAACTGGTTCATTTAACTTTGATTAGAATCAAAAATCTCACCCAATTATCATCTATCAGGGACATTGTATACTGCTAATTAGAAAAGATCTTGGTAAAGCTGAAGTTTGTTTGTTCGGTTGAACGTGCTAATCTCAGGAACTACTGGTTCGAATTGAATTTCTTTTTTTTTGGTATTGGATAGTCCCGAGGAAGGTTATAGGCTATATACCATCACGATACGACTAATAGTAGCGCAGCATTAATCAAAAATGTTGAAAGAACGGAGAAAATTTACAAATGCGGACGTAGTTACGCGGGTCAGCTAGTAACTCATATTCGTGCTCAGTCTTGCGAAGCTTGTCTGTAAAACTTACATTCAACGCAGGCATTTGTGGCGTTGTGCGCGACCCAGTTGTCTCGACAGCGGCACGTTCCTCGACACTCTAGCCCTGGTCCTGCGCACTGGAGCTGGTCTTCGCATTCCTCACCTAGAGCAGCATCACGGACACACCTGAAAAATGTTATAAACATTTAAGGGTAGAGCACAGATAAGATAATAGTTACTCCGTAGCTAGAGTCCAACATTGGCGTTGATATTCTGATGTCGGTGTAAGTAAAGTGTTAATATATATTAAATATATAAATTGATAACCAGTGAATACTCCTTCTGCAGAAGTATAATTCATCTTTCGCATTGTCCTAAAGTAGTAAAGTTAAAAGGATTAGATTTTTCAATTTGTAATGATGTTTGTAATTTGTGTGAATCGGTGTTTAACACTTCGTCCCTTTTTAATGCAGTATATATGAGAGGGATGTCACTCGTTTACCCGTCTAGAAAGGATGTCGAATTTTCATCGATAATAAACGTATTTTATTTAAAACTAGCAACCCGCCCTGGCTTCGCACGGGTAGCAGAGACATCTTTAACAATCATCATCATATTTTAACCAATTTACACAAAACGTTAACAAATTATACACCTAAACCTTCCTCATGAATCACTCTGTCTATTGGTGAAAATCGCATGAAAATCCGTAATCCGTTTAGTAATTTTTTCAGTTTATCGCGAACAGACAAACGGACAGACGCGGCGGGGGACTTTGTTTCATAATATGTACTGATACGCCTACCGTACTAACTCCTATTTACATACATATAAGCACATTAATTTATGAATAATTAAGAATGAAACTACACAAACTTAAGAACGTCTCATAATTGAATGACCTTTTAAATTAGAATCTCAGTTAGGAATCTTCCTGATTAATTATTTCAACTGCAATCTATGCGATAGATAGATATGTGCGGTCTTATCGCAGTTTGCGATCTCTTACAGACAACCTTTTGGGTGGGCTATACTGTATAGTAGTAGTAACTTGTGGTGCACATTAATATTAAGCTTTAATACGAAAAATAAAGTTTTGAGTTTAAAACAATACTAAAAAGAAAGTTTAGAAAAACTAAATAAAAGACGCTTAATAGCGAGCCAAATAAAAAAGTAAATAAAAAGAGTTCCTCTATCCACCTAATTAGCAACGCCTCTACTATAGTTACCAAGCCCAATCTTTAGGACTCATCAAAACGATTGTAGCCACTGAAGAGTTCCACCTTTCATCTCCTGGCTCTAAAATGACAAATTACAGTATTGTCATCCGAACTATATGTTATACGTTTACAAAGCTTCGTTTTTATACGACAATTAGAAGCTAATAAACGTGTTAAAAAGGTCGCTGGTAGCTTCTCCCATCGAAGACAATGTAAAAGATAGCAGTAGAACTATTACCTTGTGCCATTATCTCTGGGGCTGAACTGCAGCTGACAGACACAGTAGCCTCTCACACAGAACGCTTGCCGCTCCATATTCTGTTCGCCAAGGTAGCAGTTCTGATCTACCAGGCAACGTTCTCCAATCACTGTAAGTATACGGTCGTATAAAATCACAATTCAATTTGCATGAACCTGAAGTTACGGTATTAGGAAATGTCTTGAAAAAAAATGAAACGAAGGGAGTGACAGAAAAGCTCTCAGTAGCCTCACAGAACGCTTGTCGCTCAATATTCTGTTCACCAAGGCACAGATTACTAAGTAGTTACTACGTAAGTCAAGGTAGCAGTACTGATCTACCAGGCACCGTTCTCCAATCACTGTAATTATACAGTTGTCGTCAAAGCTATTGCTCCAATTTGTCTAACCCTGAACTTAGGAAGTTTATGAGCCCGTTGAAATTTTTAAGATATATCGATTTTACCAGATTTACATTTTTTTACACGACGCATAAAAAGTAAAAAAATTATACCTCAAAGAATCGTTATAAAATCGGTTCAAATCGATATTTCTTAAAAATTTCAACGATCTCATAAACTTAAATGGTTTTTTGAATTTTCTAAGCTAATCCGATCAGTTTTAATAGTTTAGGAAAAAAATGGTGCATTTTGCAATTAAGGCTTAAAAAAATAAATGATCATTAATAAATTCAAAAGTTTAAAACTGAACTCGCTGAAATTTATAGTGCTTTTTAATATCATCACAAGCTACAATTTCAGCAAGTTTCAGACTTGTACGTACGTTCCCTTCAAAGTTATGAAATGTTGAGAAAAACGCTCTTTTTTAACTTTGACCTTCATTTGCTGTTAAACAAAAGCATTTGGCGACTTTGAACAGGTCTCATTTTGTAGGTAATTTAATGGAGAACAAAAAATCCTTGGGCACATGTGACGAGAAACGTACTGGAAACAACATATCAAATGTAAAAAAGTCTTTTCGTCACATGTGGCCCCAAAAAGTGACGCCCCACTTGTCCAGACTGTGGGTATCGAAATTCTTAATCAGCGCATTTTTTTACTCTGTATCCAAAAATAAAAATGCGTGGTAATCGAAATGTACATTTTTGATCATAAAACAGCTGGTTGACTGGGCTATCTATAAACGTAACAGTCAGTTACGTATACGTATGGGAAAGTATTTTTAGAACGGTAAAGTTATGTTTGTCACTAGGAAAAACGGGCAAAAAACTCCGATAGGCGATTCTCGAGATGGATGAACTATCTACATATTCGACATACAAGTTTGTTCGCCAGCACTACAAGTCGTACTTCAAAATATCTTTTTGCAATTTAACCCAATTCCTGAAGAATATTATAAACTACATATTTAGTATCACAACGAACCTTCGGAGAGGAGTAGTTCCACAAACACCGGTGAAACTGGGAGCAATGGATAGTAACAAGAATACAATTATGGCTGTATAAGGATCGAAAGGAAGGAAGCCATTACTTCATTGCAGAACTTGATCACTCTGAGTATCTAAGCGACACTTATATAGAATCACCAGCCGTCCCCGCAGTTTCACCGTTAAGCGTTTATGGTCACTACTCCTCTCCTATGGGTCGTAGCGTGATGTTATATAGCTTATAGCCTTCCTCGATAAATGAGCTATCCAACACTAGAATATTTTTTAATTTGAACCAGTAGTTCCTGAAATTAACGCGCGTTTAACCAAACAAATTCTTCAGCTTGAGGGCCTGGCTTGGGACCTGGGTCTATTCTGAAAACACTTAGCACGCTACACGATATATTCTTTCTTATTTTATTACGATTATCTATCTGCTAACAAAACGTACAAAAAAAAATTCAAAATGTCATATTAGTTTAGGCCTGCCTGGTCGTATAAAATATATAAAACTCAAAACAGCAGTGGTGTCATCGTATCCCACCCCTTTTGGAGTTTGTAGTTTCGAGTTCGAGTTGGTGACCGTATTGAACTTGATACATGATGATGATGAACAAATTGATCAGTGTTACTAATATTTTAACCCCCGACGTAAAAAGGAAAGTTATTATAAGTTGAATGTGTTGTTTGTGGCACCATAGTTTCTAAACGCATGGACCCATTTTGGTTTGTTTTTTTTTTATTTGAAAGGTGATTTGATCGAGAGTATTCTTCAAGAAAATGTGATCGAAGATCATCAGCTCTTTTCTAATCGTTGAAGGGATTTTTGCGTCGGAGATATTAAAATTTATTAATTTATACTTCGTTCTGTTATTTAACCTCCCTTAAGGAGGACGTGCTTCCATACTTAGGTGGTTCCAATTCCAGCAGAAACCTTCTGTCTCATAAATCCTTGGTCACCAAGGTCAATTTACAATAGCTCAATTAAAAGCTTCACTTACCAGCGGTTTCGTAACACCTGTCATCTTCGAAATGCGCAGTAGGTGCGCAGGCGCATACAGAGTTGATACATTCGGAGTGGATACCTGTCGTCGAATGACATTGGATGTGCTGCACGCATTCCTCGCCGATTCGAGCCTCTGGTAAACAACATTTACAGTATTCGCGACGTAATTAAATGTTATACAAAGTAGCACGACCTTCTCGCATTTATTGTAATAAATACGACTTTATTATCAAAAAAGGGGTATACTTCTGTCATAGTTTTTATTTCATACTGCTAATATGCATACTGCTAAGACAGAGGGTGAGCCGTACCAGGAAAGATGGATCTAATTTCTAGGAAAGAGGAATAAAAGATTACGCGTCTGAAATATAGGTTTTTACTGAAATTGCTGCTTTAATCATCAATCCACGAAGGTTGCAAGAGGGCGCGCGCAGTAAAGTACAACAATACTAGCAACCCTCCCCGGAATCGCACGGATAGTAGAGACATCTTCAACAATCATCATCATATTTCAATCAATTTACACAAAACCTTATAAAATATATAGTGATTAAGATGATTTTAAATAATATATTTAAAGTAAAAATCATATTTTAAGTTATTCTATCAGTTGTTGTCTTACAGAATAATTCATAAAGAAAAACATTATTTTTTGAGCAATAAATATAATCACTACATATTATAAAACAAAGTCCCCCGCCGCGTCTGTCTGTCTGTATGTCTGTCTGTCTGTTCGCGATAAACTGAAAAACTACTGAACGGATTTTCATGCGGTTTTCACTAATAGACAGAGTGATTCATGAGGAAGGTTTTGGTGTATAATTTATACCCGTGCGTAGCCGGGGCGGGTTGCTAGTATGTAATAATGAAGACCCATTTACTTATGTATGTAAATTTTTTATTTTAGTTTTAATTTATTACAATTTTTTGATATTTTTACTTCCCAAAGCCACAAGAGACAGTCAATCAGTCAAAGAGCAAAAAATGCTAACGTCACAAATTTTGAGCTCACTCACATATAAAGTAAGGACATATTTAACAATTAATATTTTGGGTCATTGACCCTGTTCATGTATTTGTGCATTCACCAGTACATAATAGGCTTCCTTTCCTAGATGTAGTATCTATCTGTTCATGATACAGCGGCCAGACCATTGTTTACAGAACATAAAAACATGTAATCATTGCTTTCAAACAGATAGCACTTTCGCTTGTTAATATATATATATATATATATATATATATATATATATATATATATATATATATATATACTTATTTCTTCGTATTAGAAGTCTGCGTGTTTATTTAAATCATACAACAATACATTCCCATTAAAACGAAGGAACTCCTCGATGTCACTAACAGGTCAATGTAAATTCTAGTTTAAAGATTATCACATGACAATTTTTTTTTGACATTGACATGACAAAAATGAAAAGACCTAATAGCTATTTAAAATTAGGTCCACACAATGAGTAACTTCACACACTAACATCATACACACAAACACACACAACACATGCATACAGAAACCAGAAATGGCGACAAAAGTCTCATTCGATTCGTATTGGTTTATGTCTGCAGAATCGTTGAAACTCATTAACCTGTTATTGCTCATAGATATTGTTTTATGCAGCACATGACTCTGCAATGCTGGTAAATTGAAAAACCTGTTGATCTTTTATGAGTGGACGTTTGTAAATTTTCCCCGTTTTTGCAACATTTTTCATTGATGCTCCGCTCCTATTAGTTGTAGCGTGATGTTATATAGCCTATAGCCTTCCTCGATAAATGGGCTATCCACCACTAAAATAATTTTTCAATTCGAACCAGTAGTTCCTGAGATTAGAGCGTTCAACCAACCGAACAAACAAAGTCTTCAGCACTTCCACTTTAGCGGCGATATAAGCTATTACTTGGGCTTTTACAGTCCCTATATGCTCACCTTTCAAGCAGCCCTTATGCGTGCTGTTGACTGCTGCGTAGACGAAACCATCTTTGCAAACGCAATAACTGTTGGAGCGGCAGAACGCGTTGTCCGGACAGTCCATGTCAGCGTTGCACACATTGCCCGTCCGACCTGCACAAATATTTCATTGTAATAATTTTGGGTCATATATTTCATTTTTCGATTATCGTCATAATATTGTTCCAGCGTGGCGACAGTATCTACTCCAGAGACAACAGAGGGTATCAGGCCTAATTTTACGTACGCCTAATTCAGCGTCTACGTAAAATTAGGCCTGATACCCTCTGTTGTAGGAGAAGCAAAAAAAAAACAGAAGCCCTTTAAAACCAAAGAGGATTTACTTATATATATATACTATGGTTTTGGATGTATTCTTTGTCTATAACTTTAAGACATAATAACAATACGCGTTAAATATATTCTAAAATATTCATAGAGTAAGTTATTAAGCATAGTTAGTCAGTTTAAGATTTTTTATATTGTACCTGAATATAACATCCTTTATTGAGTTTACAGAGATCTTTAGTTAGCTTTTAATTAAAATAAGATGGACAGTGCATAGGAGTAATCAAATGTAAACTATTGTATAAGCACTTTGTTTTTAAAAAATGTCTCATCAAAGGCGGAGGTAGCGTAATGGCTAAGGCGTCGGAATTGCGATCAAGTGGTTGCGGGTTCGAATAACACCCAGTGCACTACCGACGTTAACCCACGCCTAACACAAGCACTTAGCTTAGCTGGATGTGTTATATGTGAATATTAGTCAAGGTCCCAAAGTGCTAGCATCCTTTTTATTAAAAAATAAACTCAACTTACAGAACTCAATTATGTTCTTAATAAGAAATTGGTTTGGGTTTCGACTCGTTTCATTGTGACTTTAGAAAAGAGTTTGAATCACAAACAAAATTCAAAATTGCATCAGTTTCGAAAGTAAATGTGCCAGTTACAGCCTATGGTAATGTCCGTATTCCTTGTGAATTATAACATTGCAAGAACTTAAAACAGACTTTGACAGTCGGCAAGCCTCAGCTACCTTCTATCAGATTCCTTCTAGCATTGGAACCCACCGGACTGAGATAATACATATTACAGAAAACTGCAGCGAAGTAAACAGCACAAACATGTGTATAGAATTACAATTTCCGATAATAATTTGTTTTTTTTGTTGGTGAGTAACTTTGGACGGAGATGGATGTGGTAAGTCACGCAATAGTTACTTCTTTGGTATAATCATTGTTTATAAAAAAGACAGAATGAAAACGATTCCAGCTAAATTGATCTATATTTTAACGTAGGAGAGCCATGCTTCCTCACGTATGGGACCGGCTCGACTCCGCTCGATACCACGGCCTCACAGAAAACCGGCAGTGAATGAGGTAGCCGGAGGCCCTAACCCTTCCCTTTCCCTTATTCCCGTCCTTCCCCTCTCCCCTCTTCCTTCTCTTCCCCCCCTCTCCCTCTTCTCCTACTCCCACCTTAAAGAGCGGCAACGCACTTGTGACTCTCGAGTTACAGGTGCCCATTGGCGGCGGTAGTCATTTACCATCAGGTGACCCGTCTGCTCGTTTGCCGCTTATACCATAAAAAAAAAATATTGATGAGACAATTCTCTGACGTGTCTTTGTTAGTTATTCGCTGATAATGATGAAGGTGAAGAAGTTTTGCGGTGACATTGAATTATACAAATCGCTCCACTGTTATTGAAATTTTATAATCGTTGCTAAGTAAATTGAAGACACTATTACATAATATATACACATTTTTTGTACAACGTTTAGTATTTGAAAACGCTTATGCTTAAATAGGGAAACGAATGTCAATCCTATGAAAAAAAATGATGAGTTAAACTTTTATGATTAGAATCTCAATCGCATTCATTGAATATTTAGGTACCAATAACTTAAAAAACGCATTACTATGGGATTGTGGACTACGGTTCCTGCCACACACTATATAGATACACTATATAGATAATTCCCGAAGTATTTGGTAAGTTCGAAAGACTGACACGTTTTGACTCTTTCACTAAATAATTCTTATAAACGCCAGCGCTTATTTCAAAGTCGTATCGAAGGGTAATTTTATAGGCAAATGTACTTTTATCGTAATTGGTTTTAAATCCTTGCACGCATATTATTAAAGTTTTCTTTAAGGAGCTAAAGTCATACTTTGACTGACGGTCTTCGTGGCGCGGCGGTAGATCTTCAGGGCGTTTTTTACAAAAAGAAAATATCCATGATTATCCGTATAGTCATAGCACAAGGAATGCTTAGTTTGGGTCTAGAAGGCGCTATGTGATACTTCCCATAAAATGATTATAACTTGCATTATTGTAAACCTTTCGAACTTAGCTAAATGTTTGTGTTACGGGTATCATAGGTATAATTTGTGTTTATACTTAAAAGGCGTGTCTGTTATCTAACGCGTATTACATAATCTATGAACTGATTCAAATCAAGTCCAAACGATTATCGGATCTTGAGGCATTCGTACAAGTGCGAGCGCGCTCACGGCCGCGTACCATGACCATGAATGAAGAAAAGTACTTGCTCATAATACCGGTTATATGACTCATAATTGCTATATTATATATAGAATATAGGTGTATTTATCGTAGGTTCATTTGTTTTTTAAATGGTATAAGGTACATTATCATAGAATCTTGAGGCGTGTTTGCCTCGTTCTAAACAAGATTTATTTTCAAGGTTTCATTTGGCAAATAGTTTGGGAGAATATTCGACGTAATTCCTTATATTTAAAATGTCATTGTGTAATTCCAAATTCTGTCAAATTGAATAGTATGCCAAACGACTTGCTGTTCACGATAAAATCTTTAATATTTTATGGTGAACAGCACAGAACTCAGAATATGTAGTATTATTTCTTAGATCATTTAAATAAGTTGACGGGTCTGTTGGTCTAGTTCTAGTGGTTAGTCTTGGGTTCGATTCCCGCCCAGGACAAATAATTGTGTGATGAGCACGATCACACGATCTTTCTGGGTGTAATTTATCTATAATATGTATGTATTTAGTAGTATAGTATGTTTATCAGCAGTCTGGTTACCATAGTACAGGCTCTGCCTAGTTTGGGATCAGACGGCCGTGACTGAGATGTGTCAAGTATAATATATTATTCTTAATTCTGATGTGAACAGAGATGCAACGCTGATTTCGCGCCAACGTTCATTAGAAAGAGACAGGGTCATCACTTAGAGACAAAACACTAGCGTATGTCACAAATTCATTACCATTCTCAAAATTCTATATTTCTCAGTTCCATCGCCAGCGAAGTATATTAAAAATCTTTTTAACAAAAAATTAAACCGACGAAAATAACTAAAAAAAGCAAAAAAAAATCGGTTCATAAATAACGGAGAGAGGGCTAAACAAAACTAAAAAAAAAATATATAAACGGTCGAATTGAGAACCTCCTTTTTTTTTCGTCATTTAAAAATAAGAACAGTATATTGTGTGTATTTTTATGTGGGACATTGGGAGAGCCATGCTACGGCACGTACGGGCCGGCTCGACCGGAGTGATACCACGGTCTCACAGAAAACCCGCAGTGAAGCAATGCTTGCATTGCTTTTCGCCGAGTGAGTGAGGTTACCGGAGGCCCTACCCCTTCCCCCCCCCACTTCCACCCTCCACTACTCCCACCTTAAAGGCCGGCAACGCACTTATGACTCTTGAGTTGCAGATGCCCATCGGCGGCGGTAGTCATTTACCATCAGGTGACCCGTATGCTCGTTTCTCCCCTATATCATAAAAAAAAAGTATATGTAGTTTAAGAGCCCTACAAAGTCTATTTGGCTCTCAGTGAGTTTAAATATACGTTGTATTCACATAAAATAAACGCGGTAACACGAATAGTTGTTTACATTATACCTACGATTGATTGAACTAATACAGCTTACCTTAATATTTATGTTATAAAGGTGTCATCACATTAGGTACAGTCAGCAACGAAAATCACATAACACATTTCTATTTACAGTACTATAGTAAGGATAGGGTTGTCGCACTTCCCGCCAACAGCCAGTATGAGACCATGACCTGCTATCGCTAACACTCCCCAATTCATCCGTATAATCAATATCACTTTCCTTCCATTGCCTTCGCTTCTTACCTACCACTCCCTATTTTCCCGTCAGTAATTCCCAAAGTGCCCGGTTTACGGCAAGCGTGAGTATTTATTTATTTATTTAGGCACACAAAACAGAACATAATACTTAGCCTTATAAATAGCTATCACTAACAGTTTCGATCTTAGCTATGTTTCTAAATATGTGTAAACAACATAGGCCTGCCATCACTTAAATTGCCGACGCCGGACAAAAATCCGGACACATGGGCGAAATCGAGATTCTTTCCCGGACACTTTAAAAAAAAGCGCCGATTCTATTAAATTTTTAGCTTGTTAACGATTCATCTAACAATTGATTGTCCCTTGGCACAGAGTGTCCGGGTTTTACCAGGACACTTTTTGAAAATCCCGACCGGACGCTCTCTAAACTAGGACAAATCCGGGGAAACCCGGACGGATGGCAGCCCTAATATAACATGGCAATGTGGATGATACAAGACGAGATTACATGTATCTACTATATGTATACTACATTTTAGCCTGAGCACGACGGCAATTTGTGCATATAAATAGCGTTACATAGTGAATATAAACGAGCAGCAAACAATATACAGATAATTGGCATATATAGTTTTCTTTTGTCCGATTGGGTGTGTAGGATAGCAAAGAAAAATTATAAAAATCATGGTTAAAAAAAAGCTCTGGATTTTATTTGTTTGCTCGTAATACTTGTTACGTTACCATATAATAGTAGTATTTAGAAAAAAGAAAAATATATCTTTTTTTAAAAGTACAATATGGATATGGGGAGCGTTAATTGACCAATCCTAGCAGCCAAAACAAACAAAAACTGTTGATCCGATTTCTACTAAACTTTATATGATCACCCTGGGCTAATTTAAAGATTGAAGACTGAAAATTTCTTCAATATCGGTCCTGCCCTTTTGGAGTTCATAGGGAACATACATCGATTTTTATATATATAGACTAATTCATTGCGAATGTGTGAAACTCACACCAATGTCACCGGTCCCTGTAAATATTTTTACAGTGACCGGTGAGATTAGTACAAACCGTGTACTAAAAACAATTGATTCCAAGCCCATCCAGCGCTCTACAACTTATACCACTCATATATACTATACGTGCTATGATATTACTATTATTATAATTCCATACGATCCCAAATAACTGTCTTCGAGCATGTTCTTTGTCCTAATACTTTGTAGGGCTTCTTTCTTTGATCACAAGTAACTTAGTACGAAGAGCATCACAGGGGCTTCAAGGACACCTGTTGTAAGCCGATCAAACCATTTCTTCATTTACAGGCCTTATTAATAAATATAACAAGAGAAAGTTGGAAATTGGTAAAACTGATACCAAAAAAAATTACGTAAAAAATGTATACTAGTAGAATATGTGAATTACGAACAAAGCATATTTTTAAACTTATTTTGAGGTTAGATGTAAATTTTAAGCGTTTATTATTGCACTAAGCTTTGAAAAAATTAGTTGATGATATATACATCAACAGGTTCGGCGTTTGTACAGATTTTTGCAATTGTACAAAAGCGTTTGTGGTTTATACACAGCAAAAAGTAAAAAAAGACAAGTGTTATATTGTATAATTGAACTTGAGAGTTCGCAGCCAAGATAAAACTGAGTTCTACATATCAGTTGTCGTACCTGTCATACAAATTGACATTTTGGTTTAGAGGAAAATGTAATGAAATGCTTTGGAAATGAAACCTGTAATATGGCGCGAACCTTAAAATCCTGTACTGACTGCTACTTTTGTTTCCTTAATATAAAAGGATTTTCAGGGAAATCCAAGCACACAATAAAATATCCAGATAGATCATAGATTATCTGTCACGAAAACACTGCCACATTCGGATAACCTTCCAATACCTAAGCCACCTAATACTAGACAGACTTCAAGCGACTGACAAAAGCTATGGAGCCAAAATTAAGGGCCCTTCCCCTTAATTTTAGAGGGTCCAGATATCCAAACGGTAATCAACCCTAAAATTTATTTTAAAAGATTTTTTTAACTTCACGTGTATGTATGTCCTGGAATTTTGCAATCAATATTTCACGAGTTTTCAATTTCAAGAGTTCGGCTACACTTGATTTCATCCTAAAGTTAATGTTTTTTACAAAAAATGTAAGAAAATAGATATGATTGAAATAGAATTGATAGTTAATTAAAATCTACATATTTAAACTTTAACCTCAAACCATACTTTTGCCTTTTTTAATTCATCTCAAAACTTCAAATTTAAAACAAATACCTACTTCAATATTCAATATATATATAATATGTAAATGAAAAAATCAATATTATACGATTAATGAAAGACTTCGTAATGAACCGTGCCTTCGTAGAGATTGATGCAATGAAATCGTTATAATTGAGAAAATGTCTTCATAACATTTATAATGTTTATCTAAATATCTTAAATATCATCAAAACATTATACCCGCATGTTACCTAATATTTAATTCGTTACACAGTTTCGTTACTTTTTTGATAACCGTGTCTGTTTGCTCGCGAGTGTACCAACTGGCAACTCACATCAAATTATAAAAATATATTTATATTTCGTAAACGGCAGTATAATTTACAGTGTTTTGTTAAACAAAGGTTTGTACAAACTTCAAGGTTGAGCTAAATTAATCCATTTTGTGATAAATTAGATTGTCCGAAGGGAGTTTTTATTAGTGATAAAGTCTTTGTGACAAGTTAGACGAGGTAGAAATAAAAGTTTCCGTGTAATAAATCTGTGCCAAGTTTATTGTTGGAAGATAAAAGGAAGATTTGAATTTATCGATGTAAGATATTTGACTGATAAAACTGTAAGTATTACTGTTTTTTTTGCAATTTGGAAATTCTTAAATTTATCTTAAATTTAAGTTCTCTCCACGTTCATTTTGTTTTATTTATATTCTTTGCACTAAAATATCGTTAAAAAAACCGGAAACAGACCTCAATACCCAGACGCCATGAAGTCAATTTCCGCTTTTATATCCGGGATATTGAAGTTATTTGTTTTTTATTAAATAATACCTACATAATAATGAACATGTATTGAATTTAAACTTGAAATTTATTCAAATTTGAATTTGAGTGACTATTAAATGTATCTACTTTTGGGACACGTTTTACGAGGATCCAGTCATTTCCTAAACGAAGAACTGGAAAGGAAGAATAGTAAAATTGAAACGAATTGCTGAATTAAATATTCCTGATTTATAATATTCTGTTAGGTTAGAGATTTAAGTAAGTCCTACTTAGTAAAGTAGTTGGTATATACAATAGTTTTAAAATAAAGTTGAAAAGTTAGCTTCTTGGTTGAACGAGCTAATCTCTGTCATTAAAAGTTGGAATTTATTTTTGTATTTCATAGCCCATTTCTTGAGTAAATTTATAGGCTATTTAACATCACACTATGAGCCTTATGGACGGAGCAGTGTCTATAAACGCATGTTGAACTGAGGGAAAAAACTAGTACACTATATGGGTTAAAAAAGATTGGTTCATCACAAAATTAGCGGTACGTCTTAAAAAGTCATAAAATATAACAGCTTTTAGCGGCAAATTTTAACTATTTTCATTAGCGTAAAATCTATGTCAATTGAGATTTAAGTTTTTTGATTCTTCACGAATGTAAGTATTTTTTAGAACCATGACATCGCCTCTAGTCGAGCATGCCTAAAGTGGATTAATACTCGTCCGTGCGCGACAAAAGAAATCTTCAATATAGCACAAAGCGAATAGTACAACACTCTTTTATTAGTGAATTTGGTACTGATGTAACTCGTCTGTCAGTGTTATAACTATATGTATATTTCCATGGCACCTAGAAAGGTTGTAACGCAAAAACTTTTGTTTGGTAACGCAAAATATTTGAGTTACTCTTCTCAAAGTAACAAATTTAGACATTTGTATATAAAGTAACTAAAAAGACAGGAACAGAAATCTTATTTCTGTTCTTTTTTTGAAGTCTTACTTCAAAATTAAATATAATCAATTTAATACTTATGGCGCCTGACACATACGCGGAAAGTCATTTCACCACTTGATAATAACACCCTTCGGGTCCAAAACTAGTCGGATATCCCCGAAATACACACATGAAATCGTGAGTAAAACCATATCTCTTTAATAAATATAATTAAATAAATATAACTTCAAGGAGTTATTTTTAGTCTTCCTATTCGAGATACCAGACTTGTCACAAATGCGTAGTCGACCCTTTCCCCTCCCTAATGATCTCAGAAACCATCCTTCTTCAAACCACAAATACAACACTACCGTTAGAGCAGATTAGCAGCGATTCCTAATTTATCATACATGCATTTTGTTTACCCGAGCCTCGAGTTCAAATTGTAGGTTTTATTTTCAAAAGAAAAGAAACGTGTTTTTATCTTATCAAAGTCTAATGATGCTAAAAAGAAACAAATAGCTCTAATCTGTTCTCTGTCAGAGCGTAATCACGTGTGTTGTGCCGTTTTTTTTGAGGCAATGTCAATAACTTATTTCAAAGGCTCTACATTTGATTCTAAAACGGCGTAAATACATTGTTTTAGTGTCACTTGGGGTTGACTGCTGATGTTATGGCGTGCACAGCGACTGATATATGCTTATTGAGAGATTTTGACTAGAATGCTATCACCTTCTTGAAAAAATACATAATAAGTTATGTTATTCGACATTACAATACTGATATATTTTGGAAATGTTTGAACAAATCACTATAAATATTTTCATGCTTTTTAGGTTCATACATAGATTCTTAAAGTTTAATTTCTCATTCTTCAATCTCTTATTTATTAAATGAAACGCGTTTTTTTCAATACGTTAAGGCACAGGAAGCATTTCGAAAGACAACGACTATAACCAGTTACGAAGTCACTATTATCTTATCTGTGCTATAACCTAAGAATTTAAACAGATTCTCTCGAGGAACAGGAAAAATCTTTTTTTTCTATATTTAGGAACAGAAAACGTTTCAAATATAATGACGAAAATCTACAAACTTAACAAATTTACTCAAGTAACAGCAGTTTATTTAAAAATTCAAATCCTTTATTTCAGAAATAAGTCCATAGGTCCATGAGTCCAAATATGTTTTTTTAAGGCACAGGAAACATTCCGAAAGACAAAGACTCACGCCCGGTTTCTGAAAGGTAAAAATTAACTAACCGCATGTTAAATCTCTTGCCAAAATGGTATTATATTGAGTTGCTGAAAGCAATATTTGGCACCACTAATCAATGATTTGATCAACGTTTCATAAACAAACTGATTTGACACCATTGTTGACTTAATAGCCCTTTTAGTTGAATAATATTTTGATCAGCCTTTCAGAAACCGAATGTTGAGCCTAAGAATTTAAACGGATTCATTCAAGCAAATTTCTTACAATTTTACCGTGGAAAAAATCAATTTCTCCGGTCAAACGTGGGTTAAATTATCTGCGGCAGTTTGCAGTCGTAGCGTTCGGAAAGCGTCGGAGTGAGACAGTGCGGGTTCGAACCTCGGACGAGACGAATTGCCTGGTATTGCAAATGGTTCATAACGGTCAACATCGTTATTTCCACTTGGTATAATGTCGTGTTGAGAATTGCTTAATGTGAATAGTATTCGTATTGGTTGGTTTATGAGTTTGATAGCAACCATCCCACTAATATTATAAATGTGAAAGTTTGGATGGATGGATGGATGTATGTTACTCTTTCACGCAAAAACCACTGAACCGATTGCAATGAAACTTGGTATGTAGCTGGAGACCTGGATTTTATCTACTACTTCTTTTTACCCCGATATTTACACGGGATCGGGACTTACGCGGATGAAACCGCGGGGCGCTGCTAGTATTTAATATTATAAAGGCGAGAGTAACTCTGTTTCATTGTTACCTTTTCGCGACTAAACGGCTGAACAGATCGTAATTAAATTTGGCAAGGCGATAGATTATATCCTGGGGAAGAACACAGGCATTTTTTATCCCGGAAAAATGTACGGTTCAAATGGGATAAATTTGAAATTCCACGCGGACGAAGTCGCGGGCAACATCCTGTATTTTGATTCAAAATAAAGTTTACAAATGAAGTAAAGTAGAAGTTGTTTTTTTGTACGCTACTTGGTGTGCTTATTTTTAAGGTATTATAAAACCGGTAGTGAAGCAATGCTTGCATTGCTTTTCGCCAAGTGAGTGAGGTTACCGGAGGCCCTAACCCTTCCCCCCCTCTCTCACCCCCCTCACCCTCTCTTCCACCTTTCCCTTACTCCCTAGTTGAGTTGCAGGTGCTTATGGGCGGCGGTAGTCATTTAAAATCAGGGGACCCGTCTGCTCGTTTGCCTCCTACACAATTAAAAAAAAACAAAAAAAATATTCTCGAGATCCACTATAGGACTCTCAAATTTTTTATAACACCTTGTATAGGTGGTATCCTGGACGAAAACTAGTCCAAAATAAAGCCGCTGTCGGCTTTACTCGTCAATGATGAATCAACCACTTACGGTCTATGCTGGTACTTGTTAAGTGTGTTGAGTACCATCCTTGCCCTCCTTACGTCACTTATCGTGTTTAAGGTGCCGCATGCGCACGTTAATTTTCACTTACACAATGACTGTGATAAGTGATAACTGATAAGTCATAGCATATGTGGTGGCCGAATATTCAGACGCTACTCAATTTTAAGATGCTGTTAAATCTCGTTCAGTCGTATATTTATAGTGACATTTAGTGACGTGCGTAATTTGGTGGCGTTTAAATATTTGGCAGATAAAGCAATTCAAAGTATGAAAAATCCCACTATCCCACTAATCCCACTAATATTATAAATGTGAAAGTTTGGATGGATGGATGGATGTTTGTTACTCTTTCACGCAAAAACCACTCAACCGATTGCGATGAAACTTGGTATGTAGATAGCTGGAAACCTGGATTAACGCATAGGCTACTTTTTATCCCGATAAAACGCGGGGCGCTGCTAGGTCATTAATAATTTTATCATGCGAGTTTAGTAGTAAATTAGATTTACAAGAACAATCCATCTTTAATTTTTTTCTTGTCTCATACCACAAAGGTGTCGAACAAGAGATATTATCTAGTTTAAAATAAAAGGAGTTAAAATCTCTCATAGATATAATTCAGTCAACAGTCGGGCTGCTCTAATTTTAGCAGAAATTTGCAGTGTATTTTACCTCAGAGATGTAGAAGAATTTTCCTCTGCGCCTTTTCCCAACTAAGTTGAGGTCGGCTTTCAGTCTAACTACGATACGGCCCAGCTTCGATAATTTACGTGAAGCGACTGCCATCAGACCTCCACAACCCAAGTACTAGCACAGAATACATAATTTTTATTTTTATTTTTTTTTTATTTTTTTTAAAGACAACTCCCGCATTAGGAATTACTCCTGTGTCGCTGGGGACTTTACAAACATAGAAATAACGGACACAAAGAACACCCAGACTCAGGTGGGAATCGAACCCACGGCCAATAAGCATAGCGGTCACTAACCACTAGACCAACAGGCCAGACGGTACCAGTAGTACAAGGCGATATCGAAGTTCTGAGATGTAGGACAATAAAGTTGCGATTTCAATGTTAAATTCCAACACATTAATTTAAGTGGGTGAACGCGCCAAAAATCTTTTTACAATTTACAATAAAATCATGTTCTGCTTTAGATAACAAGCTGCCTGTAATGTTTGCGTTTATTATCTGAGAACGACATGATATACATAATACGCCTGAGCCTGTTTACAATCATGTTACAACAAGACTCTACAGCCCTGTATAAGATTGAACATCTGCAAATATAACTATGTCAAGAATTAAGAAATGATTTAGGGTACAACCTGGTTAAAAATTACACAAATGGTGTTATGTACATAGTAAACCTCTTTGCCTTTTTAGAGGGATGCTCAAACGATAATTATCTCAATGTGAAAGTTTGGATGGCTGGATGGATGTTTGTTACTCTTTCACACAAAAACCGCTGAACCGATTGCGATGAAACTTGGTATGTAGATAGCTGGAGACCTGGATTAACGCATAAGCTACTTCTTATCCCGAAATTCCCACGGGACTGCTAGTATTGATATAAAAATAATCGATTCGATTTAAGATCTAATTGTGTAAACAACATTATATATCACTAGGGGTTGAATGCGGCTTCGCCTCGCGTTAATGTAGGTTTTGTTAATAAATTGCTACCCCTCGCGAACATCACTTTTTTATATTAAAAGTTCCTATGAAAAAACGTGCATGCAAAATCCTTATGTATACTCCTTATTTTCGATTTTTCTATTATTGTTATATCATTTACTACCTGCGCCCCGCGGTTTCACCTGCGTAAAGTCCCGATGCGTAAGAATATCGGGATAAAAACTAGCCTATGTGTTAATCCAGGTCTTCAGCTATCTACATACAAAGTTACATCGCAATCGGCTCCGTAGTTTTTGCGTGAAAGAGTAACAAACATCGATACATCCTCACAAACTTTCAGGTTTATAATATTAGTAGTGTTTGTTACTCTTTCACGCAAAAACCAGTGAACCGATTGCGATGAAACTTGGTATGTAGCTAGCTGGAGACCTGGATTAACGCATAGGCTACTTTTTATCCCGATATTCCCACGGGATCGGGACTTACGCGGGGCGCTACTAGTACTTATATATGTATTTCTAAATTCAGACATACTAAAGAAAAATTACACCCAGACACAACAAATGATCATCCTCATCACACAATTATTTGTCCTGGGTGGGAATCGAACGCACGACCTCTGGCTCAGTAGCCTGGATCACTAACCACTAGACTACAGAAATAGAACAGAAGAGAAACAGAAAGCTAGAAAAAGAGATGTTAAGATATTTTGTATGTGTTGCTCTCATATACGACATTCATTTGTGTTTTAACTAGGTACTTTACAAATAGTTTAGTTGGTTAGAACTCGAACTCTTTGTCAGCTCCTTTTTGGTTCCAGTCTCCAATGAGTCTCTAAAGCCTGGAATTAACGGCCTGCGTCTATTTTTCCAGAAAACTATAGTCTTGAAACGTTTAAGAGTACAGTGAATAGGTTTCTCTATGATAGGCGTGTCCCATCTTCGTCTTGATCATTCTCATTAAATCGTGTAAGGTGGAAGACAAATGCCTATTTAAATTATCGATTAAAAAATGGTAAAATAAAATAATAAATTATTTTACAGAGAGATTTTATAAATTTTGGCGGTACCATAATATTGTAACGGAAACAGTATTATTTCGAAACCGCAATTTTATCACTTACGTGCAAGCAGGTTATCGACATCAACTTTTACTTGCGCAAAGACAATTGAATTTCTTACGTTGGTACTCACGTTTTTCATTGATTCCATAATCAGAATATTATGTAATTTGAATGTAGAATGCGCTTAGATAGATCAAGTCTTAATCCAAAGTTGTCATGCTGCGTTGTGCATAAAAAAGAAATGCTGTGCGTTGGTAAGAGAACGACTTTATCGATTTGGCTACTTCTTGTTTAAAATATTCATAACATTCAAAAATAGGTTTTAGAAAAATAAAATATGAGAAAGTTACCCTTACTTAATAAGTTACGTCTTACGAATTTTCGATCAGGTCACTTGTCCTGACGCGAGTTTAACATTCTTTACCCATCCCAAAAAGTGCACAACGCCGCTAAAGAAGTTTTCACTTCAAAGCACATTTTTTAAAGATTAATTAATTAGGAGCTGACAAAACTCAATGTTTAGATTGGCGCCCTCTAGTGGATTTATAGCATAATACATAAGTAGATATCAAACTACAGTAGTATCGCGCAGAATCCACAGATGGCGTAAAAATTTTTTTTTTAATATAAGAAATTCGGCTCCGTCTTACGAATTTTCGATCAGGTCACGTGTCCTGACGCGAGTTTAACATTTTTTACCCATCCCAAAAATTGCACAACGCCGCTAAAGAAGTTTTCACTGAAAAAATATTGTATGAGGTAGCTGGGATATTTTATTTTCACAAGCAAAGTTACGTAATCAATTTAATCATACTTTATTATTGCAGTACCAAAAATGAAAACATACGACATAAGTATCTAATTAGGTAGATACATATTTAATGTAATAATTGATATAAACATAAAATATTAGTTAAAAAAGTAAAGAGCACTCACGTTTTTCCGGTCCTTGCCCCAAAACTGTGCTAAGGCCTAAGGCACAGCATATAAGGCACAGCTCCCACCCCCTCATCATCACTTCGGATCCGGGAAACGGGGCGTTCGGGAAACGTCGGGATCAGTCGGGATTCTTCGGGATGCAGGAACGCACGCGCACTCCGCCTCACGTCTACGAAAAATGTTACAATATAATTATAATAGCGTTGTGATATGTTTAGATAGACGTGTGATAAGATAATTTTATCGCATCTGTAATGATTAATTAAGTGATAGGAAAAATACTTGTCACGAGATGAAAGATAGAGTGCGGATGAGAACAGTATCATTCAGTGCCTGACTTCTTTACATAGATTCTTCTTCACTTCTCTTCTTCGTGTTTATGGAGTTAACAGTTTTAACTCAGGGAAACGACGGCATGGATGCCTAGGTGTTAATCCAGGATACAATCTATCTGTTTTCTTAATTTAATCCTTATATGTATAGCGATTGAGTAAAAAACATTTTTTTTTCTTGTGGAAAACCTTAAAAATAGTCCGACTTCAGATATGTCTAAATGATATGATTAGTCAATGAAAGCGCATTTTTTTACAAAAATTATGTAAGTAGACAAAAATAGTATACAGTACCTAACTATATTAAATGAGAATAAATTCAAATTCAATATCTTATATCTCTACATATATAAAAATAGGTACAATAGTACAAAATTGATAACAGATAATACCGTATCTGCTTGTGTCTATTTATACCCACCCGTTTCCAAATCGTTGAGCTGAAATCAGCTAAAGATTTGGGATAAGACCTGCTGGTGCATTCCATCAACTTATATGATTATATGTGCACAATACACTTGTGGAATGCAAGTAGATTAATCAATAAAAAAACAAATAATTCGTATTTGTTTTACAGTGTGAAAAATCGTACATGTGATTTTTTTTCCTATAGGTGTGGCAGGCCTAGGGAGCCGACATTGGTTTAGTAAGGCAGTCCTTGTACCTCACTGGAATATACGTACAGTTTTGAACAGTTTTGAAAGGTACTGTACAATGAATAACTGATCGTTCAATACATACGCTCACGGTACTTATAATTGCCATGTAGATTACAGAAATGCCAGTTAAAGAAACACAATGAGTAAGTTGCTTATCAGTTGGCGTTTGTATTGCGGGGTTATGAAGTAGGGCATGGTGTCATTGTTTGCTGATAAGCGAGGAATTCTATAAAAGTGCTTAAAAATACTCAAAGTCATGTTAAAGCCACCTAGTTCTTCCACAATCCTTGTTTCTTTTAAGAAGGTATCTTATTCTTCTTGGTTAAAAGGCTGAGGTAAAAAAACTTGGAGGTCTTATCGCTGAGATGATACTAACTTTTAAACTTTCACGTTCCATGATATAATTATGTATTTATACGGGAATTAACGCGATCACGAAAAGGTATTACATACCACTGAATTGCCTGACGTTTCGACCAGGTTGCACTGGCCGTGGTCTCAGGCTGACTGGCTGAGATGATGATGATGATAGTGATAATGATATAGTACAGTTCCATAAATGAGTGAAACCTTTTGATGCTGATGATGTTTTTTATTGCATCTTTATCACGAAAATAACCGTTTCATTTGCTTTAACGGACATTTTTTTGATTAATAAGGATCTAATACGGGCTACATTAGACAAATATCACTGAACTGACGTTCCGCTATCATAGGGTGTAGGTCCGATTCGTTCAATTCTTGACAAATCACGTTTAACCTTTACACGTGTCAAGCTTTCGTTCAAGAAGGAGCCTGCTGGGCCCACAATAGACGATAATCCTGTAGTCCTTAATGTCATCTGACTTAATGCATGACGTATTCCCTGAAACTAAGGAGTTTTTATATACTGGTAACCTTAAAAACACACTAGCGGCCCTGTCAATGTCATCCACAAGTCAAAGATTCTTGTCGCACACATGTTTGAAAGTGACAGCTTTATGTAGTTAGTGACAAGTTAATGCAAACATTTTTATTTGAACTGGCAACCGTTACAGCCCATATTGAACAATTTGACTGAGCTTGTACTTATATCAAGGACGATATGTCAAAATATTATAATGTAATTACTGAGTGTCATCTGACTGTCAAAAAACTTGATACATGTATTGTATTGTTCGTACCTTTTCAGTCAATGTCACTTTGACAGATGTTTGACATTTTGTAAACCAATTACTTATAACATTAGAAGGTTGGTAAAAGTAACATTTTGAAAGTTTTGAAAGTTATAAAATGTTAAGAGTGTTAGAGGTTACTAGGGAATTTTGTTAGTACGATACGACAACCACGTTTCACCAGTTTATGGTAGGTCTTTTGCCATTATATGGCATAATTACGAACTGGTTACATGCAACTGTGAAATTCCTATGGGACAACACCTACGACGAAAGCCGTGACTTTATCGACGATATTGGATAATTGTCTTGTAAATGTCATTACAAGGTACAATAATATTATTACATAATCGATCCGTGCGTCTGTCCGTCCAAACCGGACAAGTGCGAGTCTGACTCGCGCACCGAGGGTTCCGTAAGCAAACAAACTTGAATGTAGATAGTACGTCCATCTCGGGAGTCAATTCTCAATGAGTTTTGCCCGTCTTTTGCGAAAGACAAACTTAACTTTGCGGTTCTAAACAATACTCTCCCATACATCAATGTACAACAAAGTCAACTTTTCAACCGCAAAATATAAGTTTGTAATAACAAAAACTATATAATATGATATAACAACAAATTAACGACTTTCGGATTATTTTCTTTACTTGTGCTGTCAAACCCTGCTTCTTACCAAATTTCATGATTATAGGTTAATGGGAAATACCCTATAGGTTTTGATTTAACCGTGAAATGTTCAAATTTGTGAAAATGTAAGGATTAATGGCTATATATTTGCTTGCGTTGGCATAAAAGCTTGAGTTTTTACAGCTTCAAGGGACCGCTGACATAATAGGTATTTGATATTAATTTCAACTTAATGCCTCCACGAGTTCTTGAGGAAAAGGGTCTAGACAGACACACAGGCAGACAGATATAACAACAAATTAACGACGTTCTGATTTTTTCCTTTACTTGTGCCGTGAGACCTTGCTTCTTACCAAATTTGGTCAATGGGAAGTACCCTATAGGTTTTGATTTACCTGCGGAATGTTAAAATTTGGTCAAATTTAAGGCTTAAATGGCGGTATCTTTTGATTGCGTTGACTTAGAAGTTTGATTGTTTTACAGCTTCAAGGGACCGCAGACATAAGTATTTGGTATTAATTTCAACTACATGCGTTTACGGGTTCCTGAGAAAAAGGGTCTTGACAGATAGACGGACAACAAAGATCCTTTAAGGGTTCCTTTTTTCCCTTTGAGGAACGGAACCCTAAAAAAACGGAATCCTTATAGGATCACTCCTGCGTCTGTCTGTCCGCCTGTCATGGCCAATTTGCTCCGAATCAACAGTTGTTTATTTTTTAAGACTTGTCTTCTGCGAATCTCTATACGAATGAAATAACTTACAAGTGGCTACTACTCATTCTCACGATACACCAGTTAAGTTCCTCGACCATAAGATTCTTATCAGTCAAATGATACTAGTATGTACACAAATCGAAGCCCTATGATTATTGTAAAAACCCGTTTTAAAACAATAGTACGCTATTACTCTTTATTCCTAGGCGTATGTCTCGCTCTAGTGGATTAGTTATTTCACACGGTGGTTACTGTAGCGTGGAGAGGAATGGTTTTCAGGAATGTAGGGAAATGAGGTTACTGGGGATATGACGAAATTATATTTTGTTACTGATGTAAACGAATACCGGTATTCATTTACACAGTAATCAGTGGCGTAACAATAGGATGGCAGAGCGGGTAAAATGCCACGGGCCCATATGGTCCAAAGGCCCTGTACAGGATGCACTTATTACAAAAGGGATTATTTATTTCCATCGCGTTAAGTTTTTTTTTCCGCGGCACTATCGGAAGTTTAGATCACTGACGTAATTGGTTTCCATTGCTAAATTCTGTAGATTATAGTCGCAGTCTCCAAGTACTCCTGTCCGCTGTGACTGATGTGGTAGCTTTTTCAGAGCCGTTGGTGTGGTAACAACTGATGATGAACATTCTACCATCGATCGATGTGTGTCGCCGCACCCAAAGGCAGGCCCCCTCCGATGACTTAGCCTCGGGTCTCAGGTGGTGTAGTTACGCCGCCGACAGTAATAATATTTCTTCATTTCATTTTATGATTTTCGTTTTTATAATTTACTTGTTGCTTTGTTTAGTGCTAACTCAAAACAAAACTAGTTACTTACAAAATTACGTTGTTATGTTAGTCAAAAAGGAAAAAAGAAATCAATAGGATCACTTCGTTGTCCGTTTGTCTGTCTGTCTATCAAGACCCTTTTTCTCAGGAACGGGTGAAGGTATCAAGTAGAAATTAACATCAAATACTTTCTGCGGTCCGTTGAAGCTGGAAATAATGAAGGTTCTAAGTCAACCCAATCCAATTAAGCCTTAAATTTAACCAATATTGAATGCGGTTCACCTCATATCTTATAATTTAGAATTATCTTGGAAATGTATAAGTTTGGCGCATGAACTAAACATAAGGGCGTTTCAAATGGTTTATATTTTTCTATTAAGGTACCCGAGTCGTATTAGACTTGTAATAAAAAAACATTCGTGATTCTACTTTTTTTGAAGTCGGTAAAACGAAACTTTATGGTAGGTACATAAGATCACCGGATTACCGTTAAGGACTGTAGAGATCATTCAACGCGAAAGTCATTACGTCATAGTGCCACATTTTTTTTTAACTCTGACAATGGTTTGTTAGCGAACATTGTTCAACGGATTGAGTTCAAATTAATATATTATTTGTAACTTACTATTGACTAGGGATTTAAATTACTAATCCAGTTCCTCAAAATGACGAACAGGCAAACCGCCTATCTTATATTAAACGGTTACCAGTGCTTATAAAATAGTGTTTTTTTTTTAAATGTTTTTTGTTTGTGTTTTAAAAAGTAAAAATATGTTTGGCTTTTTTGCACTGTACGAACGGAGCAGTGACTTTGTGAATTCTTTTAACACACAGGGATTATTCCCTACGTTTGTCCTCACACCTTCAGTCTAACGACTTCATACATTTATAAACTTTTTACTTGGTGGTTTCGGTGAGTAGCAAAACTCGTTCTATGTGTAGGTACAGTCTTTAACTTAGACTTAAGACGTCACAACAGAAATATCCAAGTCCATTTCATGAGTATAGACAATTTTCTTCACGTTCACTTTTTATGCTTTCATATCAATATTGTTCCATTGGACACGATTTCTTACTTGCTCAATCGCATTCATAACTTTTTACATGAACCGCATTTGCTGCATACAAAGTGTACATACATATTACAAAATGGCCGCGAATAATTGCTCAATGTACTTACTTGTACCTACGTCTTTATATTCGAAGAACATTACAAGTCTAAATTTTAATGGTGATTTCGGTTCACAGATTTCACTGATTTGGCAAATAAATGAGGAAATAATTGATTTTACCGTGATAAATACGTGATTGAATAAATATATGAGTTATTTCGGTCTGTTCCTCTTGAGCTGGTCCATCTGGAGGATCACTTCTATTCTAATTAAAAAAATAATTTTGGTATCATCAACAACATAATGTGTTTGTACGATTTTTCTGTAAGTACCCATTTTAATGTGATTTTAATTAAGAGTTACATCAATTTATAATAAAGTATTTTTTTTAATTGTATTGTAATGTTACAATCTATAGAAGATGATTTTTACATCTATTTCTTGACTGTACTTATTTTGCAAAGAATGTTTGGGGATTCGTTCGAATTAATAACCAATTAAACAGTAGGTAGATCGTTTAGGAATTAAATGTTAATAATAATTATCAGTGGAGCCGATTTAGGGATCAAATCATTCCGATTCTTCAGATTCGAACTCAAATAAACATTTTAAATATAGAATTCTCTATTTGACATCTGTTACTTATGTTGTCAAAAAATCTTTTATAACCTTATTCCAATTATGGAACTTTTTTAAGTAACCCGGTAAATCATTGTTTTATCTATTCAGATTGTATACAAGATCAAAAATCACTAAAGACATGCATGTGTTGTGTTTTGTTTTGTTTTGTTTGTATAAATTAGGGCTGCCGTGGAGGTGCAGCTCGTCGACAATGTTCACCGAAAGACATTATATGGTTTTGCGGCCATCATGCGTAAAAGATAAATAGATAGATACATAACACTTTATTTGTATATTAACATTACAGTGGAAGATACATTTACATAATTACATTAAACACCTCCACTCTCGCCTGCCTTCGCGGCAGTGCCAACGGCGTCTTCAAACTTTTTTCAGACAAATGGGAGTCTCCAATACTGCGACATTGGATGAAATTTAACTTAACAGTATATTCACTAACACTAAGTCAATTGTTACTATAACATTATATGGGCTTGTTCGAATAAAAAACATATATTATTATAAAATGTTAGCATCACATAGATATATATATATAGTATAAGTAACTTGTAAGTTGAAAGCGTAGGCTCAAGATGAACACTCTATGGAACGTGTTAAGAAAAACTTCTCAGTAGAGCCCGTAGTCTAGAAAAGTACCCGGTAGATAACGACCGGTGTCCGGTAGCAATAGACTCACTTCCTATCTTGTGGGACTAAAAATTATGGATGCACGATACGATGCTATATAACGAAATATCGATACAGCACTGTACGATATATCGTTTTTTTTTTACAAAAGACAAGCAAGACGATTCCCGCTTTAGGAAGGACTCCTGTGTCGTGGGGGTCTTTACAGACATACAAACAACGGACACAGAACAACCAGACTAAGGTGGGAATTGAACCCACGACCTATTTTTTTTTTTACGTGTGGAAACCCCCACGGGTCATCATCTCACCGGGGCTAACGGTAAGATGGTATGTCGGACTCGAACCGACTAAAACCACACGGTGTTCCGTCACGGGGTCCTGATGCCGGGGACTCAGGTGTACCCTAGGAAGGAAGTCCCTGTGAGCCCCGGCAGACTTGGCCGCCTGCTAGACAGCAGGCGACCCCGCAATTTGGTGAGGGGGCCTTGCCCCCTCCGATTTAGAGAAGTGCGCGTGGAACACGTCGCGCCACCGTCTCGGGCCTGCTTCTGCTAGGGCGACGGGTAACCCATCCCGTCACCCCCAGGCAAGCGCTCATGGAGGCCGGAGATCGTCTCGCTCTCTCCGGCGCCTGGTGCGTCTTCTTCGGGACGGGAGAGTACTAGTTCTCTCCCGTTCCCTTCCTTGGTACTCATCACTTCCTCGCAAAACGAGGCGGCGGAATCCCATGCGCTCTCGTGCTGGACCATAGCCATCACCATGGTTTCCAGTGAGAGGCTGCCTACACTCAAGGCCATCGCGAGGTCAGCACGTTGCCGCGCCCACGCAGGGCACTCCACCAGTGTGTGGAGTGCGGTGTCCTCGCGACAGCCCATGCAATGGTGGCACACAGACGTTGGCTCCCGGCCTATCCGACACAGATACTTACCAAAGCAGCCGTGTCTGGTAAGCACCTGTGTCATCCGGTAGGAGAGTGCGCCATGTCGCCTCTCCAGCCAATCCTCCATGATGGGTCTTACCGCCACAATTGTGGCGTGCCCCACGACCTATAGCCTAGCAGTCAGGCTCGCTAACCACTAGGCCCACAGGCTAGTCAATACGTTTAATACGATATCCCACAATAATATCGTATTAATGTATCGCTGATAAATTACATTAATGCGATATTTCAATACTCTGACAATGTTTTATTAGTGCATAATTTAGAAATTCACATTACATCATTACAAATTAATGATAAGTGCAATTGCACGTATTGTTATTCGTAATAATGACAGAATTATTTACAGAATACTAGCTGCCCGGCCACGCGTTGCTGTGGCTAGGTAAATTGCAATAGAAAACAAAAAAAAACTATCTTATCTCTGAAGTTGGACCAAACTGTACTCATTGTGTAAAATTTCATTAAAATCGGTTCATTAGTTTAGGATTAGAAGTTCATCGCGAACAGACAACGTGACACAAAATTTTTATATACATGTAGGTATATGTAGTTGCTCTGGCTTTGTTCCGCGTTGTAAGTAGATTTCAATTTATTTTAGAGAGATCTTTGTAGTACCGTCAAATATGATTAATGAAAGTTTATTGTGTGTTATTATTCTCTTAATTCAAACCGTTAGAGTTCAAGCTACAACATTTATATTTTAGAAACTTGTAACAGGTTAACTACGCTTATTACAATTATTGTTTTTGCGCAGTTTAAGCGCTGATCAGATCTATGACAACTGTGGAAAAACGTTTTCTGAATAAACCTTCCTTAAATCCTTACTTCCTTACTAATATTATAAATGCGAAAGTAACTCTGTCTGTCTGTCGCCCTTTCACACCAAAACTACTGAACCGATTTAATTGAAATTTGGTACACAGATAGTCTAGAGCCTGAGAAAGGATATAGGTTATTTTTAATGCAAAAAAAGGAGTGTAAGGGGTTGAAAGGTGGGGATGAAAAGTTGTATGGAAGTATCGTCATATTTAGAGCTAGAAGCTTGAAACTTATTTTTTAGGCTGTCGATTCGATATAAATACGCTATTCCACGCGGGCGAAGTCGCGGGCACAGCTAGTTCGTAATAAGTATGATATACTTGTTTCTTCTTAATTAAAATTTCACTTTACACAATAAAACATTAAAAATCTATCCCATAGCATTGATGTAATACAAACTCACATGCGATACGGTTACGGTACGATATGTCGATACAATAGACTATTTTGTGCATCCCTACTTAAGATATAGTCTTCGACATATGGGTGTAAATACGTCTGTCTTGCGATTCTGTGATATAAAGATCGGTTATAACACTCATAACATGACCCACTTAAAAACAGTTGGAAATAATAGGATACCCAAAACAAACATTGTGTTTTAGATATAGAAAAATAATTCTATAATCTAGCAGTTTATAATATAGCAATAATTTGCATTCTAGCGATTTAGAACCTCTCTTAAATCATGCTGAGCAACAAATTTCTTCACTATTCTACAAGGTGTTACAGAAAAAGTTAGCTTATAAAACAGTAGATTTAAAATATATATTGTGCCGAAAATGCTTGGCTTTCCTGATGTGGTAGTTGCACATAAACTAATCAGTAACTTATGTCAATTTTAATGATTTTGTTTTTCTAAATGCGAGTTTCGTACAAACCCGGAGATTTCATCAACATCCTTTAATATTTACAGTTTCATTTTATGCCAGCCCCGTCTCTTACGAAATCGATCAATTTCTATGTTCAGTTTGTCATTTTCAAAGTAAAATTTACAGAAATCTTATTATGAATATTATATAATAAGAAAAATACAGATTTTCCTTAAATTAGTAGCGCTTTAAATTATTCACGGGGTTTACTAAAAAAACAATAAAAATATTCTAAGACAATACACAGCGCTTTCTAGACATAAATACATACTATGTGATTCAAACAAGAATAAGAATGATTGCGCCATATTGTGATGTCATAGCTGTCAATTCGAACGAATTAGGTAGGATGAGCAAAACAGGTATTTTTGAAAAAAGACATGAAAAGTTTGGATCAGATATTTTTTATATTTAAATTAGGTATGTGAAAATGACTACAAAAAGCTAAAGGTGTCCAGTATATAGGTTGACCCGTAATAATTGTTTTTAAACTTTCGCGACTATACATATATTGACTACGATCGGTGCTATTCGATCGAATCGTCGGGTAACCAAAAAAGATACTGCACCTTCAAATTATTGACCTGTCATGGACGGCAAGTCTATACAATAACTGTTCAAGTTAACTGTTCCATGAAATAAACCAAAAACAGTCAAAACTTAATAAATTATGGAAAAATACCAACAGACGATCACTAGTAATTTTTAAAACTATGAAATCAATGGGTTCGGTAATCCTAGAGCTAAAAAAGTAAAATAAAAAAAAAAAAATGTTACATAAATTAGTTTTGCGTGCAAACCTTACTTTCCAAGTGACAGTTGACAGATTAAGGTCATGGATGTTTCTATTCTTATTTGAATCGCATTGTAAATATATTATTGTACACATGTATACAAATATTTGAACTGACGGGGAATCGAGTTCTTACACCAAAACTATACTACCCTAGAACATTTTCCTACCGCATCTTCATTTGTCATAGGTAATTTGTAATTAGTGATTGTTTAAGTACCTAATTAATATTATGTGCGTAATTTTGAATCAAATGAAAATAATAGTGGTATACATAGTGGTACAACTCTTATGTCCTGCGAGCAAACAATGACACACATTCATTGTGTGTGAGATGTGTGAAGTTATTATTATTATTATTGTAATCGCATCTGGCACCCACAGGACAGGCTTCCCTAGTGTGGGACCACAGTAAAAACACACAACGTTGTAATATTATTAATAACTAGCCGTCCCCGCAGTTTCACCTGCGTTTATGGTCAGTGCTTCTCTAATATTGGCTGTAGCGTGATGCTATATAGCCTACAATCTGCCTCGATAAATGGGCTATCCAACACTAAAATAATTTTTCAATTCCAACTAGTAGTTCCTGAGATTTGCGCGTTCAACCAAACAAACAAACTTCAGCTTTATAATTTTAGTATAGATTTGGGAATAAACTAATTTTTATTTTTATTTATTTTATTTATCTTTAGGTAACACCTTGTATATGTTTAATGGTCTGTAAATGCATTTCTAATATTACGAAATGTACTAATCCGTAAAGTGAAGTAAAAAAGCATTCTTTTTATCACGATAGATCGTGACTGTAGATAAGATACGGCTGACCATTGCGCCTACGACTACAAAAAGAGGATCGACAGTGTTCGTGGAACTATACGAGACATTCTGATCCATGATAAAGTGTTTTGTTAGCTATTAATGCGTAGGTGTTGAAGAAAATAAATTCGATAAAGGCTACAAGGATAAAACAATCAGATGTATAAATATTTTTGATTTTTTCGTTTAGGTTGAAAAAAGTTACGGCCCTAAGATGAAGTTTACTTTCTCTAAATATAATTTGAAACTTATGGCTCCATTTTTAACGCTCAAATTACAGCGTCTTTACTTGCTTCTATTCTTTCTAAAGTACGATTCACACCGAACCAGTCGCGCCAGAGCTCATCGGAACGCGTTTTAGTACGGTGATGAAAATTGAAGTTTATATTTAGTTCTTAAAATTCATTTTTACATGGCGCGGCCCGTTCGGTGTGAATCGTACTTAAGGCTGTCCCTACCAAGTCAACATTAAGAGAACATTCCTGTACACTTACAACACTAAACAACCTGCTGTATGTCATGCTCTGCGTCAGATAATACGAGTGGACCGTCAGAATCGTTTTCCAGAATATGGTAATATGATGATGGTATTTTAAGATATCCTGAAATATACGAACACGAGGCTCTTTTGTGCTTGGTAACATTCGTTGTAACCATTTACCAGCGCCACAGTTATGATGTCAAGTTTTGCCTTGAACCCACTGCTATTCGATTGACTCAATATTGAACAAAAGCCTTCGGTACAAAGTGAAAAATAAACAAATTGAAATTGATATTGACTCCAGATTTAGTTTCATAATTGAACTTACAAAGCTTGCAAAACAATATCAATTCCAGTTAAATAAACGAATGCAGAAACTACAATGTACTTAAGTAATAATTAACATTTCATATGATGTTCGTGTTGAGTACAAGTAGGACAAGAGTTTATTATCAGATTTCATCACGGAATTTTCTCACAAAAAATAATAGATTAGTCTTATTACTTTCGTTTTTAATTACACAGCGAATTATAGCGATTGAATTTATCGATGCGCGTTTTCTGCGTTAATTTTACAAGTGTCGCGATTCGGTTCATAGTTGAGGATGATAAAATGATTTTATGGTAGAGAAATCCGTCTTCAAACATTACACCGATTGCTCGTGAGAGCAATTATTTTGGAGTTGCGCTGGAAGAGGCGCAGCAGTAGATGTAGTCTCATGTCTCAAGTGTAAAGTTTAGTTTCATAGAGATAGTGGTGTTTTGAGATTCTAGTTAATTCAGAGGTCATCTACAACCTTTTCTTATTTGACTAAATGAAATATGTTATTCTATATAATAATAATAACTCCACACATCTCACACACGGCTGTCTGATCCCAAACTTGGCAGAGCCTGTACTATGGTAACCAGACTGCTGATAAACATTACTTATATATTTCTAAATACATACATATTACAGATAAATGACACCCAGACACAGAACAAATTATCTTGCTCATCACAGAATTGTTTGTCCTGGGTGGGAATCGAACCCACGACCTCTAGCTTAGCAGTCAGGATCACTAACCACTAGACCAAAAGGCCAGGCCATATAGATACTTAGTTGTCATAAAAATATAATATATATATTTTTATTTATTAGATATAACTACATTTGTAAGAACAACATTTATCTATCACAGTTCTAGGGTTTGGCGGGCAAATGTTCACAACCCTTGTTCACTTTTTATTACATTTTCTGAAATATCCTTTAACCATAATAAATAATTCTAAGTAATTGTTAAATATGAATAGAACATTATTTTTGAAGTGAAAACTTCTTTAGGCACGTTGGACACTATTCGTAAGGGGTAAAAGCACTGAGCTCGTGTGACCGTCATGCTCAGATGCATGTGTATGTTATGTTCACTGCTAACGTGCAGTCCTACGATACAGTTATGTTTTTTCGATGCAGCCAGTACTATTTGGATGTTACTAAAGGAATTGACAATTTTTCATTCTGCTAAAAATTCCAAATTCAAACAAATTTTATAATGTAGCAACGACATTTAAAAAAAAAGTTGTGCCCATAATGTGTTTGCCCGCCAATCGACTTTTATTTTGATAACGCTGTTTCTATGACAATGTTATTTTTATCTGGTCTATCAATAATGAGCCCTCGCTATATTGAATCCTAACTTTTATTGTTCGGCCCTTCGTAACCTGTCTAAAGTGAATAACTCTAAACGTTCCCTTCCAAAGCCCGGTAAAGTAAACCACAATACTAACTTAAACAGGACACAAACGCAGTGTCTATTGTTTGCACGTACTGACCGTATCGTGGTGTATGTTAATGTAATTATTTAAGTGAATTACTTCGGTTGTTGACTCTCACAGAGATGCGAAAGAGTTAAGAGATTTTGTGTTGAGGTTGGCTAGCATTGACGCAAAGGTTGTTGTATACTAATTAGATCAATAGGACTATTAGGGAATTACAATTAGTAAATGCAATATCCGCGTATCAATCAATCAATCAGTGCATTTCGCGAATACCTACTCGGTGCACAATGCCCTGACCAACGACGCAAAACCCAACACGCAAAAAAGGACGTTTACATTCCCTCAGCAATCTGAGGGCATTAAAAAGGGACTTTTTTTGTGTTTCTTCGTCTACAGATAGTTAAAATCTAGACTCACTCATAAAGTAAAAAAGTTTTGACATTGTTAAGAGTTATCTTGACTAAAAGTGGTCTAGCAATGTTTCATGTTACAAAATCAAAATAATATTTAAAATATTATACTTATTTTTTACAACCTTTTCACTTCAGGAATTTTATTTTCGTATCCGGAATTACGATTTAAATCATAGAGCAACTCCGGTCTGCCGGTGGCCCGTGTTGCTCTATGATTTAAATATAAACAGTAAATTAATGATAGCTACGCATTATTTCCGTATAATCCGTAAAGTCATGATATTGACGTTTCATTCTCTTCATTTGTACGAGCTACGTAAGTATGAGCCTTTAAACAAAACCATCACAAAAATGATATCAAGTTCATAACATCATAAAATAGTTAAAGAATTAGTAATATCATTACATTTTACAATGTATTTAATAATTATAATAATAATAATATCATGGTCATCACAGAATTATTTGTCCTGGGTGGGAATCGAACCCACGACCTCTGGCTTAGCAGTCAGGATCACTAACCACTAGACCAACAGGCCAGTCCGTTCCCGTGAATGTAATCGCTTACATAATATTATGGACCAGGAAAGTTTAAACGTTATTATTAGACTTCAATAAGGGGGCATCCATTAATTACGTGAGAAGATTTTGCCAATTTTTCGATCCCCGCTCCCCCCCTTGATGAGACGTCGTGAGATTTTGCTCAACCCCCTCCCCCCACTCCTAATCTCGCGGGAGATTTTTCAAAATGCATATTTTCATGGAAAATTAATTGAGAAGGAGTAACTGCGGTTGTAGTACCATTTACTCCACCATGTAAAGTAGTAGGGAGAGTTTACCTACTACTTTACATTATTATACTGTTTACATTTTACATTAAATACTATTTTACTGGAGAAACATTTCTTATTTAATTTAACTCAGTTTTCTCGCAATTTTACACTGTTTCTTGCGGAGAAAAAATTACGTGATATCTGCCGAGGCCCCCATCTCCCTCACGTGAGATTGGGTGAGATTTGGCTAGACCCCCTCCCCCCTAAACGCCTCACGTAATTAATGGACGCCCCCTAAATTCGAGATGAAATATGCAATGTCATGTTCTACCTCCTACAAATTAGTAATCAAAGTGTTCTATACCGCTATACCATAAATTTAAATTAAAAAATGTAGAGTACGTATGAGTGAGAACGTCTAACATTATGAATAAATAAAGACCGGACAAGTGCAAGTCTGACTCGCGCACCGAGGGTTCCGTAAGGAAACAAACTTGTATGTAGATAGTACGTCCATCTCGGGAATCAATTCTCGAAGACTTGCCTGTCTTTGTCGAAAGACAAACTTAACTTTGCGGTTGCGATGTACAACAAAGTCCACTTTCCAACCGCAAAATATAAGTTTGTAATCACAAAAACTATTTTTTTTTGTGATATAACAACAAATTAACGACTTTCGGATTTTTTCCTTAACTTGTGTTATCAGACCTTGTTTCTTACCAAATTTCATGATTCTAGGTCAATGGGAAGTACCCTATAGGTTTTGATTTACCTGCGTAATGTTCAAATTTGTTAAAATCTAAGGCTTAATGGCCGTATCTTTTGAATGCATTGACTTAGAGCTTGATTTCTTTTACAGCTTCAAGGGATCGCTGAAATAAGTTGGTATTAATTTCAACTTGATTCGTCTACGGGTTCCTGAGAAGAAGGGTCTTGACAGACACACAGACAGACAGATATAACAACAAATTAACAATTTTTTCCTGTACTTGTGTTGTGAGACCTTGCTTCTTACCAAATTTCATGATTCTAGGTCAATGGGAAGTACCCTATAGGTTTTGATTTACCTGCGAAATGTACAAATTTGGTCAAATCTAAAGCCTAAGTGGCCATATCTTTTGATTGAGTTAACTTAGAAGCTTGATATTTTTACAGCTTCAAGGGACCGCAGACTTATTGTATTTGGTATTAATTTCAACTTGATGCATCCAAAAAGGGGTCTTGACAGACGGACAACAAAGTGATCCTGTAAGGGTTCCTTTTTTTCCTTTTGAAGAACGGAACCCTAAAAAATAGTTCTCTTAATAGTCACTTCGTATAATTTATAAACATATTTACTACAATTACTCATACAATTGTCTGACGATGACAGACATTTGTTTATTCGTCTATAGCAAGACAAACAAGGGCGTCAATAACTGATTCATCATTACAAAATGTAATCTAGCATTCAACAATGAATTACATACATTACTCATTTCTTTTTAAGTACCTGTATGTACTCTGAGACGTAGACGGAGATGTATTACTCACCAATATTTCACCAGATACTTATATATTTTTGGTACCATTAACCGGTTCACTCTTTGTGGACACAGCTGCTAAGAATTTCCTAACAGTAAAGGCAATTGTCCGATCCGAGAGTCTTATAATTACTCTAGAAATTCATGAAAACAAATAAGCAAATAAAAGAACGGTCACCGGCAGAGTTGTTTGTTGTGTAGTCTGCAGTAGCAACAACAACAGGACAGCAGCAGGACAGGGTTTGATCGGCTGTCGATCATGTACTAAGTGATGATGTGCCCTTTTAATGTGAGTTTTCAATTATTATGTGAGTGCATGTGTAGTTTAAATTGCGAGAAGTAGGGGCATAGCGTATGTAGGTTATGCTAAGCAGTGACGATGATATCTATAAAAGTCATAAACTTTTGCACATGTGGGTCCAAAATAATGTGCGATATTGGTTTTTGATCAGATTTCTACGATGGCAATGCTCCGAATCGATTTGCCGATCCGAGTATGTGCTATTTTGAGAAGATAGATCCGATAAAAGTTCTAACTAATAGAATGTACCTAAAAAGAAGTTTAACTATAAACTATTCTATACTAATGTCATACAGCTGAAGAGTTTTTTTTTTGGTTTGTTTGTTTAAACGCGCTAATCTCTGAAACTGTCAGTCGCATGTAAATAATTATTTTTGTATTCGATAGAGTATTCATTGAGTTATGTAATAGGTAATCTAACGTCACCCTTAGGAGCACAGCAGTCACCATAAATGCAAGCGAAACTAGGGAACGGCTAAAGATAAAAAAGTAGTTTTTGGAATTACAAACTTATATTTTGTGGTTGGAAAGTTGATTTTGTCGTAAATCGATGTATGGGAGTACTCTCCAAACTGATTGACCGGTCTGAAGTTGGCGCAACTCCCATCTCACGCATGGTACATGGTACATGGTCCAGCGGAAAATTACAAACCCAAATATGACTTCGATGTTAATATAGTATTAGATCAAAAATCCGAAATAGATTTTAATTTTATTTATAACCCAACTGATACGTTAATTTTGCATTCTGCGCAACGGCTCGCAGCTAACTTCAGCCCGGCCAAGAAGTTTGGGGATTGCTGTACTTCTTGTAAATACCAATTCCACTTTACCAGAGCAGTCGCTTTGAAAAGTTTTCTCTTAAACGTTGAATTTTTAATATTATGGATTCCAAAGAGTTTTAGGCATGTGATCTAAAGCTTTGAAGAGAAATAGAAAGAAAGAAAGAAAGAAAGAAAGAAAGAAAGAAAGAAACATTTATTTTGCTATCACACAAAGGTATCACACTAATAAAAAATAAAAATAAGTAAATACTAATAAGGTTCCCATAACTTATGTGTGATACAAAAATGGTCCTTAGCTCAGCATAGTGTGTGCCGCTTCGTGTAAATACCCGAAGCGACGCTGATCTTCTGCTAAGACCAAAAATGACGTGCACAGGCTATAAGCTATAAGCAGCCTCAGACCATGTCCAAATAAATACAATTCCTTATACATTCCTTACACTTATTACATACTATAAATTACAGCTTATATATAGTTATACTAGCAACGCCCCGCGGTTTCACCCGCGTAAGTCCCGATCCCGTGGGAATATCGGGATAAAAAGTAGCACATGCGTTAATCCAGCTCTTCAGCTATATACATACCAAGTTTCATCGCAATCGTTTCAGTGGTTTTTGCGTGAAAGAGTAACAAACATCCATCCATCCATCCAAACTTTTACATTTATGATATTAGTGGGATTATTATGTTAAAATATGTACATTTATTACTAATAAAATAAAAGAATAACAATTAAGAAAAAATATATAAATAATACATTTTTCTAGTAGGTATCATCTAATTCTACATTGTGCTCTATATATATATATTATTTTATTATGGACTCTATCCCGCGCAAGAATCAGCGCAGGAATTCCGCATTGTGCTCTATTATTGTCTGTATAGCTGTGTTTATCTGTCAACGTGACGCAAAATTATGTATTTGACATAAGTTTGATGTCTTTGAGCGTCCATAAGCGCATTGGTTTTTAAATTCAAATTCACCCATTCTAATTAGTGCACTGCTAGTCTAAAACATTTGTATGTGATGCAAAATGCCAAACTACACAACACAGAAGAATGACACAGAGGAATTTAAACATAATTACGTCATGACAATCACAATCAAGAAGCTAACGGTACCGTTAAAACGCAGATAACCTTTATTGCTAAACTAAGATTACGGATTTGCGTAAAAGAGCTTTAAACCGAAAAATTGGCCCACTTTCTAAATCATTCTCCACGGCATTGCGATTTGTGAGAGGAGTAACGAAATATAATATCCAGTATCGCATGTTACTGAAATGTTAAAGATGGCCGATATTAATCTGATACTATGATACGGCCGTAAAATCATAACGGGTTAGTAAAAGTTGTTATGGATCATCACGCTACGATGATGAAAGTATCCTAATATCAGATCTGATGAATTAGTTGCAGAACTGAGATAAAACCATTTGAATTAGTGAGGAAAACGAAAATGAATTGCTGGCAAGAAGTGAAACTTCGACACGTGTTTTGCCTTTCCTTCCACCAGAAGAGTGGACAATTTTATTCACGACAGTAAACTAATGCCATAAGTTCAATGATTCTAAGAAACATGAATAATATAAAAATCTGCCTCACATAATAAAATTTTCTTTATTCAATACAATCACAAAGTTATCTGTAACTTATGTGGTGCAGTAAGTAATAAGTGATAATTTATTCAAATATACCTATCGTCGTTTTGTTACAATAATTCTCAAAAATATTGAAGTAAATGCCATTGGCGCTTACTACATTTTTTAATGGTGAGAGAAACTATCTTGCGTCGCATTGCGATCAGAGAGAAACCGCCAAATGAAACCACATTTTTAACCCCCGACGTAAAAAGAAGGTATAAGTTTAACGTGTGTCTGTGGATTTGTTATCTGTCTGTGGCATCATAGCTCCTAAGCGGATGGACCGATTTTGACTAACTTTTTTTTTGTTTGGAAAGTAATTCGATCGAGAGTGTTTTTACTTATAATTCAAGATAATCTTTTCAGCCGTTCGAAGATCACAGCTCTTTTTCAATCGTTGAAGAGAGCTTTGAGTATGGGGCGTTTTAAAAATTTTATTCATACTTGTGAAATTAAGACGTCCTCGCAATTTAACAATAATAATTAATGTTGTTATGTTAATTTAATACTTAATAACAGAAATACATTGCAAGTACTTTTTACCAGCGGCTTCGCTTGCGTTAGTCTTATTTTTCTATCTCTCGGAAACAATACTTTTTTCCTGGATGAAAGGTATTCCTTCCTATGTCCTTCTCTAAACCCCTGACAAGGTGTTTGCAAAATTTCATGCTGAACGATTAAGTAGTTAAGGCGTGAAAGCGTAACAGACAGACAGAGTTATACTAACTTTTAATCTTTCGCGTTCCATGATATAATTATGTATTTACACGGGAATTAACATGGTCACGAAAATGTACCTACCTATTAGATACATCTGAATTGTCTGTCTATTTATGACTGGCCTGTTGGTCTAGTGGTTAGTGACCCTGACTGCTAAGCCAGAGGTCGTGGGTTCGATTCCCACCCAGGACAAATAATTGTGTGATGAGCACGATAATTTGTTCTGTGTCTGGATGTAATTTATCTATAATATGTATGTATTTAGTAAAATATGAGTGTGTTTATCAACAGTCTGGTTACTATAGTCCAGGCTCTGCCTTGTTTGGGATCAGACGGCCGTGTGTGAGATGTGTGGAGTTATTATTATTCGTTGATATTCGAGTCAGGGATATAGTACATTTTATTTTATATGAACCTTTGAAGCATCATAGTTGCCAAAGTCAACATGATTCAAACATCACTTACTCACCGACCGTACTTTTCTCTGTTGGGCACATGAGCATACAAACTTTCAGCTTTTATAAAATAGTGAAGGTCTGGCGACCACCGGCTCTTGGACCATATAGAATAGGACTTACCGTTATATATATAAGCGAACAAACCCGCAGGCAAAAGTTTGTTAATTATAAAGCAAAAAATAAATATCATTTTATTTAATAACTAGCAACCCGCTCCGGCTTCGCACGGGTACAAATTATATACCAAAACCTTCCTCATGAATCACTCTGTCTATTAACGAAAACCGCATGAAAATCCGTTCAGTAGCTTTTCAGTTTATCGCGAACAGACAGACAGACGCGGCAGCGGGGGACTTTGTTTTATAATATGTAGTGATTATAGTAATTGTTGAAAGCCAACACTTTTATGTCGCTAACAATAAATTATTAATACGTAATCTGATCGTTTTGAGGACGGTGGCTACATAATAATTGTAATTATAAACACAATAGGCAATTAATTTTCACACGGTGGGTTTAATTATACTCTGTTGAGTGTCTAGTGTCTCTTCTCTGTAGCTATTTCCCTTTAAAAATATTTAATACAACTTTCATTTGTAGGAAGGAAGAACTATGATGAAAAACTCGGAGAATGTGCATTCGTTTCTACTTTAAGACTGTGTTTGGTGTTGGCTGTTTTCTAGTGGCTGCCTTAGGGGATGGGCAAGCAGGACAACCGCCCGGGGCATCGCTCTTGCATGGGCCTCGCGGCCCTCGCACAACAACCCAAGTGGAAAAATATCTTTGCTGGCTGAGTACGTACACGTAACGTCTTTAACCCTGAAACCGCTATCTGAAACTTGGTGGGAATGCAGTCGATGAAGGCTGTTAAATATCAACTAAGCGGCATATATGTATGTGATACTTTGAAAGATTTAGCGAAAATTAAAACAGATTGTCAATTAGTTAGTGAATACCAATCTATAGAAAAGTTAAAATAATTAACATAAGTTATGTGAATTTACTATGTACTTATATACAATTTTAAAACGATTTTTTTTGCATTTATCGTCCAGCATCAACATTAAACAATATTCATAATCATTAACGTAATTCAGGCAAAAAAAATAAAAAAAAATCTTTTACCTTGCCAAGTGAATCTCAACAATGTGAACTTAAACATGTTTATTATTTAAAATTCTAATACGCAGATGTATTTGGACGTAGATATTATTTTTATCATTTTTGTTTTGTCTGTGTGAGGATGCGACAATGTACGCGTTGATAATTTGATCTGATAATTATAATAATAATATTTCATACACTATATAAACTTGCATGTGTTATTTGAATTTGAATAAAATACGTTACATTTTTATTTATCTTTTCTAATTTTGTTTATCTGTAAAAGAGCTTGATGACATCCGTGTGTTACCTTAGGGCCTAGTTGAAAACGAGCAAGAGATCCTTGTGGTCTGGCAGATGTTGAACCAGGTTCCTAGTTGCTGCAGCCGTGGGACATGTATCTTTCTTGCATGATATACCTAATTGACAATAATTTTTTTTTGGGCTTTCTTTCTTCATTCTATATGGTGTAGGTTCAATTCACATAAATTCCTTAAAGAACAAGGGCCTTGCAATGCCTATAGCCGCTCCTACTTTTGAGTGTAATGAAAATTCAGTAATTTATGAGTTGTTATTACAAGCTATATCAAAGAATCCTTTATATCAGAAAACCTATTATTTTCGTTCAAAAACCTTTCGACGGAGATGTTCTTCTTGGCTACTCACAGATGTTTCTTTTCTCTACGAAATGTATAGTATGTCTAATTAATAAAGGAATAGGTTTTAACTAAAATTCGTTATAATATATTTTTTAATCAACTTAGTAGTTATCAAATGATTTGTTGTCATTTGAAATATTTAAAAAAAAAGCGGTAGTGCGTTAAAGTTATATATATATATACATAGAAAGCATAGGACTTCGAGTGGCTGTGACTTCAAAATCTAAGTTTGAGCCGGTTATGAGAAAACTAGCAACGAGTAACCAACTTTCAAATATGAAAAATATTGTTTTCAAGTGATGCACCTACGCCATGGGTATACCCAGCTTTTGGCCCATGGGGGCAATAATTGTTTTGTCCGTCAAGGGAGAGGCAAATCGATAATTTTACTCAAAATTACATTTAATAAACATTATACTACGCAAACATATAAAAGCGAGGAACTGCCCCCCTCGGTACTGTACCAGTGATGCTTTCAAGTTAGCAACAGATTTGAAGTGTATTAAGTTGCAGTTAAAAATACAAAAAGATCGTTACCGCAGACTAATTTCTACGTCTTGCCGCGACCCGGAAGTTTTTTAGAGTGATTGACACTGGTCTATAGTTGTCGCAACGAGACTCGACGAGATCTTGTAACTCACTTATATTATAGTATACCACCAGCAAAACGTCACACCGGATTCATGCGTGTTCCCTACTTACTGGTGTAGGTGTATTTTTGATACTTCACATCTAAGTGACATCGGCCTGTCTGTACTAGGTTTTAAATTGTTTCTGTGTCAATAACCTCGCTTTATGTGTAACACCAAGTAAGTGTACTAATGGCGCATCAAAATTGTATTAGATATAAGACCGTTAAAATGACCATAAAATTTGTTGTTTTTCAACTGTAAACTTAATTCATTCGATGTGGCCGCTCATCAACACATCAACAGAATATGACCACTGCTTGTACTGCAGAATTTGGGTGGGTACCTAGTAGATTTAAGACAGGCATTGCCAAAGTTTTTAATGCCTCTTTTGCAGAATTTCCTACATGTCAAGAACCTCCTGTAATGGTTTTGCCTACTAGAGCTTAGAAGTGAGAAAGTAACATCTTTAGTATCCAATTGTAAGGACGAAGCATCTGCCAGTGCGGTATACATTATGGCACTTAACATGATATTAATAAAATGTATGTTTTAAATACATGTCATTCCACTTGTTGGTTATACCTGTACCTAGTACGTTATACCTGTACGAAGTAACTATTATCTTATCTGTGCCTGTTCGATCCCTATGCACCTATAATCTAAACCTGTACTATTATGTATTCTGTGATTAGACAGATACAGAAGGCAGCTACCACGCTTTATATTAATTAATACAAAAATTATTCTAACTGCATTGAATAGGTATATGAGTAAGAACCCGAAACCTCTGGATCATAAGTCCGACAAATAACCATAGAGCTGTAAAGGTAATATCAGACGTTTCACTCGAGTGAATGTTCAGTCGAGTGAATGCTTAATGTTTCTTTCATTCCATGTTCACAAGGCTTAGCTGGAATGACTTAGAAAAAATATTCACCTGCTCCTTTCTTTCAAGATGTCGTCGAAATACGTCGTGTTTCTTCTGCTATAGGACTCGAGACAAAATGGCCGAATCCGAGTGAACATTCTCTCTGTGTTCATTTCAGTCATTGAGACGCGAGTGAAATATGCCAATTGCCAATATCCAACAGTGTAGGCCCGGTTCAATGTTGAAATCATTTCTAACTTTTGTTTCATTTCTTGTGAAAGATGAAAGACGGTAATGAACGAAAAATGAAACGTCTGATTCCACCTTTATCGCTCATACCGGTTCTAAATGCACGTCATTTGCACGTCAACATAGTAACTATTTATTAAGTCAGCCCTACTTTCATGTCGTAAAGGAAACATGTAATTGTTCGCGAAAGTTGAAGTACTCTGTGAAGGGAAGTGAGCAATTTGATAAGTACAAGTTAGGAATCAGCAAATCAATAGGAATTACTGTTAGATATGTGTCACTGTTTGCGCTACGACTATTTGTCGTAATATACGTAATTATCGCAATAAAACTGAAGTATTCCTAACACAATTTTTGAGATAAGATTAAAAACGAAAGGACAGTTACCGGAATTTCCGACGGACTGATACATCTTATAGTTTATTGAAAATGGGCACCAAACAACGTATTATGGAGATAGGGCATAGCAGATTTCTGTTAGAATGAAGGCCACACTACAAGGAAAGCAAGTCTTGTCTACGAAGATCGTAGTAAGTTAGTTTTTAGATCTGTTGACGATGTATGTGACGCTACAGGGCAAATATTTGTACATAAATGTCTTTTAAATATGTTTCGGTATTCCTATGTATTTATTACTAGCAGCGCCCGCGGTTTCACCCGCGTAAGTCCCGATCCCGTGGGAATATTGGGATAAAAAGTAGCCTATGCGTTAATCCATGTCTCCAGCTATCTACATACCAAGTTTCATCCCAATCGGTTTAGTGGTTCTTGCGTGAAAGAGTAACAAACATCCATCTATCCAAACTTTCACATTTATAATATTAGTGGGATAAATTCATATTATATTATGTAAGAAAGTATATTATTACATATACAGGTTGAATTCATCCTGTATATATGTATATGTTTATCTTATATTATTAGTTATATAATTCTTATACACATAAATACTTAGATACAAACTATCTTTAGTTATGGGCAACACCAAATAATAATATGTAGAAAGACGTTGGTTTTTGTACACAACTTACCTAATTGAAAATTTGATTGAAAAGATTGAAAATATGAACCTAAAAACATAATAATAATAATAACTTGACACACTTCACACACGGCCGTCTGATCCCAAACTAGGCAGAGCCTGTACTATAGTTAACAGATTGCTGATAAACATATTTATATATCCTACTAATATTATAAACGTGAAAGTTTGTGAGGATGTATGGATGTATGGATGTTTGTTACTCTCTCACGCCAAAACTACTGAACCAATTGCGATGAAACGTGGTATGTAGATAGCTGGAGACCTGGATTAACATATAGGCTACTTTTTATCCCGATATACCCACGGGATCGGGACTTACGCGGGTGAAACCATTATACCCAGACACAGAACAAATGATCCTGCTTATACACACAATTATTTGTCCTGCGTAGAAATCAAACCCACGATCTCTGGCTCAGCAGTTAGTATCACTAACCACTAGACCAACAAAATAGTTCAGTACCTATTTCTCCTGTTTGTCGACCGTTTTTCTTTTTTTTTTTGTTTAGAAGCTTGACGCGTGACGAGCTTTAGTGTTGCCGATTAAAAAAATCGACAACAGTTTTTTACACTACATGGTCATTGAAATAAACAAGACATTCAAGACGGTCGAAATTCGACCGCCAGGCGACCTCTAGTAATAAACAACTGTCAGTCGTAGGATTGCACGTCAGAAGTGAAAACATAATTTACATACACACACACACACACATCTAGAAGAAAGAAAGAAAGAAATACACTACAATCTAAATTAAAACAGAGAGAAAAAAAGAAACGGGTAACATTCTGTACAAGTCTAAAATGGCCGCCATCTCAGCATATTATGCTGCATGTGTGACATGCAGCGCTGGTTGTCAGATTGTGCCTCGAAAACAAGGTAAGTATATGTAGGTATCTGAGCGTGACGGTCACGCGAATACACTGCTTTTTCCCCATACCAAAAGTGCCCAACATGCCTAAAGAAGTTTTCACTCCAATAACAGTAAAACACAACAGAAGCTACAAGTAACAGCCAGTGACCAGTGTTCGAACTTGAAAAGAAAAGCTAAGCCACAGATAATATAATGCCTAAGCGAACTTAATTTCGTTTCGGGCAATAAGTGGTAGCGACCTTGACTGGAAAATAGTCGCCCCGGCTGCTATAAACACTCGTATGTAGGACATACATATAAAACATAGTATATAATTATATAGGCAAACGTCCTTGCATTACATATCTATCCTTTTAGTATAATATAAAATATCACATAAAAGGCGTTCATCCATCACCATCATACCAAAACACGAACTAGTGATCACGGATTTTCATAATGAGAGATTTTTAGTGGTGATATTCTGCAATTTACGAAAACTAAAAATGATAAAAGACGAGCTATTCAATTATCTACAAAATTGTAAAAAAATCCTAACAGTTTTTAAGCAACCCTCGTTTCCTGGATGCGGTATTATTATATTATGTTACAAAATATTTCAATCGTACATAATATACTTTTTAAATCGTGTAAACTGTTTTTTTACTTTTCTTAGCTCTACTTTAAGAGTGAATGTCCTAATGAACGTGTATTCGCCATCTATTAGCATTTATCTACATATTTTGTATGCACGGCTCATAAAAAATACAACACATCTATTTTAGAAATACTATGTTGTGGTTTATGAATATGGCCACTATAACTATGTATGTAATATGTAAGTATATTGCTAGGTATTAAGACAACATGCTGTATGTACGTTTTGTTACTTAGATCTGTACTTTTATGTATTCTGTGCTTAAGTCATAAAAAAACACAACTAGATGTCAAATATCATGAACACCTAATATCTAGATATTAAATAACACAATAGTGTTTATTGTTTTTATCAATAACCTCAGCCTTGACGCTTGGATATTTGAGATTACATATCGTTTCGCAATGTTAGAACTAAAATGCAATCAAGCATCAATTGAATTATTGCAAAACAAAAATGTATAAGGTATCGTTAACAATTTAAGTAAAGGAAATATATGTATAGAGACACATTTATATTAAGCCCAAGTACAGAATTTATTAAATAGACAAAGTACCTATACATGTTTATGAACGTAAAATAGGATTCGTTTAATAAATAATTGCGACTTAATCTCAAAACATCGCAGTCGACAAGATTTGAAAATTTTCCAGTGGGTTTCATTTATAATATCGCGATTATAAAATGTTGGACCACTAATTACTTGAATAATTTACGAGCTAAAATAGGAATTATGAGTCATATCAAACAATGTTTACACTAAAAAAAAAATCGTAAAACACTATTTAAAACGAACCCAATGATAAAATAGTAAATAAATAACAAACCTGTTAAAAATAACAATAAAACAATCCAAAATGAGTCACAATTCACTTCGTTATCACAAATAACATTATTTTTGGTTAAACACGCGATGTTGCTTCGTAACCGGCTTTTTACACGCGACTGACGGCCTGTACGGTTTTATGAACACTGGGCTGGCAAGAGGCAAGTTTGACCGCGCTGTGCCTGTTAAGTTGTGGATTAGTGCGTTCGCGGATTTTTTTTACGATCTAGATGTCAATACGTTCGGACAAATTAAAAAAGAAGCAAGCAACTCTTTGTGCAAAATATTATTAAACTAAAATAGAGAAGTTTTTACTGTTAATAAATATTTATTCTATGAAAAATATACGACATATTATAAAACAAAGTCCCAAAAAATATATATATGCTTTGCTACCCGTGCGAAGCCGGGGCGGGTTGCTATATTTGTTATTATAAGTTTGAAGAAATTGACTGTTTGCGGTTCTTGTTTCAGGAAGAAAGATTTCGAAATAAGATGGCTATTATTTTATTGGCAAAACCTGGATAATTAATGCATTTGGATAATAAAAAAAAAAAACTAACTTTTTGTACGAAATATTAATATCTACTTATAGCAAAATTGAAAAGTGTTTGTTAAAAACATTTAATAGGTACTATTAAATTACTTAATTATAAATTTAAACATTTTAAATATTTTACGGTGCCTTTTCAAGGAAGTATAAATTAGAACTAAGATTCATATTATTGGATACGGTACAGTGCATTAAAAAGTGATAAAAATTGTATTATCAGTTATAGACAGTCTGAATAAACCACCTTCGCAATGTTTAATATCGACAGTATAGGTTCTATTCAGTAGACATTTGAGTTAAGTAGATATGTAAAGCGAAATTGTTTTTCTTCATGTTTCCTTGTTGTCCTTTTGAACTCTTTCAAGCGTAAAAAGAGAATGTATGTCAGAAACAGTGTACATATATTAGCATGGGTGTACCGAGGGGGGGAGAGGGTGGCAGGGTAGGGCAGCTGCCCCCCTTCCTGGCTTTAGTAAGCTTACGTAGTACTAAGGCAATATTGAGTCATATTTTTGATTTGCCCTGCCTGGACCGACAAAATCAAATTTTACCTCTCCCTGGGATGACCCAAACAAACAAATATAGTTGGCAAATAGGAGTGTTTTTACACCTCTGTATATATATGTATGTTTAATGCAAAATACATTATATTAATTGATTTAATGAAGTTCTATATTAATTTCCAATGCCTAGAAGCCCTTGAGAGCGAGCAATGAATGCATATTAAATTAAATAATGTCATTTATATTTGACTTTAGCATAGTATTCTTAGTAAAAAAAACACTTTAGTGTTATAAATATATTATTTTATTTTATTTTATATATTTTCGGAAAACTTACAGCTAGAATACAAGTTAAAACATGATAATACTAACAAAGAGATGGCCATTTAAAAGTTTTCACAATTAGAAATAATGCCATTAAAATAAAGAAAAGAAAGTGGAAGACAGCATAAATAAATATGTAATATATGAGGAGATTACTTCTTAGAACGCGATAATCTGAAGTGCTGTCAGTTCGTACAAGGACCCTTTGTCAAGGTGTGAAGCGACTGGGCAGTGTCAGTGACGAGGAAGGTCGCTCATTGAATAAGGCTACAACTAATCGTAAAATAAGACGTGTTTTGCGTTCAAGACTTATCACAAACGTTAATCACAGTGATTTTGATTTTTTATATTCCACAAAAATATGTATATCGAGCAGATGTAACCATTGGACCATTATATCCGTCTATTTTAAAGATGTATCTCCGAAACTAATGTACAAATAATGTTTTAAATTTGAAGTATAGTACAATAATAGATATAGTACGTGACGTACCAGAACTGATAACTCCGATTGATTTATCAGTCAACGTGAGATAGTGGCGTATCTAATAGGAATTTGATACGGTTGTGAATCACTAAGTGATATTAATTTTATTCTTTGTTAACTTGTTTGTCATCTATACCAATATTATAAAGCTGAAGAGTTTGTTTGCTTGAACGCACTAATCTCAGGAACTACTGGTTCGAATTGAAAAAATAGGTGTTGGATAGCCCATTTATCGAGGAAGGCTATAGGCTATATAATATCACGCTAGGACCAATAGGAGCGGAGCATCAATGAAAAATGTTGCAAAAACGGGAAAATTTACAAACGCGGACGAAGTTGCGCGGGTCAGCTAGTCAGTGTATAAAAATACCTGTATTTGTTTTCTGTTTATGTTGCTGATTAGGATTTCAAATTCTTTGTTAATGACTCTGTAATTTATAAGTAACTCAATAGGAAAAATACCGTCAGTATACGCAATATTAACATTGATATATTGTTAATTGATTTATCAGAAATCTTATACAATCACAGTCACAGTGGGAGAGCCATGCTTCGGCACGTATGGCCCGGCTCGACCGGAGTGATACCACGGCCTCACAGAAAACCGGCAATGACTGCATTACTTTTCGCCGAGTGAGTGAGGTCACCGGAGGCCTTAACCCTTCCCTCTTCCTCTCTCCTTTCCTCGCCCCTTATACCCACCCCGCTTCCCCTACAACCACCTTAAAGGCCGGCAACGCACTTGTGACTTTTGAGTTGCAGGTGCTCATGGGCGGCGGTAGTCATTTCCCTTCAGGTGACCCGTCTGCGCGTTTGCCTTCTATACCATACAAAAAATAGGATAAAGGTTTCCGAAAAATTTTCCTCGATCCAATGGAACTGAATCAAATGTTATTCCCAAAAAACCCCTTTCTATACGCATAGTCTAGGTATAGGAACATTCTTTGTAAGAAGTTTTTAATCAAATTTAATGCGCACAATCAGGACTGTGAAGTTGGAATACGTAAAAATTATATGTAGCAGAAATGCAGTAAGCTAAACTTGTAAAAAAATATGTTAAAACGGCTAAGTAAAGCTATAGGGATCCAGTATATACTTTGACCTGTCATGGTACAAAAGTCTATACAGTGACAGTTTAAGTTATAATGGTCAATGCAATAAAACAAAACATTAAAAAATGTTGAAATTCGAACGACAGGCGATCTCTATTATTAATCTGGCACATATTACACGGCGCTATGAGTTCTAGACACAGAACTTGTAGCGAACTGAGAATAAGTTTAGTTTCTAGAACACGAATAATATATATAAATGTATATTTGTTAATACACATATATTTGAAAAAGTATGCAGTAACAAAAAAAAAATTGAAAAAGAACTTTAACTTCACACGTTCCACCTGCTTTTGTTAGAAACGAAGATAAAGATACTAAGAAATTCAAACGGTCATAACTTGTAAACGGATAGCATTTAAAAAAAAAAATCTTATGGTAACTGTATGCTAAAGTCATTCTCTTTCAGTGATTTAAGTAAGTGTTCCTTTCTCAAATACAGACTGTATACATATAAGACTAAGAAATACCCAGACGAATGCCAATAGACATTTTAAGTATAAAAATTTTTGCACTGAGCGTTAAAAATGTTGAATGCTCAACAGCCACGAAACAAATGTAGTTTGCGTCTAGTTTTCCCATTAAAAAAATAATATCTAATAATAACTTCACATATATCTCACACAGCTGTCTGATCCCAAACTAAGCAGAGCGTGTACTGTGGTAACCAGCCTGCTGATGAACATGCTTATATATTTATAAATACATACATATTATAGATAAATTACACCCAGACACAGAACAAATAATCATGCCCATCACACAATTATTTGTCCTGGGTGAGAATCGAACCCACGACCTCTATCTCAGCAGTCAGGATCACTAACCACTAGACCAGGCCAGTCAAATTATTATATTTCTATCATTATAATATAATTAGTACTGATTAATTTGTAAATAGAAATCTTCAGACATCATCATCTCATCATATTCCTGCTCCTTTCTTTCCTAATTTTATTTGGGGTTGGCGCATAGTCTAACATTCCAAAAGGTATGGCTGGTTTCTTTCATGGCCGACCTGCCTGGTGCCAACCCTCCTTGAGACAGTATATTAGACGGTAGTGGGAAGACGGTAAATTGGGGTAAGGAAAACGGATAGAGCGAGGGAGCTAGGGTAACGGATACCGCAAGTCTTGGATCAGGAAATGGGACTGAGACTGCAATAGCTCGAAGAGGCCAGGTTCGCGTACCCGTATGTCCATCCTGTGATTGGAGAGGCCACTAGGACACTTACATTAACTGGCCACTTCAGTCATGTTTACACGTTAGTTCAGGCAAAACTTGATGGAATCGAAATTTTATATGAATCGTCTTGAGAAGTAGAACCAAGTCTACATAAATTCAAAATCTGAACGTGGCATGAAGGACAACTTTAAGCGAACTTTTTTTAATGTGTCAATTTGTCCTTAACGTGACAACCCTGTCCCTCGAATTCGAATCTCTGGGATATCCCAATGCTGTTATGGAACAAGAAAACTTCTTTAGGCACGTTGGGCTCTTTTGATATGGGGAAAAGCACCGAACTCGCGTGACTATCACGCTCAGAAACATATATGTATACAGATGTGTGTGTATGTGTTTCACTTCTGGCGTGCAGTCCTACGACTGACAGTTTTAATTTTATATTAGGATTTAGACTGTCAGTCAGTCAGACCACCAGGCAGATTGTCAGTCATTGACATTGTCAAGTTGGATATGACTGGTACAGAATCGGGGTTGGTAATACGGACAACAGATGAGTAAAATACAGGCCCATACAGGGGGTTGACTAGGTGTAAAATTCACTGCATTATCCCACGGAATATACTAGGTACGATTTTTTATTAGCACCTCATTATCTTCTTTAGGGTGTATCTCCTCACACTAATTAAAGGAGTCTTTCCATCTCAATCCATAAGTCTATTATAAGTGTATATGAAACAATTCGAGATTGTATAAGTGTACTGTGATTCAAAGTCACATATTATTCACTTTCATCATTAAGAGAGTTACAAAGCAAACAAACAATGACTTGTAACCAAGTAGCGTGCGAGGTGCGAGCAGGATGCGCGCGCGACGCGGAACGTTGCACTGACCTTGAACAGGCGTTCCACTAATATAGATATGTTTTCACCGGACTCGTTTTGGTTTTTATAGACATATTAGCTTTCGAGAGACCGCGGCTTCGCTGGCCTTGAAGTTATTTTATATTTTCCTTAGGAAAAGTACTTTTTTCTTGCTAAAATGTGTACCCTCTGTCTTTTTCTGTTCCCCTGACAAAAGGTATGCAAAATTTCATGATGAGTGGTCGCGTAGTTAGGCTGTGAAAGTGTAACAAACTCACATTCGTATTATTAGTTAGGATAGCAAGTTATTTCATACGGTTCTTTTGTACTTGAAAGTATAACACACTACAATTTTAAGCGTTAAAAAAGCGTGAGTGATTTGTTGACAAAGTTTTGCCTTTCCTGATCTACTACGGGTTAGAAAGTCTTGATAGCAGATACTAGTAAGTGCAGCTAAGTAGAACTGGTCTATCAATCAACCTAATGTAGTCCACTGTTGGACACAGGGCTCTCCCACTGAACAGGTGTTTAAGTGATAAATTGCACCACCACTCACTATCAAACTCCAACAATGACAAAGCCAAGGATAAACCGCAACGGATTGCCATGTACAGGGAACGCAAACCGAACTCCCACTAAAACGATCTCTCGCTGAAATGTGCAATCTTCTGCTGCAAGGAAGTAATACCTTAACACGTGTTTCACTGCAACAAGAGCCTTCAGGGAAATGCCAAAATTTCTCCTATAGAAGAATTAAGAACAAAGAGAATTATATCAAGATCTTTATTTCTTACTATGCGACTTAAAATCCTCGGCGCAGGCCCCAGGCAGCAGTTTCAGGGGGCGCCAAAATCGGCGTAAAAAAAAACTTGTTTCACAAAGCGCCTAGCAGGCAGTGTACGTTTCAGAACATTTGTTATTAATTCCTTGAAAATATAACATTTTCAGAATCTAAGTTACCTTATTTTCGGCAATTAATTTCTACACACACTTTAAATCATCACAAGGAACAATTTGTATCGCATTTGATCAGATTCTACTTTCTTAGTCTTTTTTTTAAATGTAATGAATGATACCCGATTACTCGAAGATTGTTAAACGGATTTGGAAAATCATTTTTTTGTTTCAGAGGATAGTTAGTACCATTGTCATCAGGTCAAGATCTGATGATGGGATTCTGGATATAGACACATCTTTAACGATTTGGGTACTTTTTATAGTAACTCGGGCATTTGGTCTTGGAACTATTCAATAATAAGTATTTCACAAATCGCGTAATCATGTTCAGCAGCAGTTAACCTATTTGGGCTTGAACAAAAACGTTAGAATATAATAGAATAAAATATTCTTTACTATACACCATAAAAATTACAATACATCTTAAATTTAATCTAAGGTGGTTTTATGGATTTAGTGACAGGAATGAATGGAAGCTGACGGTGTACTACATATAATAATACTTATAACTAATCAAATACATACATACATAAGTAAAACGTAATCATATTCAGAGAATACATATCAATATACTGCAAATATCATTACAACAATGACATAACAATGATAATATAATGTAATGATGGAACTATAATCCCAGGTAGTAACATTTAACCATGGCTTTGAATGAGTGTATGGTTTGACCTTTCTTTATTTTAATTGGCAATGTATTCCACAACCGTGTTGTAACAACGGTAAAGGATTTGTCAAGAAGCGATGTGGAATGTAAAGGCATTTTTAATGCTAGGGTTTCTGATGATCTTAAGAACTTCTTATGTGTATCATGGAGGAACGCAAAAAAAGAACTAGATAGGAAGGTTAAACAATATATTAATACAATAAAGAAAGGATATGAGCATTCCGGCGAAAGCGTATTGGATAAGGAGCTTTTGACGAAATTCCGAGACGTGATCATACTTGCGTAAACCACATATGAATCTTATACAGAAATTTTGACGACCCTCGAGTTTTTCGGCGAGAACAGGATAACTGACAACTGCATAACTAAGGGTAGGAAGTAATAGCGTATTCGAAAGAGCAATTAATGTTTCTTTAAACTTTGTTGATCCACCACGCGGTAAAATAATGCAAAAGTATACAAAAACAAACTTAAAAAGAAGTAGTCAAACTAGATGGTCGGCAAAACAAATGCTGGGAGCTATAGACCGAAGAAATGTCTTGATTGTCTGTGGTCTTTTCTGGATATATGTTTAGGTACTATGTATATTTAATTTAAACGATCTGAAGAAGGTGGCTGGCAGCGAATGGATGCGGCTTGCCCAAGACCGGGATAGTTGGCGCTCCTTGGGGGAAGCTGTTCCCGGATCCCTCCTACTTAAGGCGCAGTACGGCACACCGTGTGGTTTTAGTCGGTTCGATTCCGACACACCGCCCCACCGAAAACCCCGATGGGGTGACGGCTCGAGGGGGTTTCCAGACACAAAAAAAAAAAAAAGCCTTCGTCCAGCAGTGGACGGCGATAAGCTAGCTGATGATGATGGTATTTAATTTCATAATAAAAAGTAATTAGCAAGTAGATAGTAATAAATAATGAAAATTGATTAAAGTCTACTTATTTTCCTAAAATAGTATTTTCGTAAGTTTTTTTTCCTATATTTATCTCAAACGCTGAAGAGAGGAGGCAGCACTACCAAGTTTCTAACTTTCTACCCCGGTTCGAAGAAATAGATCCGGGGCTGAATTTGATAGCCCAATGCTTGAGGAAGGTTAACATCACGCTACGAGCGACGCTTCGAAGCAGAGCAATGAAATAGGTATTTGCAATGCAAATTAGGTAAGTATACACGCACACGGGCTTCCCATATGAGTCATTGATAAATGAACGTCACAGAGACAACATTAAAACACTTGTCTTTGGTAAAAGATATTTTTTTTCTGTGCCCAGTGCCCATAGGTGTTACTATGACAACGTAATTTTTTTTTTAATGGACTACTCCCACACTAGGAATTACTCCTGTGTCGCGGGGGACTTTACAAACATACAAACAACGGACACAAAGAACACCCAGACTCTGGTGGGAATTGAACCCCCAACCTATGGCATAGCAGTCAGGGTCACTAACCACTAGGCCAACAGGCCAGTCTGATTAATAGGTCAGAGAGACATTTATCGCGAATTTTGAAACCATTTTTTTCTTTGTTTAAGGAATGAATGACTGAATAAAGAAATTCTAGGCGACCATTACTTTGTTTAAAATGGAATTAGGATCCGACACAATGAAGTAGGTACACTTCAAACAATCCAAATCAGTTAATTCACTGTCATGAACATTTATAGAAAAAGAAACACGCAAACATAGTAACCTTCTTCTTTATTGAAGTTAGTAAAAATAGCCGTAAATTACTTCCGAAGCTTCCAATTATGCAATGGGTGTGTTTAAAAATAACTTTGAGCAATTTAAACACGAATAATCGTTCAATCTGGGGTCAAACCACCTCACGTTTCGTAACTGCGCGTGAGGTCAAATCAATAAGGCCGACCTTAAGAAAACAATCTACTGGCATTGCTCACTACTATACTATAAGCAATTTATGTATGTATGTATGTTAAGGAAAGCTTAACATGGTAAAGGATAGAATATAAAGTAGGTAGTTTCCTCTTTCGAAGGGTCTAGGACTTCTTCGATCATCTTGTCTTTCATATGTAACGATTCAATCCGTTTTAACCGACTTCAAAAAAGGAGGAGGTTCTCAATTCGACTGACATTGATATCAATATCAGGCCTATTTATAAAATACTAGCCGTTTCACCTAAGTTTATAGTCAGCCATTGCCCCGGTCCAATGGAACTGAGCTCCGAAGGAGCTCCTCCAAAATTGAGCTTTGAAAAGTAAAAAAAAAATTTATGATCCGGCTAATAATTCCAGAAATTACAGCTTTTATCCAAAAAACCGAACTCTTCAGCTTACTCTCCACTGCTGGGTACATAGTTGCGTCGGCAGACTTCAGAAACCATAGAGACCGTTATGGAGAACTCTCTGGTATAGAGGTTTCCTCTTACCATTAAAGCTGTAATAAAATAATAAATGTGGGTGTTTAATACACCTCTGTCCACCCCTACGCGGATACAGGCGTAAGTGCAGGTATGTATAATAATTATTTTTAATAGGCACATGACACGCTTAAAAGGCTGCTATGCTTGTTATTAGAAATTCGCAACCGCCTGTTCCATATATAGACTTGAGACAAGCATAAAATAAATTATCAAGAAAACTATTTCTTTTTTAAGTAAATGAAACATCGAAATTTTACTTTACATTTAAAAAGAGATTCACTATTCACCAGTAGGGATATTATGGAATAAGCATTGACACAAAATTTCCAATTATCCCTACCGGTAGGGATAAATGGAAAAAAAAATCCAACTATCCGTGCCAGTAGGGATGTAGCGGTAGAGATATATGGAACAGGCGGAAGCAACTAAAATCTTACTTTTTCAACTACCTAGATATAAATTATTTTTTTTTTTTTGGCTAGATAAACATTTTCAATGTCAACGGTTGTTGATGCCCTTGCCGTCAGGTACGGCAACTTGAGTGCCATTGTTAATGGGTAATATGACAATTATACTAAATACCGAGTAATACTGGGACATCTGGCACATCATAGCTATCTAGACCAAAACTAAGCAAAGCTACTATATTAATTATTAAGGGTTCTAATACACGGATAGACATACATAAGTATATTTGGTGTTTTATGTATGATACAAAGAAACACCGAGACCAATGCAAAATGCATACAATTTTTTTTTTATGGTATATGGGGCAAACGAGCAGATGGATCATCTGATGGTAAACGACTACCGCCGCCCATGGGCACCTGCAACTCAACTGCACATAGTCACAAGTGCGTTGCCGACCTTTAAGGCTGAAGTAGGGGAAGGGTGGAAGGGGGGATGGGTGGAGGGAAGGGTGGAAGAGGGAGAGGGGGAGGGAAGGGTGGAAGAAGGCCTCCGATAACCTCACTCACTCAGCGAAAAGCAATGCAGTCATTGCTTCACTGCCGGTTTTCTATGAGGCCGTGGTATCACTCCGGCCGAGCCGGCCCATACGTGACGAAGCATGGCTGTCCCACGATAAAAATTATATGTGCCTTTGATATGGTTAAGATGGACGATGGCTGACGGTGCGTCGTGCTCGTGAACGAGTGCCATTGGTCGGGACTGGGCATCTCCCGACTCCGAATTGCTCTTACTTTAATAAAGTAGTAAATTTTTATTTGCGCTTTTAAGAAATGTAAACAGAACCTTGTAGAAAACAGTTTCTTGCCTGTTCTTCTCCATAGGATCTACGACTGATTTAGTCTGACTACTACTCCTGAAAATTCAAAAATACCTATAATTGGTTTAATGGAAATAAGTGATTTTGATTTTGTACTGACACAAAATACATAATAGTACATTGTACTGAGCGGAAATTACACCCACCACCGTCCTCTGACGTTGGAGTCGAATGCACCACCAGAGATCGTAAACGTACAAGCTGAACTAAACATTTAAAAACAATAGTTCATTACCATCATCATCACTCATGGAGTAATAAATCTTTCTCATTACTCAGATAATCAATAAATTATCTTTCTTCTAGAAAACTTGAACATTTTTGTGTATTGAAGACTGTGACGTACTTGTACATGCTATTGTTCAAGTAATGTTTATTGGCTGGAATCCTTACAAATGAAAATTGGATTATAATATTTTGTTTACTTTGTCTATGACAGTAATAGAATCCGACAATTGCTAGGCTTTCATAGTTACATAGTATGCATACATACTATAGTATATCACACCTCTATGATAAATATTAGGACTGGTGTGTGAGAAGTCCGCACTGAATTCGATTCGAACAGTTGTTATATTTGAATTATATAATTATTGGAAGGTGGAACAGAAGAAGAGAGTGTGTGAGAATCTTTCAAGAAGTTTAATTATAATGTGCTAATGTAAAAGTACTTAGCTATTTAGTTCAGTCTCCAATATAGTTATCTTGATTTACAATATCTATATCCTCCTAAGCTAACACCCCGTCTCGAACAAACCTCTCAGCCAAGCGAGGGCCTTACAATACACTCTTGCCTGTATCACTCACATTTTGCCAAATAAAATTTGGTCTCACTTGCACAATAGACAAGCCTATTGCCGTCCACCGGGCGTTTTGGGAATTACAGAAGGGAAAATTGGGAGTATATTTAAAGGTAGGGACAGGTTCAATTCCCGACAATCACTACATGTGTGTAATTATAAAACAAAGTCCCCCGCCGCGTCTGTCTGTCTGTCTGTTCGCGATAAACTGAAAATCTACTGAACGGATTTTCATGCGGTTTTCACTAATAGATATAGTGATTCATGAGGAAGGTTTTGGTGTATAATTTGTACCCGTGCAAAGCCGGGGCGGGTTGCTAGTAATAATAAATGCCTCTTTATTGTACACCAGAAACATTAAAAAGTAAAATTAATAGCAATGGCGGTTTATACAATTGGTGGCCTTATCGCTCTATGGCATGGATACACACTGCCCCACTGAAAACCCCGGTGGAGTGATGGCCCACACACATCTTTTTATATATTTTTAAGAATATTTCGCGAACGGAGGAATGTGAAATTTGGATAGGTACTTAAAATTTAAAGGGAGAAGAAGTGTAGAAAGCTAACATTTTTAATCTGGACGAAAACGCATCTGGATGAAATTTGGCACATAGATAATCTAACACGATTTTAACGTGTTAACGTATTGCTATTATTGAAAATAGACAACAACGGTAATCAACGGTAAACAACGGTATCTAGTGCGATGCGGAGGTTTGGTGTGAATACTGAACCGCACACCGGACGCGGTTCGGCCGGGCCGGTTCAATCGTCTGTTAGAACTTTTAGTGTTGATAGTCGTAGTTATCAGCCTAACATCATATTTGCAACTTCATTGTAAAATTACTAATGAAATTAATTAAAATACACAACTGCCTTCCCAAAACATAATTACGCGCCATCTTGATATTTTTTTTCAAAAATCTATAACCAGTATCACTCAGGATAGTATACCATACTCTACTGATACCATTCCTTAACTCTGTTCAGGCATTTAGGAATTATGGTGGTACGAGGAAACTCAAATACATACATACCTACATGAATTTTAAAAACATTACACTCCTTTTTTGAGCAGTCGTGTAAATAACCAGCCGACGGACGAAGTAACATTTTTCTTCGTAACATCTATAGATTACCGATACAACATGCTTATCGCACGACCTCCATTCTTGATTGCTTGTTATAAACTAACCTTGAACTGCTCCGTTCACACAGTATTGTAGCAAAAAAAACTTATGTTTGGCAACACGTGTTGTTTCATTGTTTTGTTTGAAGTCTTTGGTGACCTAAATAAAAAAAATAAGTGTCTTTATTCTAATACCGGGTCCCCACGCTTGCCATTGCCACACAGACAAGCCTTCACAAATTCAAGCGTGGAAAGGACTTTTGGGTTGGGTTGGCTTGAGGGAATTGAGTCCCGCCTGTCACCACTGCGACTGCAGTGAGGACTCGGCTCAGCACACGCTGGCGGTTTGCTCGGCCTGGGCGACGCAGCGTCGGGCCCTCACTGCAGTCATCGGAGGGGATCTCTCGCTATCGGCCGTCATACGCTCCATGGCCGGTAGCGACAGAAATTTTACCGCGGTCGCGACCTTCGGCTTGTCTAGGTTTGCTAGTACTTGGGACCGATATGATCGATTATCGGTTTTTTGGAGACAAATCAAAGGAAGTTTACGAAGCGTTTGCTTGGCTTCGAGTTTGCCGCAAGTGCTTCCACACTGTGTTGCGCCCGCATAAGAGCTTTTTAAGGTTCCGTACTCGAAGGATAACCAACGGGACCCTATTACTAAGCCTCCGCTGTCCGTCCGTCCATCCATCTGTCTGTCAGCGGGCTGTATCTCATGATCCCTAATACAGACAGTTTAAACTTTCACAGTATGTCTATTTCTGTTGCCGCTATAACAACAAATAATAAAAATAAATTTAAAATTAGAGGGGGCTCCCCTACTAGAAACGTGTTTTTTTCTCGATCTTAATATTTGTTCGACGATGGTACGGAACCCTTTGTGGAACCACTTGGTTGGTTTTTTGAAGATAACTTCAATAATAAGGAATGTAACTGCAGTTAGGCGGTAAACATTTAACTACCGTGCGTTTACTACTTTATCTCCACATGGAGCTTTAGCTTAGAGTCTAATCCAGCACAGCACAGTTCTCGAAGGTTAGACAACAATAATAATAATGATTATATATTAAATAAAAATAATGATGACCTTTTCTACTAGTAACTAAGTTTAGCCGAAAGAGTTAGCAACGCACCACACCATTCGTGTTTATTGATGCTGGTAACCGCTTACCATTAATTAAGTAGTGTAATTGTTTGTTAATTTAGTTGTAGAATAAAGGATGTGGGGTGGAATAGGGTTGCCAGCCGATGTTGTATTGTACTATATTTTAATCAATTGTACTATATATTATACAGCCATAAAATGTACTATACATATATATTATAGAACAATAATATAGAATGAAAAATACTATATTTTCATTGCTAATTCAACTGTCATTATTTTTTGTAGTCGGTAACTGTAAATGCAACACACCCGCAGCGCAGCTTGTATAAGTTCAAAATTAAATGCATTCACAGCAATGACAATCATTGATTATTGTGAACTATTTGTTTCTGAATATTCTGTGCCAAAAAAAGGTGGCAAGCCTAGGGTGGAGGTACGTCTCTCGTATACCATATACATAAGGCTACATGCGGCTCAAACTCGTCCATTCATTCTGTAGTGTGGCATCCTGTGGTACGTTCTCATCCTCAGATTTAGCAGTAAAAGATATGAGTATAAACCTATTTGAACTGTTGAAAGAGTTGCGCTGGCGGAAAAAACAAAGATGCATTTGCAGTTGCTGAGCATCCAGCTCTTCCCAAAGGAATCACAAGACCTTATATCTCACATAAACACAACATAATGCTTGTTTGGTCGATGACCTACACATCTAAATGAGGCCGCCTGCGGTTTACCGATGACTCAAGTGTGTCAAAAGATTTGCTTCCTTAGAGAACGTACTTGGGCTCTCTACCAGAGGCCCTTGTGACATGTCATCGTCTGATTTCAACAGTTTTCAGATAGACGTAATCGTTTTTAGCGTATCCTTGGAAATTTTGAAGTAGACAACGCCGCGGGTTTAGAATCTGGAGTAGGTATGCAATTATATTTGCCGTTTGAGTGCTATTAATTTCTATATGTTCTGTATTATTGTGGCAGGCGCCCATAAATAACTGTCATACCATCATGAGAACCATACATTTCTTTGTCGCCTTAGGAGTGTAATGTATGTTTGTACTATTTAGGTGAAACTTCTTATATAGAAATAACATACACTATGTTTAGAATGCGACCTATTTGGAGTGGATAAATGGACTCTGTTCATTTATTTATTTTCTGAAGCTAAACGCAACATCTGCTTTAATTTTATTGACAGCTGTTTGGAATTAACACTTGTGGCAACATTGGTGGTTAAGGATATTTATACGGTTTGGATGTTGTATTAAGTCAGAAGTGATTATTAATTTTAGTGTAATGTAAATGCTAGAGGGAAATTTAAACTGATTAAAACAAATTTTCGGCAATCCTGAAGTACTTGCCCCGATAGAAGACCTAAAAAAATACTAATAAATAGAAGCCTTCCATTAGACTGGATTGTTTTTTTTAAAGAAAGAAGCCAACGGTTTTTTAAATAAATTATGACATTAGTCGTACATTTCGCTTTCGTGATCTCACAATTTGAGCAAAATAACCCTAAACATTTCATCAACCTACAAACCTCAGCAACACTTATGTGTGCAGACACAGGGGGGAAAGCCTCCAACTTGGGAACTTGGAGGTGCTCCCCCAAATTTAACCAACAGAACTTGGCCGGTTGTCGAACAGCTTATCTCAACTTTGAGTGTAATCTGCTAGGCCTGTTCAGGTTTGCTTTGGGGGGCAAACGAGCAGACAGGTCACCTGATGGTAAATGACTACCGCAGCCAGTGGTGTGAGAACTCAAGTCTTTTAAGTCACTTAAGTTAGGTCTAGACTCGATTTTCAAGACTCGACTCCAAAAATACGACTCAAGTCTTTTTATTAATCAGGGACTTCAGTTGTTATTATAATACGACTCGGATATAAAACGACTCGAGTCTTTTATTAAACGACTCACAACTTAGTCGCAAGTCTTTTATTAAAGGACTTGAGTCGTTTAGCACACGATGAGCTGTTTAAAATTATAATAATAAAGTGTAATAAATAAATAAAAAATTGTATTGTAATTCTAAATTAGTACAAATAGGCATTTTTAATTCATGTCAAAGCTTTATTAGTTTAATCAATTTTCCATGTTTATTAATCAATTATAGCTTAGTCATCATTTAATCTTGATAAAGGTTTTAAATTTCGAAGGAACATCAAAGAGTACTAATTTAAAAATAGTACTTCAATATTGGAAGTTACCTACTCGTACCTTTCTATTAATCTCGTACTAAATGTATGGAACGGTATTTTAGCTATTTATCGCTTTAGGTTACGCACTTTAGATATCAGTTTAAAGTTTTTTGAAATCTGTAATAGTTACGGAATAATCGCCTGTGCACACTTAACGATTACATGTATAGTATATGAGCACGACTCACGAGTCCAACAAGTCGAGTCATTTTAAAATGAAGGAGTTTTTTCGTCACGACTGAGTCGTTTAAAAGACTCAGTTTAAAATAAAACTCGAGTCGTAGTCGAAGACTCTTAAAAGACTCAGGACTCAAGGTTTAAAGACTCGATCAAGTTGTGAAGCGTCATAAGTTGTTGTAAGGAGTCGAGTTTTTTTTAAAAGACATAAAAGACTTGAGTTCTTGCATCATTAACCGCAGCCCATGGGCACCTGCAACTCAAGAGTCATAAGTGTGTTGCCGGCCTTTGAGGTGGGAGTATGGGAAGAGGGGGAAGAGGAGGGGATAGAGGAAGAGGAGGAGTGGGAAGGGTTAGGACTTCCGGTAACCTAACTTACTCGGTGAAAAGCAATGGAATCATTACCTCACTGCCGGTTTTCTGTGAGGCCGTGGTATCACTCCGGTTGAGCCGGCCCATACGTGCCGAAGCACGGCTCTCCTACGATGACTAACATATTTCGAAGCCGTAAAAACGTTAATTGCCATAAGACACTTTTTTAAGCAATTAAAATGAATACTAAGTAAATGCGAGGAACAAACGATACTTAGTAACCGTCATTTTCTTTAAACTCAGGACCAGTTAATAACATTTACTTGCTTTACTCATTAAGGAACATTTGATAGATGTGGCTTGTTGTGGCTCGTTTGATGTAGACAGAGAATAATGGCTCACTGTAACCTAAAAATAGCAAAAGCGTACAAGTACAAACGACCGCGTTACCATAAACGCATGATGGCCAAGTCGTGCGAACAGTTAACATATCGAGTTTTTACAGACGCGTTTATATCCGTTTAGCTCGGTCAGTCGGCCAATGAGACCGTACGTACATCAGTGGCGGGTTAAAAATATATCGTTTAAACGAAACACTTGAAAATTAGGACTTCTATACATACAAATACATAAACTCTCACGCCTGCGTCCCTAAGAGGATGGAAGAAGTCAGCCATCACATTTTGCCAACTATAATATGATCCCATTTACGTTTTAGGGGAAGTATATTGTCGTCAACGGGTACTTTTGAAATTAAACATAGTAAAATTAATAAAAGACTATATTGAAAAGGAAAGGAAGGTTAGAAGATAAGCCAATGGCTGGAAAGCGGATGGATGGATGGATAACACGGATGGATTGGGGTGGTAAGCGATAGCTCGAGTATGTCAGGCTAGTATACCTGAAATTAGAACTGGCTCGAGCCCTGGAACTGAAGTGTGTTTAAAGTTGGTATATAAAGAAAAAACCGGACAAGTGGGAGTCTGATTCGCGCACCGAGGGTTCCGGAAGCAAACAAACTTGTACGTAGGTACGGCTATCTCGGGAATCAATTCTCGAAGATTTTTTGAGAGACAAACTTAACTTCACCGTTCTAAAAATACTCTCCCATACATCAATTTACGATAAAGTCAACTTTCCAACTGCAAAATATAAGTTTGTAATCACAAAAAATATTTTTTTATGCGATATAACAACAAATTAACAACTTTTGGATTGTTCCTTTACTTGTGCGATAGCAGGCAGGCATTGCTGCTTACCAATGTTTATGATTTTAGGTCAACAAGACGGGTTTAGGTTTAACTTCTAAGTTCTGATTTACCTTCGAAATGTTCAAATTTGGTAAAATCTAAGGCTTAAATGACCGTATCTTTTGATTGCGTCGACTTAAAGCTCGATATTTTTTAAACTTCAAGGGATCGCAGACTGTATTTGGTGCTAATTTAAACTTGATACGTTAACGGGTCCCTTAAAAAGGGTCTTGACAGACAGAAGGATCCTCCTTTTTCCTTTTGAGGAACCCTAAAAACGTACAGGTGTGAGTGTATGTAGTTGTATGTATAAATTAAAATAAAATGCATCAATCATCATGTAACGCATCACTTGTGAATGACTGGACGGATTTGATTTTAAAATACCCGTAATGGCACGTACTAGGTTTTTAGACAAAGCGAAAAAAGGAACGATTCCCGCAAAATTAAAAAGAAATGGAAAAAACTATTGGTACTTTTTTTAGAGATGAAATCAATCACTAACCAAATTGAACAGGAGCATGTCTGTCGGGTCAGCTAATGGTGTATAGTTTAATTAAATAAGTATTTTTAAATAAGTTTAGTAGTTTAGTTTAGGTATTTCTTTTGTATAATTATTATTTATCCATAATACCTATGATGTATTCGTAACTGTATTCTCACGGTTATGCTAGTAAAAAACATCTAATTTATCTGACACGTTCGTTAGCTTGGAGGGTGACATTTCATCGCCTTGTCGCAAGGGATTTTACAAATGTCTGAACTGACACAAGTACTTTCAGGTTAAGAACAATAAATAGCCTCTAAATAATACAAACAATATGGTCGTTTACATATACTGAGAAGTCAAATTATTTTTTCTTTGTTAATCGCCAAAACGGTTCTGTAGAAACTTAAAATATGAAAGAATAACTAATGACGTCATACGTTGCTATTGTCAAATTTGTGTACTTCTAATGTTTGGTTTAACAAATAAAAAAATAGCAACACACTTGAAAATAGTAAGAATCTTGTACATATAACACTTGAGTAATTTCATGAGGATTATTAAACTAGGGATGAGCGAAATGTGGTGAAAAGAGTTATGGATGTTGACGGGTACAAGAGAAGACGACCAAAGAAAAGATGGATGTACTGTGTGAAAGAAGATATGGCTAGAAATGGAGTAAGCAGTGAAATGAAGAACGATAGAGTAGAATGGAAGAATAAAACATATTGCACCGACCCCAAATAAAATTGGGACAAGGGTAGAAAGATGAAGATGAAATTAAACCTAACAAGAACCAACTACCCCGTGTGGGAATCGAACACGCAATGCCATGGACTAAGGGAAGGCCAAGGCCAAAGGCAAATTCTTACCACGTTAATCCGTGTAAAACCTAACTCATACATCATCACTACATATTATAAAACAAAGTCCACCACCGCGTCTGTCTGTCTGTCTCTTCGCGAAAAACTGAAAAACTACTGAACCGATTTTCATGCGGTTTTCACTAATAGGCAGAGTGATTTATGAGGAAGGTTTAAGTGTACAATTTGTTAAAAAATTCTGTAAATTGATTGAAATATGATGATGATTGTTGAAGATGTATCTGCTACCCGTGCGAAGCCGGGGCGGGTTGCTAATTATGTATAAATTGTAAAACTTATTTAAAATCCTGAAGTGGTTACAGTAGTACATAAGTAGAGTACTTGGCGGTTGCTGTGGTACTGTACTTCCAAATTAGATCAGCAAAAAGTTTCACTTTTAAATAAAACAAAAAAAGTAACATGCATTCCACAACAACTAACATTCAACTATCAATGTCACCCAACACAACAGGGTGACGTGACTTACTGATTTTACTATAAAAAGTGTATCGCATCCCTGGTGGGGATCGAACCCACGACCTTTGGATTAGAAGTCCAACGCGCTATCCTCTGCGCCACAGGGACGATGACATTGACAGTTATTATTGACGTTCTAAAGTACAAATGGCTCGTTTAAAAACAGAAATCGATTGATCGTGTATATTAATAACCCCTTTTTGCAAAACAAAATAATGTTCAGTTACGCTATGTTATACACGCATGCTTGTTATTCTGTTACCGTTCTTGTGATAAGGAAATAATTGAAATATGTACTTCAATTCTACTTATAAATGTAACTGTTATTAAACGCTTAGCAGTGTTGTCGCCACCTCAACGCCCTCGTCGTGGGAGAACCATGCTTCGGCACGTATGGGCCGGCTCGACCGGAGTGATACGACAGCCTCACAGAAAACCGGCAGTGAAGCAATGTTAGTATTGCTTTTCGCCGAGTGAGTGAGGTTACCGGAGGCCCTAAGTCTTCCCTCTCCATCTCTCCCCTCCTCGCCCCTAATCCGCCCTTCCCCTGATCCCGGCTTAAAGGCTGGCAACGCCCGTGTGACTCCTGAGTTGCAGGTGCCCATGGGCATATTATTATGTATTCTGTGCCATGGGCGGCGGTAGTCGTTTACCATTAGGTGACCCGTCTGCTTGTTTACCCCCTATACCATAAAAAAACAACTTATTTATTTTATTAAAAAAGGGGCAAACCGTAATAGATGATAAAACAGTTAACTATTTAATAAAATGAGTTAATAGACATTATTATGACTGGTTATACCTATAAATATTGATGAATGGTGGGGTTATAAAAGTCTAGGAAGGTATTATAAGTTGATAACAGTCACTTGAGTGCTGATGGAGGTACAAACAATATGGCAGTTATTGTTTTTTGGTGATTTTGATAGTTTATAGCAATAGTTGTGAGATTTTTTCTAACAGCAGTTACCTACTAGGACCCTTAGAGTACCTTTAGATGTTTCTGTCTATGCCCTGTCGCTTTTGCCTGTATTCCTTTTCATGAATCTCGCCTATTAAAATCTCTAGGAGAATATTTCATTGATCTGTATTTTGGAACCAATTTCTTTATAACACGGTACACTTCAGACGCTTTGCGTATGAGGGCTAGACGAAAAAAAGTGTTAGCGCAACGAAAAATGCTGACCGCGAGTGGATTTTTTTATTTACGCCATCCGTGAATTCTGCGCGATACTACTGTAATTTGATGTTGGTTGTATAACAATTATCCATATTATTACGGACAACTTTCACAGAGGGCGCAATTTTAATTTCGAGTTTTTAGAATATTTACCATATTTTGATACAATTTATTCAATCCATTAAATATATAACGAAAGCAACTTCGTTCCAACCCCGTGTCCCAAAGACACGTCACGCGTTTTTTAATTAAATTAACACCTGCATTTTAAAAGCTTAATTTTTGTTCGCACCCGATAAGAGGCAATTATGCTATATCCAGGAAACGTTTCCACACTCTGTGGTACTACGTAAAATTTCTTAACAAAAAGCTAATATCAATAAGACCGACTAAGAACCTATGATGTACACACATAAGCCCAAAATGGACGTGACCAACGACGCAATCTAATGATACTCCAATAATAAATAATATTAAAATAGCAATCTCTATTTTCGATACTTTTCCTGTATCTTACATTGTACATTAGACAATTTCAGTCTTTAGATAAAATAAATTCTCGGGTTAAAAATGTAACTGTTTGATTTGTATTAGAGCCATCGCGCACTGGCAATTGTTAATCGGCTGATAGTTTGATGGCAGTGCGCGCATTTGATGATTAAAATTTAAACGATCAAACTATCGAAAATTACTACTAGATTCATATTCTATCGAACTATCAACCTTAGCATAACGTGCGCGAAGGCTTATGATGCAAGCGCGCGCACTACATGTAAACTGTCGCCCGACTGTCGATCGATTTCAGTCAGTACAGCAAAGTATGCGTATGCGCGTAATTCTACCAGTTTACCTAAACCTAACTAGTGTTATAAACTATTTTCTATCTGCTCCTAGCCTACACGTGCGATTCTTTACTTACAAATCGGTGTAGTGCCGTACACCATCACAGGACTGAACAATCGACGGATAGTTTGATCACGATCGTCAGACGATAGCAACTAAAATATCATCCGATTAAAAATCACCAGTGCGCGGTGGCTCTTACGAACGATATTGAAATATTTGACAAACACAACAACGCATTTGAAACGTCATAGTTATTGATATATGTTGATGGTAGATTACGTTATCAATAATAATAATAATAATAATAATTTATTAATACACAACAGTGATTCAGTGCATACATACATATTATCATAACAATATTACTTAAAAGCTAATGCAGTCAGGCTCTGGTACCCGTAGTAAGATTTAACTTGTGTCACGGGTACCAGTTCCTCTCTTAATGATGACTTATGATAAGACGTGTATGTACGTGTGCGCGTAGGTGTATGTGTGTATGTGTGTGCAGTGTTATAGAACAGTAAGTCTAATCAATGCCTCGGTTTCATCGTAATCCTGTTCAAGTAACCAGTTCACTACTTTGGTTTTACATTCCCTTTTAGTGAGTTGATGAATCTGGCAATGTTTGTTTAAGGTGTTATATAGATGACCTGCAGTGACACGAAAGTGTCTTTTGGCCAGGGCACTTCTGAAGGTGACAGTATCACAGACTTTATATGATCTTCGTGTGTGTTGGCTTTCTGGATCATATTGAAGAGTGTTGTGTTTACGGAGTACTGTTTGGAGCACATAAATTTTACGAACTGTAAGAACCCTGCATTCAGAATATAACAGAGTGGTGGGATATCTAAATGGTTTGCACATCATGACCTTCAAGACCGCTCTCTGGGCCCGTTCAAGCTGTAGTAAGACCGTCTTGGCAGCACCCCCCCAAACGGATATACAATAAGCCACGATGGACTGGCAGAGTGAGTAGTATACCATTGTAAGAGTGTCTTGTGTTGCTGAGTGACGCAGTTTTTTAAAAAGGCATATAAGCTTGCGGACACGGGAGGTCATTGTACTTATATGCACATGCCAGTTTAGATGATTGTCGATGAAAACGCCGAGGTATCTTATATTATCGGTTCTATTAACGGTGGGACAGTTACAGGATACATCCATGGTGGCTTGACAATTATGAGCTCTCAGCTTAAACATATCGGAATTAGGCAGCGTGCTGGAAGTTGGTGTAAAAGTGAGATACGTCGTTTTATTTAAGTTAAGAGTCAAAGTATTATTCGAGAGCCAAGTCATCACTTGACCCAGAGCAGACTCAGCTGAAGAGAAAGTCTCAGGCCAGTTGGATCATTTCAATTCAATAAGTTCAATTAATACATCATTATCTATGAATAACTACGGTTTTTAATACTGGCTATTGTAAAGCTTCATATCTTTTATTGTTATTAGAATTCCAAATTCAAAATAATCCAGTATTTAACTGTCATTGCAAATAAGGTATTTATAATAAACTTGAAACGATACGTTATGTAGAAACTTGTAGATTCTTTAATTCTTATTGTAACTGCACGTTAGAGTATTTCAGTGATTAAGTGTGCCATTGTCATTGTCAGATACACACTGTATTAATAAGTGTTATGGTCGAACAACAAGCAAGCTAAGTCTCGTGCTCGCACTGTCACGAACACATGACGAACAAGACGAAAACTTAACGATATCTTACAATTGAGTATTCACCCATTAGTATTAATAAAATCCAATCATTATTCCAATTTCAATTAATTAAGTGATGTCAACATTTTTCCACTTGATTCAATTCAAGTGGAAACTCCCATTGGTTTAAAAATTTTAATTTAGAATAGCATGAATTTCATAGTATTATAGCCTGTTGGCCTAGTGGTTAGTGACCCTGACTGCTACGCCATAGGTCGTGGGTTCGATTCCCACCCGAGTCTGGGTGTTCTGTGTCCGTTGTTTGTATGTTTGTAAAGTCCCTCGCAACACAGGAGGGGAAGTTGCCTAGGGAAGTCCTAATGCGGGAGTTGTCATTATAAAATAAAAATAAAACATATTTATGTATATATATATATTATGGAAGATGTATAAATAGGTAACATCCGTCCGCTCCTCGTATGTGCAATTCTTCTGACGTAATAGTTTAAAGGTCAAAATGACTACGAATACGGGTGTATATAGACTGTACGGCAAAAGTAAGTTTGCTCTCGTTCTAACTTTTTAGTTTGTTTTTCATGTAGACAATAATTTTTTCACAGAGCATGTATTTCTATTGCCGCTATACACGAAATTAAATTAAAAATAAACCTTTCAAGAAACGTGATAGTGAGTGAGTCCGACCAGGACTTGGTCGGTTTTTTTTTCATGAATCAATATTCCAACTCCAACTTAGACAAATCCTTGCGTTAGGAGTGAGTTCACGCTCAGGGTACATAAGGTGGCTGAGAGCAGGCTATTTAGAGGAGCTTACCGTCATGTACGAGGACTGAGGACTGAGACGTCGGCCTATGTCGTGCAGGAACTTCCCCTTGGGCTGGGCGTTATCTTTTACGCCGACGACACTTTGGTCACAGCTCGGGGGTAAACTTTCAAGTGGCAGCGCGCTTGGCCATCAGGAGAGTCTCTGTGGTGGTCGCATCGAGACGCATGGCTTACGGGTGGGCCTGGATAAGACGGAGGCCCTTTCATTCCATGGGCCCCGTCGTGGTCCAACCTCTGGTGCCTCCATCGTGGTCAACTCGGTCCTCGGTGCGGTACTTCCAGCAGCTTGCTCCAAAGCTGATCAGCGCTGTTTCCACCCTTGGGCTACTTTTGCCCAAGTTGGGTGCATCCAGCGAGGCTACGAGAACGCTATACACGAGGGTGCAACGGTGTGGGCGGAGGCTTTGACCGCCCAGAATAGAACGCGCATCTGGCGCCCTCAGAGGGTTATAGCGGTTAGAGCCATTTGCGGATACCACCCTAAGGGTGGCCGCGGATATACGGGACGGGGTTTCCTCTCTTCCCGTCTTAGTGGCCAGCTGCAACGTGTCGACGTCCGCGTATGCCTGGAAGTCGCCTAACTGAGAGGTTTACCCAAAGCCTCTGTGGGCAGGCGCTAGGACATAAAAGATGTCTTAACAACAGCTATTTACGGACCCCTCCTATTTTAGGCTCAATACAGCACACTGTGTGGTTTTATTCGGTTTGAATCCGGCACATCGCCCTACCAAGAACCCCGGTGGTGGTGAAGGCCCGAGGGGGTTTCCACACGCACAAAAAAAAGGAGCGAGTTCACGCTATCAGTATGCTGCGTGGGACTCGAGTCCGCCAACAATGATAATATCTATCGCTACTCCATTATTTTGGCAACCTATTCGTTTGTTTTAGAAAACATAACAAACAGAAAACAAATAACTGTTTGTTCACGGAGGTCATAAGTGTCACTTATAAAATAATATAAAAACTGAACATTTACGATTTCGCAAAAGGTAGACCTACTTAGTAAAAAAGCCTTAAGTACAATTTATTGTTATTATGCCTGTGAGGATTTCCATATACAGCAAAAACATACTCAAACATCATCTAGCGAAGACGAGCTGAACTACTTAGTAATTACCAGTGGTCGGCGTAGGTAGTGCTATTTGGTGGGATTCGTCCATCGTGGCATAACGTGAACATACCCACTCATCTCAAAATCCCGGGACTCTAAAGATTCAACTTCGATCAAATATTACCGATATATAGTTTAGAAATCCGCACCCTAAGAGTGTCTACTTTCCTAGTTTTTATTAATAGAATACTAGTTTCATAAAAACTAACCGAATACGTTACGGCCAATTAGTACCTACTCGTATACAAACACCGTTTTTAATGTTTCGCGATTTTAACATTTCTTATACTAAATATTGTTTACAACGGATCATAATCGTGTAAATCTAAACTAATACTAGCTTATTCCCGCGGCTCCACTGGCGTTGTATTTTGCAAAAAAAGCATCCCTCACCGGGATAAGTTATCTCTCTAGTTGGGGTACATAAGCAATAGACATTTACAAAATTTCATTAAATCTGTTGAGTAGTTTCGGAGATTAGCGTGAACGAACATCACACATCATATAGGATTTTTAAATATTTAGATTAAAAAGCTAAAAATCTTAAAGTTTTAATTGTAAAGACAAATAAAGATTAACAATTAATTAATTGTTAATTGTCACCATAACAACTAAAAATAATCAATTGTAATTGTGGAAAATTACACACATAAAATACATTTAAATAAAACATGCCGACTCGGTTTGTTTTCGTTCATAAACATCGTCGGAAAGGGATTAAAAACCTTAAGGTAAAAAGGTCAAACATACCGACGCCCTTTATTGTCATTTTAAAATACCTAGTCGGCAGGGATTTAAAAATCTATATGTACAAAAAACGTACCGATTCCTTTTGTTCCAGTATCTAAAAAAACAATATAATCTATCAATAATACAGACATTCGAAATTTTTGATGAGGAACGGGCAGTAATAGACTGGATTGCGCCAGACACTGTAAAAAATAAGCTTGAACAAGTTATTTCCAGAAATCAAGACTTCTGTTATTAGGGGTTATAACCACTATAGTGAAAACTTATCACAAGGCGAACTTTTTGATACCGATATATTAAATTATCAGCATGTACCGCTGACTTTAGCAGACGTCGAACGTTCCTTTTCTATTTATAAGTGGATTCGGAATGTAAAAAGAAATTCGTTAAAAGTAGAAAATATTGAAAAAAATTATAGTTAGTTATTTTAATTCAAAACATGAGGAAATATGTGATTTTGAAAAAGAGATGGAATAAATTTACCTACTTAAATAGTAATTATGTTTTCATAAAATAAACGTAGTACAGCCATTATATCTTATCGCTTTAATATTATATTTTTTTTATAATATACTAATTATTTTTATTTAATTTGTGTTAAATTTAAGATAATTTGTATGTTGTCAAATTAATTGTACTTTTCGTTAAATAAATATTGACTAATATTTTGATTTATTGGTATATCGCTAACTCCTAAAATCCTCAACACTCTTTTTATTATATTAATTTACGTAAACGGTGTACAGTCTAAAACAGTTCACAAAGATGAGCATTAAAACCGCTTCAGTATAAGGGTGCTGTACCTATAATTAAAAAAAAAACAAATTTCCTGGAGGCAAGTTCAGAGGGAAGTCTAACTAAGTGAACTCGATAATTTTAAAATGCACGAATCTCGGGGTATGTCCATGTTAACATAATATTTGAGGTCATTCATCCTAAATGGCACTACCTACGCCGACTACTGGTAATTACTAATCTTGCATCGCGCTATGAGAGTTCTCGCGCCGTTTAGTATAATTGACATATGTATATACAACTTCCCAATTGATCCTGATGAAAAAACTATCTTTTGACAGTATTTTATTAGCATTTTTCATGCTCCATTATGGTAAATAAAACGTATCATTGCATTTAGCTGTACTAACATGATGGAGCGTGAAAAATGCCATATATAAAATTAAAAAAAAAAACATCGGGGTCGATTCTTTTACTGACCCATCATCAAAGGTACCATTAGGACTATCGTCTGTCTTCGTTTTCTGGAGCGTTTCACTAATACCCTGTATGTACCGTGTAAACATTAGTATCACGTCTAGTATTAGTATCAGTACGAATTTAGTACATTTAGTAAAACGCTGTTATTGTGACATTACAAACAGACACTTCAATTTTATTTATTTACACAGATGTATAAATGACAAAGCCTTTGACCTTTGTAGACACAGCATGATAATTTGTGAAACATACGAAAATTAAATATCTAAGTAGGACCATGACATCAAGGTCGATTGGTCACCTGACCATGACCACAGAACACATAATAGTACCAGTAGTCACATGCCATGACACAGTAGTCACATAATACATACTAGATTTATAAAAGCTACCCAGATAGCACGGACAGAGCACTTCGGTAACTGCCATAGCGTTGTAGGTTCGATCCCCATATACGACAGTGGGACAAAGATTTATTTTTAACCGACTTCAAAAAAGGAGATATTTTCGTTTGCTCCGAAACCTCGCTGTCTCATTGGAGCAGTGCGTTTAGTTGGCCTACCCATATTATATTTAAACAAAATACATCACACAAAAAGGAGAAGGTTCTCTCCCGGTGTCTGCCTTTCGTCAGAAATTGGATTTCTCAATCCGTGCATTTTCTGCTAATGCTCGTTCATGGTGGTACTTAACAGTTTAGAGGGTTATAAATCAGATAGAGCTATTCCTTCTAAAGCTTTGACTCTTCTGAGAGCTACGTATGCTTGTCCCTTCGCAGTTTTAAAAATAATTTATAGGTACTAAAAAAGTTTTCAGTTCTGGGTGTAGAATTGCAAAATATGTGACGTCTCACAGTAAAGGGGGGTCCCAAAAATGTGAGCACCTGTTACAAGGAGGAGGGGGGGGGGGGGCAAAATTCGTGTGACGTAATTTTTAAGCACATTGAAGTCGGTGATACTTTTTTAAAAAGATAATTATTAATTATTGGAGTATTTCTTAATACTGTGTGGTACATTTATTTTAAACTTATGCCTGCGTTTCACCAGCGTTGGCCTCGTTAACCGCGATAAAAAGATCCTATGTGTTAATCCAGGTGAAAACTATCTGTGTGCTAAATTTCATCCGAATCCCTTCAGCCGGTTTTGCGTGAAAGAGCAACAAATATATTACAACTAAAGATCTTTTTGCGTGTAGCATGTTAACTATTAGAAGTACATACTACCTAGGGTATTAAAAACTGGTCTCTCTGTATATTTTTTAGTTTTATACCTCGAAAATGACTGACTCCGACCGCCTATTTGAATAATTACTCATCATGGTTTCCCTGTGATAGCTTTTAAAAGGTAAATAATCAACCATAGGTACCTTGAAAAATGTTTTGATAAGTGTTTTTTTATTATTATAATTAATACAATTTAATTAGTGTTTCTTTCACATTAGAAAGAAATACTTTACGAAATAATAAAGGTAAAATATACTAAGTATACCAAACTAAATTAATTTATTTCTAATAAATGAATAATTAAAAACGATGTACCTACTCATATTAAATGATGTATTTTAAACTGTAATACATATTTGTAAACTAGAAATGTAAAAATATTAATTAACAATGTAAAATACATACACTAATTAATTTAATGTTTTCTAGGTTCATAATAATAATATGTTTTAAACATATCATAATAAGTATTTGTTAATAAATAATTATTTATGCCTAAATCCTGTGTTTTTGTCTATAACAATTTATGTAACGTAAAACTAAAATTAACTTAAATTAATACAAAAGAACATTTAGGAACTAAGTCTATTACAAATAATATAAAAAAAATAAAAAGTGTGTACTTCAAAAATTGTATTAAACAAAATGCAAAAAGAATTACACAATGTGAAGTCTATTTCAGATTGCATCCCTGGTGGGGATCGAACCCACGACCTTTGGATTAGAAGTCCAACGCGCTATCCTCTGCGCCACAGGGACTGTGAGCAATGCGTCAGAATAGTACTTTACTTCACACAGCACTCACACAAACACATTTCAATAGGTCATGTCGTTCGTGCGTCATTGTGTGTATTAATGACGGAAGCTACAGTTACAACTTCGATAATCTTTTGTTTTTGAGTTATATAAATGTAATTATAGATTCTATGAATATATTTAATGATAATGGAATACATATATTGAAGACTGACTGAATCTGACTGACTCCTATTCCTGACAATTCAAAAATACCTTAATTGGTTTAGTTGAAATAAATGATTTTGATTTGAGAAAATCGATAAATAGCGTAGTTCTTATATCACTTAGGTGGGAAATTATGGTGGTGATCGTAGTTTATAGACGTTTGCAATACACGGGGTACATTCACGCTAACAACCCTGTAAAATCGAGGTAGAGTCCACCTGCGTAGTCCACCTACTGTGTGTACTACGGGAAAAAAATTATTGCCGGTGGTCCACCAGTAGGTCCATAAGTAGTATTTCATAATGGTTTAAATGACTCTTTGGTTAAATTTGATTAGATAGTGAAAATAAGGGAAAACAAATGCTTTAAAAGGAGCTTTAGTCTTCTATATGTGACCGCTAGTGTTGTGTGTGGTGTATGACGGATATCCTTGCAATGATTAATGAGATTTTTTTGTTGTATCATTTAGAATGTGTATAAACCAAACGTATTTTTCAAAATATCTTATTCTATTAGATCTTATAAAATCATACCAGCAGCAACACAAGCAAAACTAAGAAATTAAATGACTAAACACCGATTATTCGTCCCTTGTACGCCATAGTCAAATATGGACGACAAAACGGTAAGGTTGTATTCGCAGACCATCACTGTTAGTGAAGTTCAATTAAATTTTTTACTAAGTTGCTTTTTATAACATCAACTATCTGTCATTGAAATTCCATGAAAGTTCTGTCAAAATCGGTCCAGTCGTTTCGAAGATTAGCTAAAACAAACAGATAGACAATTTTTTTTTGTAAAAGTATCAATCAATCAATTGCCTATTCTAGTCAACTACTGGACATAGGCCTCTGCCAATGTGCACCATAGCTCCTGGTCCTCCGCCTTCCGCATCTAGTCCCTCCCAGTGTAAGTGTACCATATAGAAATTAGAGATGAAACGGATACTTGTTTGGCCAGATACCGGATATTAGGTCAACCTCAAAACCGGATAACTGAATATTCGGCCGCCGAAAATTCGTCCGAACATTGTAGATTGTTGATTGCCTGAAGTAATACCACATGTTACTGCTCTAAAAAATGGATAAAGATGAATCTGAGCAAAGAACTCCTGATTTATGAGGCCCTCGTTCAAAACTGAATTGAAAAATTGTTTAAATTATTTCTACTACAGTCACTTTAACTCCTCGACAAAATATGTGAGGGTTGTTGAAGCTGAAAAAGCTCGATAAGCAGCCATTTCTATTGAAATTTAAAAAAATGTTTAACGCAGCAGCAAGATACAGAGTGAGATGGATCTCGCAAAACTTACGACAGTTTCTGCAATTGCTTTAACGAGGTAGCAAATGCAAACAACAATACAACAGAATCACATTAAAGAAAAAAAAACGCCATTTCTTTTGACATCGATTTTTACTTCAAGTTAGTGCGAATTGATCGCGATCGTGACCTTGTCAGCTAATAGTATAAAATAGCCGGACTTAACCAAATTTTGCAGAATTCGCAAGATACTCTCGGCAGCAGTGACAGTATAACGCAAAAGACTTTTATCTAAAGCTGGCCATGTCTATGAAGACATTTAGAAAGAAAGAAAGAAAGAAAGAAAGAAAGAAAGAAACATTTATTCTGCTAACACACAAAGGTAATACACACTAATAAAAACAAAAATAAACACTAATAAGGTTCTTATACCTTATGTGTGATGCAAAAATGGTCCTTAGCTCAGCATAGTGCCACTTCGAGTAAATACCCGAAGCGGCGCTGATATTCTGCTAAGGCCAAAAATGACGTGCACGGGCTATAAGCAGCCACAGATTATGTCCAAATAGATATAATATAATACCTTTACAGTTATTACATACCATAAATTACAGCTCATATTATAGTTATATTATTTTGTTAGATATATACGTTTATTACTAATAAAATAAAAGAATAACAATTACAAAGAAAATACCTAGATAATACATCTATCTACATTGATCTACATTGTGCCCTAATATTGTCCGTTTATACCTTATCTGTCAATGTGACGCATAATATGTATTTGACATAAGTTTGATGTCTTCAAAAATTGAAGTTGAAGTCTTTGAGCGTCAAGCGTATTGGTTAACTTTTGTTTATCCTTATGCATTGGCTTTCATACCAAACAATATAGTAATGATTACAAAAAATATATATGAAAGAAAATATATTATACTTATACATATACTAGTATTGCGTGCTGGGTCAAGTGTAAATTCGAAGAAAAGAAATGTCTCAGTTATCTAAACTTGTTGTTTAAACTTGTTGTTTCTGTGCGTTTATCAAATGTTGTTTATACCTCTTATTAAAAGTGGTAATTGAATTAAGCTCCCGTAAGGGAGGTGGCAGGTTATTCCAACAGCGAGTGGCAGTTAGCTTGAAACTTCCTCGAAAAGCAGCCGTTCTATGCCTCGGGGTAACCAACAAATATGAAGAGGCTCGTGTCCTGTGTTTATTGAGATTGCTTGACCAAGCAAGCTTTTCATTCAGGTATGCAGGTCTCCCTGTCAGAACAACACCAAAGAGAAGTGTAGCCAAGTGCAAGTTTCTGCGAGATGACATGTTCATCATATTACCATTGTTAATGAAGGGAGTAACATGTGATCGTGGTGGAATATGATAGCAGAAACGTGCACAAGCATTTTGTACCCGCTGGATAAGCCTTTGGGTCCTACTTAACAGGCAAGAACCATACACAGTGTCAGCATAATTTAGTTTAGATAAAATGAGCGACTCACAAAGTGTGATACGCATATCCACACAGATAAAGGGACGGACCTTGTAGAGTAACTTTAGACGATAAAAGCAATTCCGTACCGCTTGCAGAATGTGAGTTTCGAATTGAAGCAAACCATCAAAGATTACTCCCAGGTTGCGAGCTTCGTGCACCTGCTTAATCTGGCAACCATCAATTCTTACGTCGGGGCAGCTGTCCTGAATTTGGGCGACAACATGCTTAGAACCCATAATCAAAAATTGAGATTTGTTGGGATTTAGCACTAATGAGTTTCTTTTTGCCCATTCGGCAACCTGGTTTAAATCTTGATTCATTTTTAATACAGACTCAGTGCAATCTCCAGGGTGAAATGAAATGTATAGCTGTAGGTCATCAGCATACAGATGGTAGCCACAGTTGGTTAATGTACTTGTTATATCTGCAGTATATAATATAAATAAAAGTGGCCCAAGAATGGAACCTTGTGGTATACCACGCTCTACAGGACTGAGGGATGATGTTAGGTGACTGCCATCTTGAGTGTTAAGTAGCTGGACAAACTGAGATCGATTACTGAGATAGCTATCAAACCAAGAAACTGCTCCCGAATCAAAACCATAATAAGCAAGCTTAGACAATAGAAGAGCAACGTTAATTGAATCAAATGCGCGGGAGAAGTCCAGTAAGGTGAGTAATGTCCCCTTTCCCTGATCTCTAGCCTCCAAGATGTTGTCAACAATATCAATTAATGCCGTAGCAGTGCTATGCCCTACTCGAAAACCTGATTGTTTCTGTGGAAGGATCCCAGTACATTCAATATAGTGTCTTAATTGATTGCATACAGCTTTTTCCAAAATTTTCGATAAACAAGGTAGCAAGCTTATTGGTCTCAGATCCTTCACAGAACAGGGACTTGGCTTTTTAGGAATTGGTCTAATTATTGCTCTCTTCCACAGATCCGGGAAAGAAGATGAGGACAATGATCTGTTTATAATCCCTGTAATAGCTGCAAGTGTGTTTGGAAGCGTCATGACCAGCATGTCAAGGGAAATATCATCTACTCCTACTGCATTGGACTTAAGACCCTGGATAATTTTTAGGACTGCCGCTTCATTTGTCGGTCGGTCATTTAAAACCGTTTGTTTCCTCTTAACGCAGATAAATTGTTATTGATTGATCATAGTTTGCCCTTCAATCAATCAATCAATCAGCCTATCATAGTCCACTGCTGGACATAGGTCTCTCCCAATGTGTGCCATAGCACCCGGTCCTCCGCCTTCCGCATCCAGTTCATTAGTTCAGTTTGCCCTTAGTGCAGTAAAAGTGCTATTAATTATGTTGAAAATTAAAATATAGTAATAATATTTTTATGTGATTTAAATAAATTACGTAAATTAGATCTTCGGTCGGATACTTGCTTACGATCCGTTATCCGGTCGGATAGTAAAATTAGGCCAGACAGGCCGGATACCGGATAGTGACTGGATATCCGTTTCATGTATAATAATATTGAAGAGTTTGTTTGTTTGTTTGGTTGAACGCGCTAATCTCAGGAACTACTGATTCGAATTGTAAAATTATTTTAGTGTTGGATAGTCCATTTATCGAGGAAGGCTATATAACGTCGCGCTACGACCAATATGAGGAAACTGCGGGGACTGCTAGTCTCTAATAAAAATACATTTCATGCTTTTGGAAAAATATGTTTTTTGACATTAAAAATAGACACATCAATTTTATTTCTTTGTATATCCATTATTTAAATTACTACGTAAAACTCTAGTACTCTATTATTATATATATATTAATCCGTGAAGCGAAAACTTTGGATTCCTTCTTACGAAAATTGAGCGGACGGAGGAGTATGAAATTTCGCACACTTATAGTTTATACAGAGAAGAAGTGACGAATGCTAAAATTTTTTAACAATATTTGCTACAAAGTTAAAAAAATTGCAAAACGGGTACATACAGCTATGAGTGTCCAGTATATATTTTGACCTGTCATGGTACAAAAGTCTATACAATGACAGGTCAAGTAATATTGGCCAATGAAATAAACCATGGTCGAAATTCGACCACCACGCGATCTCTAGTTATTTTAAATGCCTAATGCCACCTCGACCACTTCGGATCTTTTCTAGCGTTCTTAGTACTCTATTGCGGATGTGGTTTAACTATGTAGTAAGAACTAACTTGTCTGCGTGTTACTATCTTTCTTTAAAACAACTCGACCGACACAAATGTGGTTCCATGACTTGATATTTGAGTAAGGATACTAAAGATTTTATTAAACAGTATATGTCACAAGTCTAGTGTAATTACAGCTTCGTTAAGTCCTTTTCTGTTTTGTTTGGTTGGCTTATTTGCCAATTCAGCTGTGTAAAAAAAAAAAAGAACTCACTGGAAGGATCCAGAGTTCTTTTTACACAGCTGAGTTGGCAAAGAAGCCGTGAGAGAGTGCAAGTGAAAACCGCAGGAAAATCCACTCAGTAGTTTTTCAGTTTATCGCGAACTGACAGACAGACGCGGCGGGGGACTTAGTTTTATGATATGTAGTGATAGTACGTCCCTTTCGGCCATCGATTCTCTAAGATTTTTATCCGTTTTTTCCGAACGACAAACTTAATTTTGCAGTTCTAAAAATACTCAATTACAATAAAACTCAAACGAAAAATATACAAATATTCAATCACAAAAAAAAAATGTGATATACTTAACAAAAAATTAACGACTTTCGAATTTTTCCTTTACTTAGGTACGCTTTGAGACCTTGGTTCTTACCAAATTTTATGATTTTAAATTAAGTTTTGATGTACTTGCGAAATGTTCAAATTTGTTAAAATCTAAGGTTCAAATTTGTTAAATAAATAGCCGAGTCTTCTGATTGCGTTGACTTATAGGTAAACTTGATTTTTTATAGCTTCAAGGGACCGCAGACATAATTACTTGATGTTAATTTCAACTTGAAGCCTCCACGGGTTCCTGAGAAAAGGGTCTTGACAGACAGACAGACAGCAGACGGACAACAAAGTGATCCTTTAAGGGTTCCTTTTTTATTTTTGAGGAACGGAAAGGAACAAGCTCATCAGCTTTATAAAATAAGTATAGGTGTGATACAGAATCTGATACCTATTTAAAATAATTTTGCGAATCTGAAAGAGGAAACATCTCAGCATGATATCGCACGCGACATGACTGGTGCTGGTTTTATGAACGCACCTTTACGATATAAATATAATATTGAATCTTTTTTTGAAGTTAGACTTATTTTGGCGCGTTATGGAAAAATTCTGAGAGTAAATTTTTACGATGCGCGCGCACACCGTCATGAAAAACCGACACCCTGAAGTTAGCTAGTCAACATTTTAGTTTTTTAAAAAGTTACCAAGGTCACGATAGTGATAAGAATAGTTTTTTACATATTACTTTGAGTACGTTTGTAGAATTTGAGGTTAGTTGACGGTATGTAGGTATTATTTATAAAAAATTTACTGTGATTTTAAGTGATGAAAATGGTTTTACATATTACTTTGAGTACGTTTGTAGAATTTGAGGTTAGTTGACGGTATGTATTATTTATTATGATATTTAAATACACTTTATTTAACTAGACAAAAGTATAACTTCTTACGTGCGTACATAAGTACACACACACACTTTTTTTTTCTCTACAATTGTAAAATCGTACATCATCACCAAAAAGTACAACAAAAAAAAGATTTTTCCTATTCAATGTTCTTTATCCTTTTAAGATTGCATTAACCTTAAGTAATTGATCAGTTTAAGTTTCTGTTCGTTTGTTCGACCCACTACGTCTTCCTATTATTACAATACATTCTCACGGGACCACCCGGCCGAGATTAGGGCCACCTACAAAGATTCTTATGTAACTCAAGCAAATATCAAGCCTGGACCACCTGACATAACACTTATAGCACCCACGAGGTTTATACATTAAAAAATCCGCCTTAAGGCGCAAATACTCAACCTTTATTAGCATTTTTAACCCCTGACGCAAAAAGGAGAGGTTATAAGTTTAACGTGAGTATCTGTGCATCATAACTTCTAAACGGATGGAACGATTTTTAATTAGGCTTTTTTTTTCAAACGTTGCTTGATTAAGAGTGTTTGTTCTGAGCTATAATTTAAAAACGCTTTTCAGCCGTACGAAAATAATCAGCTATTTTCTAATAGTTTAAGATTTTTTTAAACGGGGTATTTTAATTTTTGCAGCGAAAACTTATTAAGGCACGTTGTGCACTTTTGGGATGGAGAAAAAGCACTGAACTCGTTACGCTCAGATACATACACATAATATACAGATGTGTGTGTATATGTATATATAGGTGTATACAGGATGTAAGAAACACCGTACCGAATATTGAAATAGTGTATTCAGACCATCATTCTGAGTCGAAAATCATTGGAATTTTCTGCCGGCAAATTCATATTTTTTTTATAATTTGTTTTTTTTTTTAGTTAAAAGTGATATCATAATGAGTAAACAGAACATTTTACCGAATTAATAAATACCCCATACGGCCAAAAATTACAATGTAATCAATTAAATAAATTTATGCAATCAGCTGCTTCGACGGCGCCGAACGCTGAAGGTCATTCACCGTACCGCACAAAAAGAATACCGCGTACATAATACCGCGTACATTACGTTTCATCATGATTTAACGAAAACTGAGTATGATCAAAATCTTGGAACCTGCTTCGAACTTACTCAGTAGTAAATTGGACGAACTCTACTTAATAATAATAATAACTTGACACATTTCACTACACACAGGCGTCTGATCCCAAACTATGCAGAGCCTGTACTATGGTAACCAGACTGCTGATAACATACTTATACTTTTCAAAATACATACATGTTACAGATAAATTACACCCAGACAGAACAAATGATCATGCTCATCACACAGTTATTTGTCCTGGGTGGGACTCGAACCCCCGACCTTTGGCTCAGCAGCCAGGAACACTAACCACTAGATCAACAGGTCAGTCTTATACTTGTACTGTAATTGCCTCTTTCACAAAACCCTTTTTAGTTTAAAGCAGTTAAAAGTGTTAAAACCGTAACGTTTCTCTAAGTAAGGAAACTATTATCTTATCTGTGGCACAGAATACATAATATTACCAGTATCTGTGGTAAGGCTAATAGGTATATGTTTACATTCTCTTTCTTTGATATATAGAGCAAAAAAGGCAGACAGTGAAATTAAATACGGTAATATACGTACCAGTAACGGTAAAGAAAAGTAGGTATATCACACTTAAGAATTAATAACTGAGGTTTTAATGTCGAGACGAGCACTAACCTCCTTTGAGCAAAGACGGTTGAATATCTTAATGAGATCTTAGGAAGGCATTAATATAATCTGTGAGGATGCATAGACAATGGTCTATAATTTAATTTTAGTGTTATTTAAGCTATTTTACGATGACCCGATGAAGGTAGCCGAATGGATTGAATGCGGAAGGCAGACGACTATCTACTAGGGTGCAGAATGATTTGAGTGATAAGAATGGTATATCGAATCGGCTTACTTTATTTTAATGAATTCAAAAGTTAAAAAATCCTACTTTTTCCTGATTTTCACATTGTAGAAGACATCACGGGGTAGATATTAACCTTCAATGAATAAAGTTTAAGGGATCCGATGTGGACAAACAATTTGTTAGCAATAAAAACATAATAGGTAGGTACCTACATAAAGAAACATACACGCGATCGAAAGTGTAAGATGCTTGGTAAATTTCACGCAAAAACTACTAAAGCGCTTGCGATGAAACTTGGTATGTAGATAGCTAGACACTTGGATTAACACATAGGCTACTTTTTATCCTGATATTCCCACGGCATCGGGACATACGCGTGTGAAACCACGGGTCGCAGCTAGTGAAAATATTTCTAAATAAGTATTCGTTTTATATCTTCTTTGTTTGTGTATACTATAAATACCCCGGACTTAATTCTTCTAACATAATTTATAGGCATAGAATAGAATCTATTATGTAAGGTAAACTACAAATATAAAATTATCCGTATTCATTTAAACTGGATAAAAATTACTGTTCAAAAAACTTTGAGCGTAACAAAAACGTTAGATAAACAACAAGTTGTCTATGATAAATATGTATATTTTATTAATACATCCTCCACGCTCATGCTCATATACCTACCTACCTAATAGCTACATAAATAAGCGCTTGCCATGTGATACAATACAAATTAGAAACGCAATAAACTTAACATAAACGTACTTTGCAAACAGCATTTCAACAGGAAATATTATTTAATTAATATTATTTAATGTACTATTGAAAACTATTCTCACCATATCTTTCCAAATATAATTTATAAATATAAAACGCACAGTAAACACAATGTTCGAAATAAATTTTAAATAAGTTTATTTGATTACATTCATGTTACTATATCAACGGCAAGATGGCGCACGTCTGCGCATGCGTATACAAAGCCAGGCGGGTATAGACTGCTCATTTTGGCGCCAAAGTAATGTTCGTTCGCGGTGCTGTGATCATTGGTCCGTGTAAATGCTTTCCGAGCTGGTCCCGAAACTTGTAAATACAATTATTTTCAGTCTATGTCGTTGTTAGAAAAACTTATTAACAAAAAAATTAAACCGACGGAAAGGAACTAAAAAGAAAAAATAAATAAATCTTTTAAGTCTTGAGTATTGAGCTTATTTACATAAACTATCAAATTTTATATAAACTTATTATGAGTCGGGGCCAAATAATAAAATAATTAGGTACAGAACTCATCACACAATTATTTGTCCTGGGTCCACGACCTCTGGCTCAGCAGTCAGGATCACTAACCACTAGACCAAGAGGCCAGTCTTTTAATCAATACATCAATACAATAAATAAAATTGAAGTGTCTGTTCGTAATGTCAAAATAAAAGTTTTTTTTAAGCTTATACAGTTATTGGCACAATACCTATGCCTAAAACTAAGTTTTTAAACTTTTTATCTGTCTGTCTGTTTATGTCACGGGACTCACTGGCAGATAGCTGGTGTTATAAGGAGTAACTTAGGTTACTTTTATTTTGGAAAAATAATTAGGGTTCCGCGCAAAATTTATAAATATTTACACGCGCGCATGGGAACTGCCATGCTGCTATGCTGTATGAGTTTATAAAAACTATTATTTTGACATTACAAACAGACACTTCAATTTTATTTATTTGTATTGTGATTAGTGCCAAATTAAGTAAGAATATTTTGAATAAATAAAATGGGTAGCGAATAAGTGCGAATTAACCGAAATTATGAACAACATCATTGTAATCCGAATCTAAACTACTTTTAAAATAAGTAGATATGTATAGGTAGGTACGAAACAGAATGGTCTGTTTCTAGCAAATAAAACATTAGCTCTGCAGATTTTGGGAAAAATATATGAATGCGCATCGATTATTTTAGTTGGCAACATTAATAATAAAGTGTCAGAAGTTAAGACACTGACGCAACACCGAGCCCTGGCGCGCGACTGTTGACAGTGACAGTTCGGATAGGCCGTTGTACTGGCAGAATCGACTGGCATCACGTACATAGGCTGCACTAAAAGTATCGGGAATGGAATATTTCCGCTCGTTCCACTAGGATCCCCCAAGCCAGTACCCCAGGGGACTGTACAACACTCGCTATTCCACTTCGATCCCCTGCGCTGGGGACTCGACAAGTATTAAAAAATATATATCTTTTTAGTCCCCTCTTAACTCTTTGTTTCTTAGCGGTGAACGCACATGCTTGTGTTTTGAAGGGGTTAAATCGGACTAATTTTTTATTCCCCTAAGCCATGTCTGTTAAGTAATAAAAGGCTGATAATATTTGTACATTAGCTGAAAAATAAAGTAAGTTTAATTTTTCATTTCAACTTAAAAATTACTCATTATTGTAACGAAATTAAAAATTATTTAAACATTTCTAAGAAATGACCGACTGTGATGTTTCCGTTTAGCAATTCCAGTTGTGCGTCTAAAATTAACTGATCGTTTAGAACATCCTCTGGCCTTCTTGGTTTTAATTTTGGGCGGTACTCCTTTTTTAATTCATTTAAGACATGAACAAGTGTCGGTTTACGCCCAAACTTTTTATTAAGATGGGAATGCCAGTTTTCCGCTACGTTGGTTGTTCTATGTCGTTCACCGAAAACAGACCATCTTTTTACATAGTTTTCATTATTAAACCAGAAGTTCATATATGTTTTAAGTTTTGGATTTTTGTATTAACAATTAATTCCATTCTTTGTTGTATATATGACCACCCTTCTTGTACTAAATTTGTTGGCAGCAACGGCAATGTTCCACACAGTAAAACCATTCTTCTTGTGACTTTATGTTTTGCTAACCCGAGTTTCGTCCCCTTTTTGTAAACGGTTTTTTTGAAGTGGTAATAACACGTCTTGACAACAGCATCAGGGAAGTTTTTGTTGAGAGCATTTATAACTGCTAATTCCGTGTCAACTGAAATTTTGGTCGGATTAAATTAGGGCAATTGCGATTTTATTAACTGAAAAAGTATATCATATGCTTTTTCATTTTTTTTTTGTTATAAAAGCGTACAATAGTGGAGTAACATTCGTCTCAGTTTCTGTGCTTCCTAAGTCCCCGTGGAGTACATATAATTGAGCGAATTGTTGCGGACATGATTTGAATGTGCCATCAAGAAAAATATGTTTTACATCTTGTAATATTTTCTGTTTTTCATTTGAACAGAAAACCAAATAGCGCTGAAAATCTCTGTTTTCTTGCTGAACATAATCGCATAAAATAAAATCGAGATGGAAATTTGGGACTTCTGTCTGGTCTGCACCACTGCAAGTGTATTTTTGTATATCGGCACTCTTATTTCTTAGTTTATATAAACCACTTTTCATTGATTTAAAGGATGGTATCTTCGCAACCAAATTCAGCCCTTTATTTTCTAAAGGATTGAAACATTCCTTGTAAATGGTCGGTATCGGTCCGAATTCTTCACTTGTTGCTTTTTGTCTGCACTGTTGTTCCGCCAAGAAAATTTCATTTTGCGCTAAGTCCTTTTTACAAAATGTAGCATGTTTTGTCTGACGTAGTATTATATCATCCTGAAGGAAATTATAACAAATATAAATACATAGATATTTTATTTTTAATATTTGAAAACTGTTGGATTAATATTTTAAAACACATACCTACCTTGATTGTTACATAGCCACCACACTTATATTTACTCCAATAACTGCAACGCCATAAAACTGCTTCATTCGTCTTGTATACTTTCTTACGGTGGTATTTGTATCCATCATGTAATAATATTTGACCTCTCCGCTGAATTATTTCAAAATTTTCGTTAGACATAGTTTAACAAATTTCAACATCAACTTCAACTTTTGGTTTGTGGCTTTGTGGAAACAAATTTAAGATATAATCAAGTCAATGTCATCGGTCATCGGTCAATGTCAGCGCCTTACCAGCCAGTACCTACATTGTAAAGACCTTATTACGTTAATCGTTGTTTACAACCTGGGGGATCGAAGTGGAATAGTGAGTGCTGTACAATCCCCTGAGGGATCGAAGTGGAATAGCGAGTGTTGTACAGTCCCCTGGGGTACTGGCTTGGGGGATCCTAGTGGAACGAGCGAATATTTCCACTATTCCTATCATATTAAAATCTTTTTAATTAAAAACTCCTTGGTTTTAAAAATCGAATACCATTCATTTATTTAAAAAAAGATTCTCGGTCTTCTCACAAGGTCTTCTCAAACTTATTTAGTCGTTGAGAAAATGGTATTGACTCGAGAAAATTCAAGGGCGATGATCTATTATGACTTTCGAAGCGGTTTAACACAAAATTAGTGTGTTGACCGGATGCTTTCTGCATTTGGTGATGAAGCCCAATCCAAAACCACAATTTATCGCTGGTTTGCTGAATTTTAACGTGGACGTGTCAAGCTCAGTGATGATCCCCGTCAAGGTCGTCCAAAAACTACAGTCACCCAAGAAAACGTTGATGCTGTGCGTAAGCTGATTGAGGAAGATCGACATGTGACATACCGCGAAATTCAGGCAAATTTAGACATTGGCTTGAGTCAAATACAAATAATCTTGCATGAACAATTAGGTGTAAAAAAGTTGTTTTCCCGATGGATACCGCATTTGCTCTGTGAAAAGCAAAAAGCGGCTCGCGTTACTTGGTGCGTCAGAACTCTCGAAAGATTCCACGCAGGATCCTCAAATGCTGTATACAACATTGTATCAGGTGACGAATCCTGGATATACGAGTACGAACCCGAAACAAAAAACCAGTCACGAGTTTGGGTGTTCGAAAATGAGTTAAAGCCAACTAAAATTGTTCGTTCACGGAGTGTTGCAAAAAAAATGGTGGCCACGTTTGTCTCCAAAACCGGCCATGTTGCGACTATTCCTCTTGAGGGACAAAGAACGGTTAATGCAGAATGGTATGCTAGCATTTGTTTGCCACAGGTCGTTTCCGAACTCCGTAAAGAGAACTGCAACCGCCGCATCATCCTCCATCACGACAATGCGAGTTCTCACACCGCGCACAGAACAAAAGAGTTTTTAGAGCAAGAAAACATTGAATTATTAGACCATCCGCCGTACAGTCCCGACCTAAGCCCTAAAGATTTCTATACTTTCCCTAAAATAAAGAATAAATTGCGTGCTCAGAGATTTTCATCACCTGAAGAAGCTGTGGACGCCTACAAAACGGCCATTTTGGAGACCCCAACTTCCGAATGGACTGGTTGCTTTAATGATTGGTTCCATCGTATGGAAAATGTGTCAAATTTCGCGGAGAATACTTCGAAAAGCAATAAATACATTTTTAAATAGTAATGTTGTGTCACTTCCTTGATTCCCGAAATTTTCAGTGTAGCCCTGGTATTCGGTGGAGTGTCGTGATTTAAAGATTGGTTGTAGTTTCCTAATTATTACTTAGAGTATATTTTTGTACTTGGTAAGTGAAGTAAAATTATTGTTTAAGAACTGCGTTTCTATTCTCCTTGCCCACCAACTAGCGTCTACCCGCAACATTAAAAATGAGTGCACCTGATGTTCCCGGTAGAGGGAGAGATTCTACATATATAATAATATACTTACTTTTCTTTTTTATTTGTGTTAAACATAACATATATTATATGTAGGTCAATGTTCTTGAGTATTTTCTTTTTCTTGTTTTAAAAAAACTGACTTCAACGTGAAACTTTGAGACACTTTTCAGGCGGAACTATTTATTATAAAAATTTACATTACCATTCTGTGGATGTGAGTTACCTATACAAAAATACGGTTGTTCAAGATTTGCGAAATTGTTGCGTATCATATAGGTAATAAAAGAAATACATTAAAAAAATAACTTTTTTCTTTTTCATGAGGACTAAAATTGTATTTTACAACGTTGTTTTGTAGTCAAATCAGCAACCAAATGTCAATGCTAAATGCCAATATTGATGTCAGCTTGATCTTATTTAGGGTGGAAGTACTGTGCAGTAAAACCGTTTCATTACCTACTTTTTGAAGTCAAAGAACTATACATTACAGTACAGTCTGATAAATTCCGCACCTATTCTAGTACCTCATTGCACAACAACCATCAATAGATCACATGCCATTTAGAACAAGAATCGAGATAAAAATGATTGTTCTATAATAATAAAGTTCGTGTATTGTCGGCGTCGTTCGGACCAGATCGGATGTCGGCCATCCGGACGGTAGGTGTCCAACTGTGACCATCGTTTAGGAAAATGATGGACAACCGAGGAACTTGATACCTACGGAGTATGTAAAAAAATGGGTGCGGCTGGTGTGGTCTTTTGACTTCAATATAATAGGGACACTATTTTAGTATCATAAAGAATGGTTTTTGTTAATGTTTAATAGCCTATGTGTGTTAAATGTATGTGTGTATAGTGTGTAATACATTATCGGTGCATATACATGTATACTTTTTACCAAGTGTTTTATTTTACCGTTGTTTTCGTGTTTGTCGCTGTAATTTCTAAACCCATATTGGGTTTAGAAATTACAGCGTCAAATTCTTTACATTCATCGAAAGTAGACAAATTATGAGTTTTAAAATAAAGGTACCTTATAAAGATTGTTACAACACGGAGGTACCTAACAGTATATTTCTGATAGTAGAAATATCTGGTAAATTAATATATCCACTTAACAGGAGCTCGCAGTTAAACAGCAAAAACAATAGTAGAGCCAAAAACAGAGGCCTAGGCTAACGGAGGCTCTAATTCTCTCCCTTTTCCCCTACTAACTGCTGCCCCCTTCACCTAACTTAAAGGTTTTATGACTCTTGATTTGCAGGTGTCCATTGGCAGCTGTAGTCACTTACCATCAGGTGACGTGTCTGTTCATTTGCCGTCTATCCCATTAAAAATAAAACAAAAAGAAACACCGCGACGCGGGAAGTTTCTACATTTTACAGAAGACAGCAGTTTACTAGCAGTGTCTTGCTTCAATGGGTGAGTAGGATCACGAGAGTCAAAGAAGGAGAGACATTTATCTAGCACTAGCTGACCCGACAGACGTTGTCCTGTCTTAACTATGAATATTGAACAACCGTGCCAACTGTCAAACGACTGACAGTTATGTCAAAAGCGCTAAGTTTACATTAGAAAAGTTAATATGGTTGTTAAGTTTTATTAACTTTTTTAATTTTCTGCTCAGCTTTCTTAATTTTTTTCTTTCTAAAGAACCTTCTCGTTACAATAACAAACACAAAAAAAAAGAATTACCGAAATCGGTCCAGCCGTTCACGCGTGTTGTCGTGACTAAGGGAAATAGGGATTCATTCGGACACCACTAGTCAGACGGCATACATCTTCAGGCGGGTCATGTGCTCGTTTCACTACTGAGTTGTATTATAATAAATTATAGCGTAGCAAAACTGAAACACGCTTCAATTTCAAAAGTCCTGGCTCCATCATGAGACCATCGTTACCAAGCCCAATTTATAGGACTTATCAAAACAAATCACATCAGCCCAAGCTCTAGATATTACTAGTAGTCACAGAATACTTCCACTGTCCACCTCATGGCTCCATCACCAGATCAGGTCCAAGAGGCATATAAATACATTGTACTACTCCAATTTCTTTTTCGTTATTGTATCCTATTTATGGAGTGCAGTAAAGAGTATCTATCTATTTATCTAAATACATACGAAGTTTTATTTCGATACGACAATTATAAATAAGTTAAAATTAACTTCGAAGACATGTTCACATAGTTTATTGGTTAGTTTCAAGTAAAACTAATAAAAGCATGTCAAAAATAGAATTGAATGTATTTATTACTTAATTTATGGTCATCCTACAAACTGGTACAACATTGAGCTTGTAAACAATGCGCCGCCGGTATTGTTTATGAGTAAGCTCAAATCTTTCGGAGTAGAGCAGGCTGTATCTTTCACGGTTCATGCTGCAGCTGTGAAGTAAGCAGACAATGCATGTAGAAAAAATAGTTTCGATGAAAAGATAATGATTACCTCAATATTGTGTGTATTATAAATTGATGTAAATAGTTACATTCATATATTTAAGTAAAAGTTCAAAATCATTCTACCGATTTATTTATTTAAAAACTTCCTGCAGTTTACAATGCACGAGGCGGACTTAATGCCACATGGCATTATCTACCAGTCAACCTTTGGATGATTCAGAGAGGGACATGGCAGGTGCATAAGAACGAATTTCTTAAAGATCGTCACACTTACAAATACAATTACAATTGAAAATACATAATACATACATACATAAATACTTATAGATAAATATATACACAAATAAATACTATATATAGATACCAAATATACCTATAGATATGAGGTTATGATGATATTTCTGCCAACTGTTTTCAGTAAAATTCACAATGATTTACAATGTAAGAATAAAATTGTTTTTTTTTTTAGATTTAAATTTTTGGTCGAACGTAGGTACGTATCGTATAAGTCAATTAATCGTCATTTTGGAAAGTGATTTTAATGGATTACTTCGAGATTATCTATAAATGAAATTAAAATATAAAATTGACTTCTTGGGTTGTTTACATCAATACTAATATTATAAAGCCGAAGAGTTTGTTGGTTCGGTTAAACGCGCTAATCTCAGGAACTACTGGTTCGAATTGAAATTTTTTTTAGTATTGGATAGCCCGAGGAAGGCTATAAGCTTTTTATAACATCACGCTACCACTAATAGCAGCGGAGCAGTAACCATGAACGCAGCTCAGCAGCACGCAGCAGCTCTGTGATTTTCTTTTTCATTTTAGAACAATATTATGTTACATTGTCCTCACATTAAATTGCACTTATAAGCAATGTTACAAGTTTGTAAAAACAAAAACCATGTTGAAAAAGAGCGTCCTTGGAGTTTCTTGCCTGTTCTTCTCCATAGGATCTACGTTTTGGAATAGGCAACTAGCTTCACGACCGACTTATACTGACTGACTCCTCCTGACAATTCAAAAATACCTACAATGGGTTTACTTGAAATAAATAATTTTGATTTTGATTGATCATATAACTCAAGGCAAGTTACTGTCACTGTCTCATTAAATTTCCTCAAAAGCTCTTCCTCTTAAAACGTGGTCATGCTGCAAGCTTCCCAAAAGACTGGATATCTTAGCCCCAAAATGGGAGGGTAGCTGTAGTAATGAGACAAAAAAACATAAAGTATACCGACTATGAAACATAAGTCAGATAAATATCTTCATTAAAAAATCGCCTGTCAAACACAAAGTATAAATTGCCCCTCAGTGTTTGAAGCGAAATCGTACAGTCACGAATTTACGACAAAGACAGGCTTATACAGAATTGTATTAGAATGAAAGGGAGAAAAGATATGCGCCTTTCAACGCATTGAAGTTCCCACGATATGTAGTGTCGTATTTTCTGTATTGTTATATATGATGTTATAGTTATTAAATGTAGGAGGTCCATTGGCGGTTGAAGTTACGTGATAATACTGTATGCCTCTAATTAAATTTATGCCCTAGCTTTAAGAGCCCTAACCACCGTTATCTTGGTCCCTGTAATCGATGTCAGCGGTCTACTATTATATATATATATATATATATATATATATATATATATATATATATATTCTTTCATGTACATATTTAAAAATATAATTTATATGGTTTAAGGATGAATAAAGAGAATAATAATAATATAACAACTTGAGACACCTCACACACGGCCGTCTGATCTCAAACTAGGCAGAGCCTGTACGATGGTAGCCGGACTGGAAATATACATACTTATATATTTTACGAGCAAACCCGTACAATATCATAGTTAATGTCTTCTGCATACGCTAGCACCAACTGCGCGATGCCGCGTTTGCTTCATAATAATTGTGTCATTTACATTTCGTACCAATTAAACTTTAAAGGAGTAAACGTTGTTTCAATCAAAGAAACCTCGGCTCGCGGTACTCACAGTTATCATCAGCACAAGGTGTAACGTCTCTCACCGTACATGTATATTTCTAGATACAACCATATTTTAGATAAATTTCACCGAGACACAGAACAAATGCTCATCGTGCTCATCACACAATTATTTGTTCTGGGTGGAACCCACGACCTCTGGCTCAGCTCAAAATGAAAATAAGAAAAGAAAATCAAAAGAAAATTATATTTTAAATTATATAAAATACTTCAATTTTATTTAAGTATTTGTATTGAAAACATAAGCCATTTTTTACATTAAAAAAATCCCTCACGCCGTTGTGTTTTATATAGGTATGCATAAGCCATATGAAAGAACACTGTATCCTTTATTCGTCATAATTAAGAAAACTATGGACTATTGTCAAGACTTCGAAGCAATAAAAATCATCACAAAGGGGTATTGACGAATGTAGGCCAGCACAGTTGTAATAAACAGCGTGAATGATTGGTTTTGAGTTTATTAACACATCTACTATTTCTTACAGCTTATATAAGTTGAGTAAAGTAAAAGAGATCCTTTGTTAGACCAAAACAAATACTTACCAGAGGAAATGGCTTCTTTATGGTGTTAAAATCTCCTCAACAAAGCCACGAGGAAAAGCATTACGTTAGAGTTGAATTGACTGAGATCACACAGCGTCTCCGCCATCAGAGAAGTGGCTAGGTGAGGCGGTATCACCTCAAAGAGTCCGAAAATGCCACCGTTTTCTTCGTCCGCAGTCTGATGGAGGTTTGTGATGAAAACTTTATCTAGGGTCTGAATGAATCTCTCTCTTCGTTTCTACTGTCCATCCTCTGCTAATCATGCGGAAAAATAGTGTAGCTTTAAAAATGTGGGCCACACCCAACATCAAAGAAAAAAAGTTGCCGTGTTTTAGTTGCTTAAATTAGCGGTTTTTAGCAAAACGTCCTCTGGCACGTTTTGCGGTTTCTAATTTAATATATTACTAATAATATATGCGGTTTTTTTTTCTCTACACCTTACACTCTTGGCGTAAATCTTGTCAAAATAATGTAATACATGGCCGGTCGTTGTCAGTGAGTGTGCCTCTCGGACGTAGCGTCCCGGGCAAGTGCTCTTCACAAGCACGGGAAGCGATGGCGAACAACAAACGTGTAAAGGTTCCGTTTCTCTTCTCTCTCTAATTCACTTACTTATAGATAATACTTCTCTTGTTACTTGACACTGTTGGTAAAGTGACAGAAAGTCCTAATCAAACATAAACAGAGAAAGTATTATTGTTCACACTGAGAGAAGAGCAAACGTGTAAAGGTTTCGTTTCTCTTCTCTCTCTAATTCACTTACTCAAAGATAATACTTCTCTTGTTACTTGACACTGTTGGTAAAGTGACAGAAAGTCCTAATCAAACATAAACAGAGAAAGTATTATTGTTCACACTCTGAGAGATCTATTTTTCGTAACGTACCTTTCTATCTCACAAAAGACAGACAAAGTAGGTACTTTTATTATTACTGCGCGTGCGCCTTGCATAATGACAATTAATTATAGCGCCGTTTGTTTGTTCCCTGTGTGATGCGTTTGTTTATTTGTACTGCTCCGACAAAGTCGTTGAATAAGTGTTTATAATTTTGTTATAAAAAGTTTTGATAGTTGTAGGCCGTACTTTTTTAGGTATAACATTCTTACACTTCCGTCTTTGTACATACTAGAGGTAGCGTTATTCGTACACAAAAACCCCCAATTGTTTCAACGCACATCAGAAGCAGTAAAGCGAAATAGGCGCAACGGTGACAGATTGTGCTTACATAGCGCTAAAACAAGGATGATGAGCAAAAGTTTGATATGTATTGCACCAAAAATCTATAACAAAATACCGTCTACTATAAAAATATGTAATTTAGAACTATTTAAAAATAAATTAAAACACATTTTAAGCGCAAAGTGTTATTACAGTGTTAATGATTTTTTGAATGATAATAATTTAGTACAGATTTAAAGCAGCTATGTATTGACATGTTTTTTCTTTAAATTTATTTTAATATTATCTCTTTGTTTACATTTTATCTATTTTTTATTTTTTTTTTATTTACTGACATTTTATTTTATGGTAAGGTTGTATATAATGACATTCTTAAATAATTCTTTGTTTGATGATAATTTTAGACATTGACATCACTATATTATTTTTTCTATGAAATGTTATCATTGTAATTATTTCTAAGTCATATAATTGTTTCTTTAGCAAATAATTCATACGCCTTCTCAGGTAGATTTTGGTGGTACAAATTTATATATTTTATGAACATCCATATGGTATTCAACACAAATATATTTTGTAATGAATAAATGCAATACAATACAACACTTTTTTTACCCAAAATGTAACGAATTTAATAAATGATTTGATTTGATTTGATTTGAAAGTTGTGTATTTGTAAGATTCGGCCCTAATGACAGATATCACAGAAAACTATTTTATTACTTTTTAACTGTTGTAAGTAACAAATAAAGCCTTGCTTTATAAAGTCTATCTATGAATTTAACGGAATTGTGAAGGCAATACTGTTCTAAGATTTTTTTGCACGGAGTTGTCGAAATGACTGCACCAGACTAGGAGCTTAGCGTGTACAGGCCTGCGCACATTTTGAATGAATAAATTACTAATTTATTAAAAAAAAATCTCAGCATCTTTCTCTACTTCATATGATTCAGAACGGAGAAGCAATACCTATAGCTCAGCTGTTGCCATTAGAAAATGAAAAAGTTATAATGACAGTGAGCATATAACAAACGCCTTGCCTGGAAATCCAAGGAACCCTGGTGTAGAAAAATTCTTAAGTCTTCTTCTTCAGAAAGACCGAACGTAGGACATCTCATCACTAGATAACCTACGATTCATGATCATCATAAATAGGGTTTATCCTGCGAGAGAATGAGATAGAATACAAGTATCAGTGTTTCCTATAATCTTTGTCTTTGCGCCTGCGTACTACCAAGCCTTCAGAAAATATGTAAATGTCAACGTGGTCATTTTTGTATTAAAAATTCGTTGGTTAATTAATTTATGTTAATTATTTAACACATCTCTGTTGATTTGACCAATAACTTTTATGTAAATTATCTAAAATTAAATTTATTAACATTAGTAAAAAAATAAAAGATTTGGACGAAGGAGCTGTTGGATGGAAATACCATGTGAAACCAAACCTTCATCATCATCATTAAAGTGATTAAAAGCTTGCTGATGACACAATTACATTCGTCATTATATTAAAGCCCCAGGACTAAACTCATCAAACAATTGTCTTGCGCTATCAAAGTTATGCCGCTTGTAATTTCATTATTTATGGGAAAATATACAGATTACCGTATGTAAATGACCATCGGAATCAGAATTATAGTGTTTAGTTAATAAAAGTCAGAATCGTGTGAAATAAATTTGGTATTTTCAATGGATGCACTGTTTTAGGAGAGTAGAAATAGATTTGGTAGACACGGCAAAGAGATTTTGTTTGTACCTGCACACTTAAAGCCTCGGTGAGTCGGAAAACAATACTGTCATGTGTGTCCACGTAACATGGACTAGCCATGATGCAGTAGCGAAAAAAAAACATGCCGAGTTTTCCTATATTCATGACATGGTTTTTAGAGTTCCGTAGCCAAAGGGTAAAGCGGGGCCCTATTACTAAGACTCCACTGTCCGTCTGTCTGTCTGTCACCAGGCTGTATCTCATGAACCGTGATAGATAACTCTGAAATTTTCACCAATGATGTATTTTCAACCGACTTCAAAAAAGGAGGAGGTTCTCAATTCGACTGTTTGTTTTTCTTTTTTTTTTGTGTTTGTTACCTCAGAACTTTCGACTGGGTAAACCGATTTTGATGATTCTTTTTTTATTTGAAAGCTGGGGCTTTCCGTGTGGTCCCATTTCAATTTGGTCCAGTTCTGACAATGGCATCCATGAGAAAACCATATATAAGTCTTTTATGGAATAGTTTTTTTTGTTGAAGTCGGTTTTTATTAAAGAATTATTTTTATCGCTATAACAACAAATACTAAAAACAGAATAAAATAAATATTTAATTTGATTTTTTGGTACGGAACCCTTCATGTGCGAGTCCGACTCGCACTTGGCCGGGGTTTTATTTTTTTATATCAAAACCACTTTTAATGCCATTTATTTTTTTCTGTGATTGTAGTACCAAAAAATAACCTAGAAGCAAAGCTAAATAATTTACCATTTGTATTTATTATTGTATTTAAATAAAATTATCCGAAACTATCGGTAAACCGAAAGAATTTCATGTTCGTAACCATATCTGAAACCGGTATTATATTATGAAATGAAAATATAACCGATGTAATATAGTCTACCCTTAGCGTTAGAAATGCTTCTTGACAGCAGTGGAACGAATTGGATTGTACAATCTCCTGTCTTACGAGGCCTCTCTTGTATTTCGTAGGATTAAAATATTATATTTTCATATTTCATTTGGTTAAAAGATGCAAGCAAAAATAGACTTTAAGGTTACATTCGGCAAATCTACATTCGTTTTGAAATAACCTGGCAGTTCAAAAAAGTGTAGGTAATTCCACACAGTCACGTGACATAAAAAAAGGCTTTTGGTGGTATCGATATCGACTACAATCCTTTTTAAAAACAAATTATGATAGGTATAATAAAAAACATGAGCCAAAAGTCTCCTCAGTATAATGTCTGTTCTAATCTAACTTTTATACTCTATGGCACATTCTGTGTGTTCCATCATTTTAATGCCAGGATCCTATCATCTTCGCGGTCATTAAAGAGATTGGCCGCGTCCACGTAATTTCTTTTGTCTATGGAATGTACGGAATGAAGTAATAGGTCACTTTGGTCGCAGTCGTCAGAGAAAGTGATTCGAGTCCTGTGTCGGCACTTTGATATTTTGGAACAAGTTGACCCTCTTTATGCTATATGATAAATTATTTATAGCGTCGAGTTATTTGCTCGTTAAGTACAATGTAAGACCACTTGGCAAAGAAGGCATTTCTTTTTTTTGTCACCCGTTTCACCCTTACCCCGGGGACTATAATTATGTTGTCGAAGCCAAGTTCATAAGCGGCAGTTCTCTGGCCATCGTTTGTAGAAGTAAAGTAGAAGAAAATAAGTTAAATAAAGTAAGCTGTAGTTCCTATCCGTCTCATACTTATCACACGTTGACCGGATAGTAGTTTGACTGTTTTGTATCAGAGCGAATTCATGGTCACCAGACGCGGGACCAGGTTTTCTGATTGACTATGGAAGTTTCCTTTGCCATAGTACATACTTGAGTCGGTCGAGATTACGCCTGAAGTCCAGTGTGTTCAAACAAATTCAGAAGCAACAAACCCATTAAACCCCGCTGAGTAATTTTTTTATTGTTTTTTTTCGCCGCTGCTCTGACGATGTCGAATTCTTTCGCTAGCTCAAGGAAATCAGATTACCCACAGGCTACAGGCCACTAACTCTTCTACAGCAATTACAGAAAACAAATTACGAGATCAGGTCTTCTATTCCCGTTCACTGGCTTCAGGTGTGTAAAGTATTAACCATGAAAGCATTTTTTATTTGTTGTACGTCGCAATGACGTCCATTTAAAAGATTATTATTCTTAGAGATACTTCTTTGGCTGGCGTCAAAGATTGCTGAAGCACTCGTCACAAGACATTTTTGTAAATTCCAATAGAATCCTGTCATGTGTCCATGTCGAGCTCATTCAGCTTCAACAACCCCCTCGTAGTTTGTCTAAATTGTAATGCGTCGATTCGATTAGTTAAATTGATTTAGGCAGATAAAAAGACTTTCTAATTCAGATTACGAGGCCCTCGTGCGTGGTAAATCAGAAGTTATTTGCTCAGTTTCATCTTTATTTATTTTTAAGGCAGCAACGTAGCATTTCTTTCGACATTCAGGACTGGCAGTTGAAAATGTTTAACCAACTATCCGGTATCCGGCCAAACAGCTATCCGTGTCATGTCTACTTATTTTCTAATTCATACAAGTTGTTATTGTTTCTCGAAAAAAAAATTGCTATGAAAAATTATACTTAATAGAATAAGAAACAAATTTTGTATGTTTAGGTACCTACATAAAGTACAAACAAGTACGTAGGTAGGGCTTGTAGGTGGGATGCGTGTAATATCGTCGCGATTCCCACGGTACATGTCGGCGGTCTCGTCTTATGATGACGTGATTATGTCTACGTCTGTCTGTACTGCGCGTACGCAGACGCGACCACGATGCACGAAGATTACTGAGTTACATAACGGGCCTGGATTCGAAATATAAATTTAAATGTGTTCCTTTTTCCATTTTTGGCTGTTTTTTTTTTAATTCTCCGACTGTATTTCTTGGAATGAGGTAGGTTATTATGGCGTAGGTGTATTTATTGACATCATATTTGGTCGGGTACATTTTTGACACCACCCATCACAGGTAGCGAGTTTCTAATTAAACTATATTATAATTTGCTACAATAATAATTTGCTCTACGGGGTTTCGAAACAAGGTTTTCGTGATGGCCCAGTAGTTTGTTTCATCAAAACATTCAATATCTAATGAACAGTCGACCTTCGACCACCGAGAGAGCTCTATCTAAATCTAAAATATTTCCGTTGGTCACGGCATAACTTGAGAACGACTATACCGATTTCATTCTTCTTTTTTATGTTTTCTAATACTTCATAGAAGGTTCATACGGAACGAAAAATTAAGAAAGTTGAGCAGAAAGTCGGTGCCCGTGGGATAAATTTGAATTTCCACGTGAACGAAATCGCGGCTAACAGTTAGGTAGTTTTAAAGACCAAAGAGGAACAGCAAAGCTATGTTTTCTCCTCCATTTTTTATAATTCTCCGACCTGTCTTCTGTCTGTCACATATCATATAAAGCGAGGACAATTTATCATTCCTAATTGCCAACATTAAGTTAAGAATTGTAATCTTCTGTCATTACATTATGCTCGGTATAATTAAATTAGAGTTCTCAGAGAAATGAGACGCTTTAATACATAATTGAAGGTAATATTAGAAATATTGTTGCAGAATATTTTTAACTATTAAAATTAACTTTTAAAAAAGTTTTCAAAAATCACAATAACAGGGTAAATCAACAATTTCCAGGGAAGTGTGATATTAACCGTTTCTACGCATATAATTAATAAATGAATTTGTTTTTTGCAAATAGGTCGATTTAGACACTTCTACATGTCGATTTTTTCTTTAATGCTAGATGGTGGCGGCACTTCCTATAACTAGCCTTGAGAAGAAACGCCGAAACAAACTCAAGGATCCAAGTCTACATCAATTTAAACTGTGCAAGTGCCATGTAGACGTCTGGGGTGGTCTTTATACGAAAGAACCATTTCAGTTTTGAGCTGACCTGTCACGACCCCCAGTAGACTAGATAAGTCGGTAATCAAGGAACTCAACCACATCTTAGGGAGCTCCATGCCTTTTTTTCTTTTTTTTTTGTCTTCACGAATTGTTCTGCGTAAGTCACTCAGTAGTCATATTTATACTATTTGTACTCTTTCTGAGCGACTGTAATCGAAGTTGACGGTGAATTAGACTGGCCCACCGCCAAGACTGGCTAACTTTACAGCAACGGACTCCCCATAAGAAAGGCAAGGGAACGGGGCTAGCTCTCTCCCGTTTTGGAGAAGAGGCACCAGGCGCCGGAGAGTGCAGAATGATCTCGAACCTCCATGAGCGCTGGCCTGGGGGTAATGGGTGTTGCTGCCCGTTACTTTAACAGAAGCAGCCCTGAGACGGTAGCGCGACCTGTTCCGCGAGTGCCTCTTTGAACCAGATGGGAGCAAAGGACGGGTCTATATAGGTTATTCATCACTGACCAATATCTTTATAAATAATTATAGTTTATTAAAACTAAAAAAACACGCTGTATTGTTTAATGGCGAACCGAATTAAAAAGTAAAAAAAGAGTGCCTCCTTGCATCAACATCAGACCATTGTTACTAAGAACAATCTGTTGGACTCGTCAAAACGAACCCAAACTTGAGAGGTTTACTAGAAGACACTGAAGAGATCCACTAGCAACTAGCTACCTTCCGGCTCCATCGTCAGATAGGCACCAAGATGCCAAACTATAGTATTGTCATCCAAACTACAAATACATTCGAAGGTTTATTTCGATACGACAATTAGAAGTAGGTTAAAATTGACTTTCAAGATTTGTTTACTTAGTTGTTATAAGTGAAGAAGCTAATAAAACCGTGTTTAAAATAGTATGTAATAGTAGTAGTACTAGTATGTATTAAACAAGTAATGTTATACAACAAACTCAATGGTTTCATTATTGCTTACACTGACATCTATTCAAAATAACTGTAAGTAATAAAGATATATAAATTTCGTAGCTTTAGTGCACATTGAACATTACTATTAGTAACCATAAAAAGGTATAGATGGCGCTGTAATAAACTTTTACATTTTCATTTTCTAAGACTAAATTATTGTTTTCATCGATTACATGTTATAATATTGTCATTGTACACTAAGAAAAAATGCCTATTACTATATCAAGCACTATTAGGATCCTAAGTGTTAAGATTTCAATAAAAGTGTTGTCCATGGAAGCGTATAGACTTCTTTCAGTTACAGTAACTCTTCGGATCAAAGTAACTTCGATTATGGAGATTACTGTACTGCTTTTTAATTGGTACAAGACTTCACTTGGTACAAAGAAGGGGATTCAGGAGTGTGGACGATCCCAATCCTACTTTAAATGTACTATTTCTTTGATAATGATATTTGTTCTTAGGAACAGTTTGAGAAAACAGACTGGCAATTTGCAAACGACCGTTTACCACCGTCAGTGGTTCACCCTCACGGTTAGATACACAATTATCGCGTTACTTATATAATACAATTAATTTGCAAAATTAAAAGACTTTATAATAGTTTAGAATTTAGACTACATTATGGCATTCTGGAAAAGGCCATACAGAATAAAAAACTTTGTAAGCGTACATAGGGGGGCCTCCATTAATTACCTGAGGCGTTTAGGGGGGGGGGGGGGGGTTAGGGGATCGCCAAATCTCACGTGGGGGAGAGGGGGCCCTCGGCAGATATCACGTATTTTTTTTTCCGCAAAAAACAGCGTAAAATTGCGAGAAAAGTAGGTTAAATTAAATAAGAAATGTTTCTCATCTAAAATAGTATATACTTAATGTAAAAAGTGAATAAGTAGTATAATAATGTAAAGTAGTAGGGAGACTCTCCCTAATACTACAATTGCTCTTACTAAAATTTATTTTCCGTGAACGTTTGCATTTAGAAAAACCACACGTGAAATTAGAGGGGGTGGGGGGGTCGAGCAAAATCTCACGACATCTCACGAGGGGGGGTCGAAAAATCACTAAAATCAGCTCAAGTAATTAGTGGATGCCCCCTAGTCCACGGTGATCGCTTATATATGTAGATATGTATGCATACATTAACTTACGCATACATGCTCAGTCTAGTTACAGCAAACGCAGAGCATTACAAAAGGGAAACAAAATATTTGAACACAGATCTATATAACTAATGATCATCCATCTATATAACTAATGAAAGGATCATGACTTGTAACAAGTCTAACGATTCAGCTAAACTGGTTCTAAAGTGCATTTCAATTGCGATACAATTTAGATTATTAATGAGATTTTTCACGTACAAAAGGGTGTTGCGTAGAACGATTTTGTGCAGTGGTTTTAGAGAGGGCTTTGATGTTTCCTATAATTTCTATCTTGAGTAGTTATGTTGTCTATGTTTATCTATCCATTCAATGGTTGCCTGCGATAAGGTCGTAAATATTTATACCTACCTATATTCATACGAAAATATAATTCTTTGTACGCATTTAAAAAAATGCAAACGCCGGGACGTTAAATACGGAATATAATTTATGAAAATTTTTAAACAATATGTATTATTAATTTAAACTGCTACATCCAGCTACACGTGTCCAGTATATATGTCGACCTGTCATGCTACGTAAGTCCATATAATGACAGTTCAAGTTATACTGGCCAGTGAAATAACATAAAAATTAATTGTGGTTGAAATTCGACCACGTAAGTAGTTGCATGCATAAATAGGTGAGTATAGACAATAGAGTTTCGTACATTTTTAACCGACGAAAAAAAAGGAGGTTCTCAATTCGACCGTATATACTCGTATTTTATTTTTATTTTTTATGTTTGTTCAGCCCTCTCTCCGTTATTTATGAACCGATTTTGATTATTCTTTTTTGTTAGAAGGTATACTTCAAGGGTGGTCCCATGTCAAGGAAGTCAGGATCTGATGATGGGATCCTGATAAGATTGAGAAAAACCCTCGAAAATTGGAGGAACGAATAGTGTTTCTGTTTACTTTTCATTACTTTATCGGGTATTTTTGTTCAGAAATCATCATATCATGTAGCTGAGCTGATGAAAAAAAAAACATCAAATAAAAATCTTTTTAACAAAAAATTAAACCGACGAAAAGAACTAAAAAGCAAAAAATAAATAACTATAAAAATTTTATAATCATATTTTGAGTACGTACAGTTGGTTGTTTGGCGCCGACTCAAAATAAGTTTATAAAAATTTTATAGTTATTCATTTTTTGCTTTTTAGTTCTTTTCGTCGGTTTAATATTTTGTTAAAAAGATGTTTATTCACCTTTGATTGTCAATGTTTTATTTTTTTTGTTTTGTATACTTAGTCAGCTTTAGTGTATGCAAAGATTTTTTTCTTCCAGGCTTAGCTTTATTACTGAATTTTGTAAGATCATTTGGTAAGATCACTATCTGCCAATGTCGATCTATAACCGGCCGTTTCCAAGTAGTTATGAGAAGAAATCGGGCAAACTAACTCACGGCTATTCTTTTACTTCAAATAGTTTGACAATACATAATAGGTCGGGGAAAAAGTCGGTCTTTCATATTTTGTGTGTATAAAATTGAAGAAAAATCTCTTAGGTACTGTTTTAATATCAATAAATATAGGACATTAAGAGAAAAAAAAGTAATAAACACTTTCCAGATGCTTTCCAGCCATTTTTCAATTGTTTTTCTGTAAGTCAAAATGAGTGAATCTAACGAAGAAACTCAATACATTCTGAAGTTTTATTACAAAAAAGGAAAAAATGCGACTCAAGCCGCGAAAAATTTGTGAAGTTTATGGACCCAATGCAGTGTCAGTAAGAGCAGCACAAAGTCGGTTCAAGCGTTTTCAGTCCGGGAATTTTTAGTCTATCCATTTATCTCAATTTGTTGACTAACCGAACTTCACCTGTGTTCTAACAATAACATCAATATCAATTTCCACTCTCATTTCATCCTGGCACAAATCAGGTCACTAAAGTAACCGGAATCGGAAAGTTCCGTATACTGTCTGACTAACGTTGCAGTTGTCAGTTGCGCAATTTATAAGTTATAGGTTAGAAGTTAGGTCCTCGAGTTACCGCGGAGAATGATTAAAGGAGAACGGCATTTTAACCACATCACATTCAATACGTATCTACGAGAACTAACCACAAATTTCAACAAGGCACCGTTAAATAGCATTCGCCAGATTCCTGCAATTTTTCAATATTCCAGTGAATAAAAATATATAAAATATACTGTCAAAGATCCTCTTAAGCGAAAGGACTATTCGATAAGTATTAAATACTTAAATATTAAAATGTATTATATTAAAAGTATCTTAATAGAATTCTGTCAATTTTATTATCCTGCAAAATTGCTACGACAAAAATATTATGACGTAACGGTGCAAAATGTTAAAAGCTCCTATTTCTCAGCGCTGAAGTCTGCGTTAACTAGCTCGAGATCAAATAAAAAAATCTGTAATAAAAAATATAAAAATACACATCTATTTAATAGTTATTATGGGCCAAAATATTTGCAAAGCGCTCGACTACAAAATACAGATTAAATTTAATCCTGACGTATCAATAACTACCCTCGCTTTTTTAAGCTTTGTTTATTAGCTATTTTTGACAATGGCAAGTCTTTTGTCATAAAGAGATAATGAGAGAGCGAGAGGATGATATCTTTAATACGTGACTACGAATTTAGGGTGATTATTTTAGGGGACAATGGGGAAATTTCCATTTTACTATTTTTAGGGTACTGTTTTAATTTTAATGGGTTTATTTTCTACTTTTTTTTAATACTTATACTTGTATAATTTGAGGAAGTAGAGGTTTAATACAATTATATTTTGATACATAAGTTTTTAAGGTTTTATTGCCCCTAAAAAAAAAAAATATATTTAAAACAACTCGTAAACGGACCGTACTACCTATTACAGAAAATTTCTTAACAAACCAAGTACCTACCTACCAATTTGAACGATCCAGGAATCAAATAATGGTTCTCATCATCAATGTTGTCAAAGATTTCGTTTTATTTTCAAATGTATAAAAAAATAATTTTCTCTTTCTAATAATAGATTATTTTTTAATACACTAAAATGCATATAATACGTTTTTTCATTTTATAACCTTCATTCAAAAATAAGTAATTGTTAAAAACTTAACTATTTTTGGTATAGGTATCTTCAAACTTGGGCACGTTGACAAAATTTTATTTCACTATTATTTCTGTGCATTATTAATCAAGACATAACTGTCATAAACATAATTACAAATAAAATAATATTATTTATGTTCCCAAACAATTAAAAAATAATCCGCAGTCGTTTTTTAAAAAAATATAACTAACACAGACTAATTAAAACATAATAATAATAATCAATATCTTAGTTCGTCTATGCTCCCTGCAGGACATCGGCACTAATTGGCCACAAAAAAAAATAGATCTTCACTTTATGAATAATGAACAGAACCCACTGGTTTGTCCCCACGTTCTTAACGCATGGATAAACATACTTCGTGGATGGATGGATGGATGATAGTTGACTGTTTATTTATTCAGGCATGCAAAATGGTATACGAGGGTGAGCTAGCTTCGATTTTTAATCTATGAATAATGAAAAAAAAAACAGTGCAGGTCGGTAATGGTGCCGATTTTGTTATTACAGAATTGTCTAGACTCGACTAGAATTTACAAGTTATTCGCAATCGACAAATTCGTAATAAATCTTGATAGTGCTAGGATCAATGTGAATGGTGCTATTGAGAATAACGCACTTGAGATTAGTAGATGACACGCATCAGAAGACGTTAAAAGAATGACAAGCAAACTGGCAAAATGGCAACGGAAGGCAAGAAGACGGTTGACTGTATTCGGACAAAATAAGAGTGATTTCTTTACATAAGGCTCAATCATTTGGAAACAGGTGGTTATAGATGCACACAGGCAGATGTGATATTTTTATTATAATTTAACATTTAACAAACCAACCTATTGTTGCGGTGACTGTGTGTGTTGATCTATAATTTTTAATTATAATAATTATTTTTTAACTTGGCGATTTTGGATAATTGGTGATCAATTTTACGAAATATCTACAATTTGATAAGAAATAGAAACAATTCTAAATATAGGAATCACCAACAATACGATAACCTCAGACAGTTCAAAACACTCTAATTATAGTTTAGAAACACAAAAAACAGTTTAATGGCGAAGGGAAGTAAAAAATAGTGCCACTATGAATCCACCTCCTGGCTCCATGCTTTGGTAACGATGGTCTCATCGTTACCAAACCCAATGTATTGGACTTGTCACAACAAATCAAAGGGTTTACTATCAAGTAGCCATTAAAGAGTTCCACTATACACCTTCTGACTCCATCATCAGATCGGCTTCTAGATGCCAAATTATAGAGAATTACATATACATACAAAATTTCATTTCGATATGACAATTAGAAGTAGGTTACAACTGACTTCCAACATTTGTGTACAAGCTAATAATAATACACATAAATAAAAAGTGTGTTAAGAAGACCCTGTGCAAAAAGAATTAGAGAGAAAAATAAGCGATGACTGGAGAAGGTACTGGGGATGGTATGGGATGACATGACAGTAACTCACAACTAGTTAACACCCAATGCTAAGGAGTGTGCTGAATGTGACCAAGCTACGTAGGTAAGATTACAGTTCGGTTTTAAAACGAAATTTTTACATATTTCAATAATCATCATTTTAGCTGTGGGATGTTCGTTATTAAGCATAGGTTTGTCTTAAAGACTTCCATACAGAGCAGTGTGTCCTCAGTTTTATCTTTAATCCCTGTAACTTTGATCAGGTCGTACTTCGAACCTCCAGACTCCTGTGGGAGACTTAACGCTAGGCGTTTTCCAGTCTTCAGTCGCTATGACTTTATTTTACTCTTTTTTATTCCGTATTTCGGGTTCCTTAAAAGGGAAAACAGAACCGTCTGTCTGTCAAGACCATTTTTCTCAAGCACGCGTGAAGGTATAAAGCTGAAATTAACATCAAATACTTATGTCTACAGTTCCTTGAAGCTGTAAAAAATCAAGCTTTTAATGCCACGTTCCAATAAACAAGAAACGGTTCGTTTTGCTTACGGACGGTAAAATTTTCGTAGAAAATTCAACGAAATTTACTAAACTAAACACTTACTTACTACTAAAAACTTATGCCGATAAGTCAACGCAATTACATACGTATACTGTGACGCAATCAAAGGCTACGGCATTGAAATCTTTTATTTTAGCCAGGACTTTTAATACTTCGTCGCCATCGGTGTAAATCTAAACCTATTGGGTACTTCCCATTGACCTAGAATCATGACTTGACATGACATGACATGACATGCTGTGAGACCTTGCTTCTCGTCAAATACGAAACTCACAGCAAAAGTGAAGGAAAAAATCCGAAAGTAGTTAATTTGTTGGTTTATGAAATGAAAAAAAAAATGTTTATTACAATCTTATATTTTGCGCTTAGAAAATTGACTCGTTTTTTTAGAACTGCAAGTTAAGCTTGTCTTTCAGTCCGACCTTTGGAAAGTTTGTGCGAAGTCCTCGGTGTGCGAGTCAGACGTGCACGTTCTTGATTTTACTTATATGTAACCATTTAAAATTATTGAAATTTTGTTTTATGAAGAATCTACTTATACTACATAAAGAAATACATATAACCTTACATTCCAACGGGACAAAAATAATAATAACAAAAATATAATGTACAAAAACATTGGTCACCCATCTGTTCACTGACCGTACTTAAATCCATACCAGTTACGGATAATCTATTATCGCTTTAGGCTAAACAAAACTATTGATAATGACGATGACCACTTACCTACCCTCTGGTTTTGTGAGCACCTTTGTACGATACAGGATGATGGTGGATATTATTGTTGTCGTCCCCCATGACAGGGATTATAGCTGCGGGCGAAAAATTCTATTGTCGTTTGACATCACCATAAAAGTGATATTTAGAAGCAAAATTATTTTTAACCCCCGACGCAAAAAGAGGGGTGTTATAAGTTGGACGTCGATGTCTGTGTGTGTGTGTGTGTCTGTCTGTGGCATCGTAGCTCTCAAACGGAATGTCCGATTTCGATGGGGTTTTTTTTCATTTGAAAGCCAGTTTCCTTGCGGTGGTTCTTATCTATGTTTGGTTAATATCGGTCCAGCAGTGTAAGAGTATCAGCTCTTTTCCAAAATGATGTAAGGCATTTTGTAATCGTTGAAGGGATTTTCGAGTCGGGGATGTTTTAAATTTTAAATTTATCAATTATTTATATTAATGGATTGAATGTTTATTTGACTATACAGTATTTTAATAAATGTAATAATGTTAATACATACTTATAACTACAGACTGTGTTCAACTGTATTTAGGTACTTACTAGCAGCGCCCCGCGGTTTCACCCGCGTAAGTCCCGCTCCCGTGTGAATATCGAGATAAAAAGTAGCCTATGCGTTAATCCAGGTCTCCAGCTATCTCCATACCAAGTTTCATCGCAATCGGTCCAGCGGTTTTTGCGTGAGAGAGTAACAAACACCCATCCAAACTTTCACATTTATAATACTAGCAGCGCCCCGCGGTTTCACCCGCGTAAGTCCCGATTCCGTGGGAATATCGGGATTAAAAGTTGCCTATGCGTTAATCCAGGTCTCCAGCTATCAGATACCAATTTCATCGCAATCGGTTCAGTGGTTTTTGCGTGAAAGAGTAACAAACATCCATCCATCCATGCAAATTTTCACATTTATAATATTAGTGGGATACCTCACTGTGGTGTGATTCACTTTCATGTATAGTGGTGTCCACGACTTCATCTGCTTATTATTTCTCCCATACAAATATTCATCCCCGATTTCACATCCTTAAAGTATTTTCATTTTCTTGATGGGGTGCAAACGTGCAGACGGCTCACCTGATGGTAAGTAACTACCGCCGCCTATGAGCAACTGCAACTCAAGAGTCACAAGTGCGTTGCCGGCCTTTAAGTTAGGTAGGAGTAGAGGAAAGGGGAGAAGAGGGGGAGAGGGGAGGGTTAAGGCCTCCGGTAAACTTACTCGGCGAAACACAATGCAAACATTGCTTACCTGCCAATTTTCTGTGAGGCCATGGTATCACTCCGGTCGAGTCGGCCCATACGCACCGAAGCATGGCTCTTCCACAGTTTCAAAAGTAAGTAAGTAGCCTATGTCCTCCCTAAGGTCCTCTATATCAAAATGTATCAAAAATTGGGTCAGCGGTTTAAGCATGAAAACGTAAAACGTGTTTATAGTAGCAGTAGATCTTACATTTTGAGAATATTACACATCGCAAATTAGAGCCAAAAAATGCATTGCTTGTCAGCTTTGCTTTGTTTGGCTCTAGTTTACGCTTTGTAATATTAGCTATAGGTTGGAAAAACATACTTAAATACATTTTTTTCTGAAAACATTATACGCTAGCCGTTTTCCGCAGTTTCATCCGCACGTTATTGCTCTGCTCCTTAGGGTCGCAGCGTGATATTACATAGCCTGTAACGTTCCTCAATGAATACTTACTCTATCAAATACAAAAAGAATTATTCAAATCTGACAGTTAGTTCCAGAGATTTGCGCGTTTAAACAAATAAACAAACGAAAAAAAATTTCAATTTTATTATATTAGTAAAGATAGGGCTTAGTGGTGCCACTGGAGCGACCGAGGTCGTGGGTTTGGTGTCCGCTCAGTGGAAATATTAAATACGTATGTGTGTTCGCATTGTCCTAGGTGTTCCTATGGTTACAGTTTTATAGATTTTATCAATCAAATGTAAATAAAAAACCGGACATGCCGAATCTGACTCGCACACCGAGGGTTCCGTAAGAAAACAAACTTGTATGTAGATAGTAAGTCCATCTCGGGAATATATTCTCGAAGATTTTTGCCCGTCTTTTCCGATAGACAAACTTAATTTTGCAGTTCTAAAAATAATCTCCCATAAATAATCCCGCATTGATTCTAGGTCAATGGGAAGTACCCTATAGGTTTTTTGTTATCTGCGAATTGTAATCTAAGGCTTCAATGGCCGTAACTTTTGATTGCGTTGACTTAGAAGCTTGATTTTTTTACAGATATAAGGGACCGCAAACAAACGTTTTCAGTATTAATTTCAACTTTATGCGTCAATGGGTTCCTGAGAAAAATAGTCTTGACAGACAGACAGAAAGACGGACAGCAAACTGATCTTATAAAGGTTCCTTTCCTTTTTCCTCTTGAGAAACGGAACCCTAAAAATATGTTCGATTTAAAATCTTTAATTTTACACATTCCATTCGCTTTTATAAGAAACGGAGTTAATAATACCTGGAAATTAAAATGGTCATAACTTTAAAACGGATAGTTTTTTTTTAAATTTTGTAACTGCATGCTAGGGTCATGCCTTTTCAGTGATTTAAGTAAGTTTTCCATTGTCAGAAACACCTTAAAGACCGATATAACCAACAGACAATATCCACATCTAACTACAGCCCACATAATTACTATCCGATAAATAGTATAATAACACGAAATTACCTTAAACCCTCATTTTACTAAAGAACATTATCTATTAAGGGGTTACTAGTACAACGTCAAGGGCGGCCGTAAGGATATGCCGTGGTCACTGAACGCCCTAATTGAAACTGGCTGACTTACGTGGACGCATGGATATTGGATAGGACAAATGTTCATTATATTTATTTATTTTTTGATGAAAAATGTTAAATAATAGTAACGTGGGTCACACATTACTAGTATTCTTGTTAACCCCATCAGCTAAGCTAAATGCTTGAGTTAGGAGTGGGTTCACGCCGGTAGTGCAGTGGGTGGGGTTCGGACCCGCAACCACTTGATCGCAAGTCCGACGCCTTAGCCATTACGCTACCGCCGCCCGCTGTACTGTATTGTTTACCTTATGTCTACGATATATACATATATTTGCTGCTGTGAACCAGATCCTATTCGTCAGGCACGTGAGGAACACATGTTTCAAGCGCGTTTATTGTTTTTAGATGTAAGTTTGTTATTACTATAATTGTATGATACTCGCTGGAGAAGTTGCTGCATTCTCCATTGCAGTACCCCTTGGAAACCCTGTGACTCTCTTATGGATTGAAAAGAAGCAAACACTCAGCTGGAAAGACTGGGATTGAAGAGGTAGGTGGGTCAGTTCTGGACGGTGCCGGCCGGCCAACTTTCCTCCTCTTCACAAACTTTCACGTTTATAATATTAGTAGGATAAAACAATATTAATTCTTTTAATGATATTTAAATTAAATAATTGTTCATTAATTATTTTTTAAAATATATTGTATTGTCGAAAGTGTACGCGAATGTTACACATTGTTTGTGTTTTGTATTTTCTTGGGTTTGAGTAAGTGTAACACTTAGTCAAACCCAAGAAAATACAAAACACAGCAAGGCTTCAAGACACTTTGAGCTCATTCTGCGTAAATTACTATTTACGCAGAATGAGCACCAACACCAACACCAACAATCAACAAACTTCGGGTACTTTGAGATAACTTTGCACTTCGATACATGAGACGACCACCATCTTAGTCTATCCGTGACCATGGCTGCTGAAAAGCAACTGAAACGTCGGGATCAGTGTAAATAGAAAAATAACACTAAATAAATCGCGATAGAATCCGTTAAAAATAGTTTTATTTCAATAAAATATTTTGTTCCCTATCAAGTATTATTTAATCCACGCTAGGGTTCACACGTGCATGGCGAACGGTTCTGTAAGTAATTATTAATTGTCTTTGATATCCCACAGATAAGATATAGTCATCAACGATACCCTTAATTGCATTTTAGGGTATACCACCATCGACAAGTTAGGGTGAACCATAGTGATCAAGATAAATTACATTTAAAAGAAACACGTGTGCTGTTTAAGTTATTTTTAAAGGGGTTTGGATGTAATGACCAACGCTAATAGTTCTGAGGTGAATTGTTGCCACCTTTTTTCACCAGTGAATCGCAGGTAATAAAAAAAACCACATGGAAAACTTGACAGCCCTCCCGCGGCAAAACTCTGATTCTGAAATGTATCTTAAAGTACATAATTACGAAGCACGATAACTAAGTTTCTGCTTAAGAGCAATAAATAGTATATCTAACGAAAAGAAAATATTTAAATGCTTTAAAAAAAGAAAATAAACTTTAAATTAAATTAAACCCATCAATTTATTAATTAATTAATTAATATAAAAGCTTGTCGTGAGATTTATCTATTTCATTTACTTCAATATATTTTTTTCCCTCAGAATTACGGCAATATTAAATTAGGTACATACTGTATTCATATACATTGTGTAATGTAATAAATTTATGAGTTTAATTTAATTTAAAGTTTATTTTTTTAGAGCACTTAAATAAATGCTTGCATTTAAAAATGGCTTTTTTACAAGTATTTATTTTTCTATTCACTTCATTAAATGCAAAGAATACAACACAATAACAATAATACATGGTATTTAATTATTTTTTTTACTATTTTTATTTATTTATTGTCATCTAAACTAAACGTGTATGCAAAATTTCAGCGTAATCGGTTGAGGATAACTGTTTTAAAATTCAGTTACAAGATTTGACCCGAACAAACATACATACAACCATTACAAGTTAAATTAAAGGTTGTACAAAAGTTTAGAAATAAGACAATTAAAATGTGAGATTACTTCCTGTGTTTAAACAAACAAATTTTAATATTACCAAGGTACATTATCTTACACTGGTCCCGATTCTATTGTACACTCGACTAAACTAAAACCTGACTTCATTTCTTTATATGAAATCAACCTTGTCTTCTTCGTAAGAAAGTCTATTTCTTACTGGCATCTATTTCTCAGCACCACTAAATTTCATTAAAACCTGTCAACATGTACTCAACTTTATTTCCACGCAGCGAGAGTCCCCATTTATTCAAATGCCGTATAAAAACTTGTTCAAAACGAACTAACTAACTAACCTACGAAGACGCTTACTAAAAACACAGAGCAAAAGAGATGGCATTCAACGGATAGCGGCCCTCGCTACGTGGTATTAAAGTTTATTTAAGCGTGTCAGACTTTAGTCGACAAATAAATGGCAACATATGTTACCTACTTGTTTAAATTTGAAATAAGACCATTTCAAAGTGTACAAGGTTTACATTTTGTATGAAGAAAATTTAGTCAATTATAGTCAAGAGAGTAATACAACAGAATTGACACCAGTGTGTAGAATAATTTACTTCTTAAACCAAATATATTTCTATTCTTCTCTTCTTGTCATTGTTTACATGTAAGTGAGTGTAAGTACATTTTTGCACCTACTTAAGTGAGAATACCTCACCATATAAAATGGTCATTTCATTAACATAAGTAACAAAACCGAGGGACAATTGTTCCCCCACGTCACGGTCGATTCACCGTCACATCTGTTACTGCCTGATTTAATAGTAATACTAGCATTTGTTTGTGCATCATTACCAATTCATTGTTGTGAAGTAAGTAGGAGTGTACTCGTAGTTATTATATTAAAACTAGCTGTACGAGGCGTGCGTGGCAATGCCACGTAAATTAAAAAAAAAGTTGAGGACAAACATACAAAATACTTATATTGATTTTTATTTATATATATTTTGTGTGTGGGAGAGCCATGGAGAGTATGGGCCGGCTCGACTCCGCTCGTTACCACTGCCTCACAGAAAACCGGCCGTGAAGCAATGCTTGCATTGCATTTCGCCGCGTGAGTGAGGTTACCGGAGGCCCTAACCCTTCCCTCTCCCTTATTCCCGTCCTTCCCCTTTCCCCCTCTTCCCCCCTCACCCTCTTCTCCTACTCCCACTTTAAAGGGCGGCAATGCACTTGTGACTCTCGAGTTGCAGGTGCCCATGGGCGGCGGTAGTCATTTACCATCAGGTGACCCGTCTGCTCGTTTGCCGCCTATACCATTAAAAAAAATATAGGTTCTTGAGTGATCGTGGGTGATCGTGGCGTGGGAAGTCTTCCACTAGATGGAGCTACAACCTGGTTGAAGTTGTGAGCTGGAAGCTGTTGGATGAAAATATAATTGCCGTAAGGAAGTCTTTGGGAGGATTTTTAGCAATAGACCTTCTATAGCGCCAACGATAATAAATACTTTTGTCTTATGTTCACCAAACAAAAATGTTTTTTTTTTATTATGAAGGTCTTAAACAACTAGTGCTGTAATCTTGTGTAAATCAGGTATTAGGCTAAATATCTAAAAATGTAATGTATTGCTTGTTAAGTTCCTTGACATGAAATTAGTATAGACCTCAACGTTTTAGGGCAACTTTGACAAATTCTTTATTGAAGTCGTTATGAAAAACTATTCAACGGAGTTTCAAGGATGACATTCCTTTTTTGAAAAGTGAAAAAATACGCAAGGAGGTTATTATTAAACTGCACAGCAGGCAACCTCTTTAATTTTAAATTGTATGGGTAAATGCTTCCTATTAGCGAACGGTGCACTTATAAAATGTAGTGATGTTATATACAGAGTCAAAGAAAGCCTAGCCTGGAAAATACTCTAAACTTTGGCAACACAGCTTCTGCTTTTACCTTACTGAAAATATAAAAAAAAAAAAAAATATTCGGTCGGTTAAACCTTGAGCAATAAATTACAATTTACATCACCTATGTTGTATTAAAAGCCATCAATATGTCATAGCGAAGGCGCGGCCACCGTAACGTGACTCCTGCGCACGCCATCCACTCCGCATACGCTAACCCTTTTGTGAATATTAAATTAACTAATACTGTATGTTTCATTTTAACAACTGTTCTGTAGGTTATAAAACACTACTTAAAAACAAGTAACAAAATTAATTAAATTATTACAGGATTATCACTGCATATTATAAAACAAAGTCTCGTCTGTCTGTTCGCGATAAACTGAAAAACTACTGAACGGATTTTCATGCGGTTTTCACCAATAGACGAAGTGATTCATGAGGAAGGTTTAGGTGTATAATTTGTTAACGTTTTGTGTAAATTAGTTGAGATATGATGATGATTGTTAAAGATGTCTCTACTATCCGTGCGAAGCCGGGGCGGGTTGACATGGCAAACATACACATTGTACTCCTGTAGACTAAATTTAATCCAAGTCGAATAAATTTGGACAAAATTAAGTATTTTTTGTTAGACCTCCTATGAATAAAGAATATGCGTTCACCGCTTACATTTTTTTTTACTGTAGCTCTGTTTCATAATTTCTGTAAAAATTATTGGAACCCTTAATGTCGCGATCTCAAATGATGTCCAGAAGGTATTGTAGTCACAAAGTAGATATATAACAATAGACAGCGAAAGGGGGTGTGATATGCGATATATGAATAAAAAGAGAACGCTGCCATACGTGGTCCCTCTGTCTCTTTTTAGCTTTAACATTTGCGCATCAACACAGCGCTAGACTAGACAAGGATAAAGGATTGTATGTATAACATTTTACACCATAGTCCCATTACTAGCGCAGTCTATTCTTATATGCCTATGAATTACTATGAAGATAAGGTTAGATTTTAGAACAGATAAGAAACTCCAAGGACACTATTTTTACAACACGTCTATCCTAAACTCACAAACAACTCGGATTTCTTAGAATTTGGAGAGATTTTCGTTCGTGTGGTTTACCGATTATTTAATGGGTTATTTGAGATGATGCCCAATGCTACGAGTACTTCGTACTATAGCAACTCTCCGACATAGCTCGCAGAATAAGCACGCTTAAGTGGCTATGAGCTGGCCACGTATGCTGAAAGACCGATGGCCGTTGGAGCTAACGGGTCTTAGAGTGGAGACCGCGAATCGGTAAACGGAAAGTAGGACGCCCCCCAGCCAGATGGACCGACGACCTGAAGGGACCTGGGAGGGACTGGAAGGCGGAGGACAGGGTGTTATTGCACATTGGGAGAAGCCTACGTCCAGCAGTAGACTAGATTAGGCTAATTGATTGATTGAACCCTCCACAATGGCAGTGGTTCATCCCGATACTTTAAATGTGGCAGGAACTTCCTGTTGTTGATATCAAAATTGTCAAATGACCTTATTGTAGGGTGTTCTCTAGCTATGCTGCAGTTATGGGGTGCCTCTAATTGGGCCTAAAATGGTGGAGGCTAGTGTTTAGAGGTCTAGACAAAAGATTTATGAAGGTTTTTCTGTCCTTGGTGTACCTATTGAATAACGTCTTTAGGTAACTGTTCATTATCAGCTGGTCTTATTCTTGTTTAAAACCTAAGTCTTCCAAATGATTCAAAAGGTATCAACATTGGGATTTGGGTATTTTTGTGTTCGCTTGTCTGGAGTCTGGACACGGAGTCTGGAGAAACAATTGTTTCTTCACACGATTTGATGTATATTTAGAGAGCAAATCCTCCCCAAACCTCGAAAAGCTACAAAGATGTATAAGTGATTAGATCTAATTCCAGTTTTTGATAATAAAATTGTTGGTTACAGAAACACGACTCCGGCGCACGTCGCTGCCGCGCATGCGCGACCCCTAAACTGAATATCAATTAGCCGGTACGCCACATACATCTGTTCCGATCAAGTACTTGTACGAAGAAAAATGTTACGGCAAAGGTATACTCCAAGAGTGGGCTTTCTAAACAAATTTTATTAAAACACGTGGTTAGTTTTTATCGTTGATTGTTACAATGTAACTCTAGCTTATGAAATGACAGCCCACAATAGAAAACTTCGACATCACTGAGACAGGAGCTGTTTTTTTCTGTCTTTCTCCCTTTTTTCTTTTTTGTATTCTATCCTGAGACTCGACCTGACTAACCCACGATAACAAATATTTAACATAATATTTATTTAAAAGTTGGTACAGAATTACAGTACCAGTTTGTAATTTACATACAATCATATAAATTAAAATCAATGTTTGTATGTTTGTCCTCTATGCGTTCTGAAACAATGGATCAGATTGTGATGAAATTGTGATGATTTGGTAGGGTGTTCTGGAGGCGCCTGCGAAGGTTCCTGTAAAAACTATATTTAAAAAGAAAAAATGGCATTACAACGCATGCCGGGTGCAGCTAGTATACAATAAAATATCTCAGCGCCTTAAAACAAACGTTTTCGACCAGTGTCTGTTACCAGTTATAAGTGTGATGACATATATGGAGCCGAAATGTGGTCTATCACTATGGACTTGATAAATAAGCTCAGAGTCGCTCGCTCGGAGATATGCTCGAAGTTTCTCTGCGGGAGCACATCAGAAATGAGGAGATACGCAGTCGAGCGAATGTTACCGACAGCCGAACGGGCTGATGATGATGACACAATAAACAAAATCACAATTTCAATTTGGAGATATTAGTATTGGTTGCTGCAACCAAAGACCTACCTAGTTATTTTTGTTTTTGCTGTTTTTGCTGCCTTTACACGTTGCCAGGGATACAGTAAAGAATATGGATCCCTTTCATAAGGAAAAAAGTTCCCGAGAGATAGAAAAATACTGGTTTTACATAAAATTTAAAGAACGTAACAATAAACTTCTACTTTGTGCTAATCAATTAGAAAAAAAATTGATAGAGTTTATGGGCAAACAAAAAAATAAATGAAACAAAATAGTTAAATGAATAAATTCTAACACTTTTCCAACCGATTATACTTAACCCTGAACAGCGCGGTAAGTATTCCGATCCCACTTAAGATACTAAATATTTGCATACAAAATTACTGTTTAGCGACTGTCCGTCTGTTTTGTCCTCATAACTACGTAACGTACCGGTGCGGTATTTCATAAAAAATATAGGTAACGGTCGATTGAATTTTATGTGGTGTTCTGGTGTATTGATAGCTTTGGAATGGCTACTCGATAAACGATTGTCGCATATGTCAGGCGGGAGTAAATTTTAAATATTACTTAAGGGGTAGGATTAAAATACAACTAAATAGCTGTATATTAAAAAGAATACTATGCACTTGCAACTAGTTGTCAAGTAAGAATAAAGATTCCCCCGTCACAACCAGTTGCAAGTTCAATGTATACACTAATAAATATTACAAGAAAAAATACTTGATAAGGACAGAATTAATAACTTTAAAATTTTCGCGTTCCATGATATAATTATGTATTTACACGGGAATTAACGCGATCACGAAAAGGTATTACATACCTGTGAATTGCCTGACGTTTCGACCGGGTTGCACTCGCCGTGGTCACAGGCTGACTGGCTCAGCGGTGTACGGCCTCCGTCGTCGAGATCGTGAGGTAGAAGGTTCTTCATTCACCCACACATTTTCAATATTTTTGATTTTTTGTTTCACCATGTACCGTCACATACTATACTTCGAAACGTCAGGCAATTCACAGGTATGTAATACCTTTTCGCGATCGATAGATAGAATTACTTTATTTTTGTATTATAGAACAATTTGATGTGTTTTATTCATAATTGGAGTAGGCGTTTGTCTTACATCTCACCTGATAAATGTGAAAAGAAAACTGAAGACGAAAATGGTACACGCTTTTCCAAAATAAACTTATTTACTCTTTAATAAATTTGTTTGAGAAATTAAATATTAAGTATTAAATAATAAAAACATTTGTTTAACAATTTAACGTGTGAAAATCACAATGTACTTATGCTTAATGATTCTAAGATAATTGTAATGTATGTAGGGTAGAACTAAATAATAGTTATAAGCACTATCTCGTGCTTACTGTAGAGATCATAGGTTAGTCAGTATTGCTTGAGCAACAGGCGAGTGCAGACGTCTCAACTTGCGAATCTATAGTGAGCGGGCGAGCCAGGGAAGTTTACATATGTACGCGGGGAATAGTGTATAAAGGGGTACACTAAAGTAATAAAACTATATTACATAAGACAATTTTTTTTTTTGTTCTTTAAAAAGACAACTCCCGCATTAGGAATTACTTCTGTGCCGCGGGGGACTTTACAAACATACAAACAACGGACAAAAAGAACACCCAGACTCGGGTGGGAATCGAACCCACGACCTATGGCATAGCAGTCAGGGTCACTAACCACTAGTCCAACAGGCCAGTCGAATAAATTTATGCAAAATTCTTATTCTATTAATTTTTTAAGAAACGGGAGAGTCTATGAATACATAAACTGTTTCACTCTATCACACACACACACAACTTTACCAAACCTATTGTTATTTCCATAGCGAATAACCCTTCAAACCACAAAAGCACTGACCATAATTAGGCGAACAAATTCGTACCCACGTATTATTGTAAACCCAACGACCACATATATCATTATTTTAACAAAATAATTAGCTCACACTTAATATTTAAATGGTCAACGGATCGTAACAATCGGGCATTGTGTAACGTAAATAATTTATAAGATTAACAATGGACGCGTGCTTAAAAAATATGTGATTGGGATGAAAATGGACCTCGAGCGGTGGAGGGTTGGATGCATCTGCTGTATAGTGTTAAAATTACACTTGATGTACGAGGTTCGTCACAAAAATCATGTAGTTTATTGGTGAAATAAACATAAATATTGGATATGAAAGGCCTGGATTGCAGTTTTATTTTTATGTAGATTGGATAGCAAAGGGATAAAAAAGATAAAGATTTTTTCTTTCTTGTTTTTTAATTTTTTTTTTTTGTTGCTGCAAAGTACAAAGTTCATTTGAATTTGTATTTTTCCTCCATTTTAAGTGATCTGCTGTAGATATGGGATAACTATGTTGATGATGTGATTCACCAACATCTTTTCCGAATGTGTTTCTTTAGTAATTTTTTGACGACCTATTTGACGCCACGAGACCCTTCCACTGCATAATTAATGGACTCATTGCAAATATATGTCCATCTCAAATTTAATTTCTACACCTTATTTTTAATCTTTTTTTTTTTCGTGTGGAAACCCTCACGGGTCATCACTTCACCATGCACGTAATAGGGGAAAAAAAACTATTATCGTGTACATTTCAGACCAAAGTCCAAGTCAAAATCTATCCTAATTTGTTATAATAAAACTAAATAGTTTTTTAACACGATTTTATTAGCTTGACTTGTAACTACGTAAACAAGTCTTGGAAGTAAATTTTAACATAGGTACTTTTAATTCTCGTATCGAAATGAAACGTTGTATATAGATAGATAGATAGATAACTCTTTATTGTACAAAAAAAGATACAATTTATATATAGGTAGGTATACATTCTTATGAACTAAAAGCCTAAAAGAAAAATACAGAAAAAATAAAAACAATTGAGTAAGAGAAAAAAAAATTGTACAATTGGCGGCCTTATCTATTATCTATACTTATATTTATTTTGGACTAGCGGCCCGCCCCAGATTCGTGCAGGTGTTATGTCTACATTACACACGTGCGAAGCTGGGGCTTGTCGCTATACTAATGTAATGAAAAATTATCGTCATATGATTATATAAATTAACACAAAACAATATTAAACTATACGTATAAACCTTCCTCTTGAATCGCTCTATCTATTGGTGTAAACCGAATTAAAATCCGTTGCGTAGTTTAAAAGATCTGAGCGTACAAACGGCGGAAGCAACTTTGTTTTATACTATGTAATGAAAAGATGACAATGAAGGGTGGAGGAGGGGGAGCTAAAGGTTAAGAGCCAGAGCCTCTGGTAACCTCACCCACTCGACGAAAAGCAATGAAATCATTTCTTCACTGCCGGTTTTCTGTGAGGCCGTGGTGTCACTCCGGTCGAGCCGGCCCATACGTGCCGAAGCATGGCTCTCCCAGGCTTAAATTGTTAGTCAGGTTTCAATAATTCTTTTTATATTGAATAGAGTTTTCATTGAGGAAGGCCATAGGCTATGTAACATCACACTAGGACCCTTAGGAGCGGAGCAGTTACAATAAGCGCAAGTGAAAATGCGGGGATTTGAATGTAAGTTTATGATATAAATTAAGCTGTTATAATCTAAGAGAATAAGATTTTATCTATAAAATGGATTAATCAAAATTCTCAAAATGTATTGAACCTTGCAAAATACGAAATAGAGTTCAATTTCCGGCTTAATAAACCTTCCAAAACTCGAATGTAACGAAATGCTACAATCTACAAAACGAAATTAAGTAAGGCTGTAACGGTGGATACATAAAAATATAATAACAGTTTTTGAAACAACCCTCAAAACACACTTGACTCCGGGGACACTTTCGGTCAATTAAACAGCGCGTTTATTCCCACCGCCTCCCTCGCAATGGGAAGAATACCTTCCCGGTGGGAATTCTTATCGTTGAGGTTTACGACTTTAATTGGAACACATTATAAAGGTAACTGTGTACTAGAATTACTTTTTGTGGCTATAATTTGTCTATTTTTAACTAGTAGTTTTAGGATCTTAGGAACAGTGTGGTTTCCGGGTGCTACCGTTTTTTTGGTATTTGATATCAGGTGGGTGCAATGAGCCGTAAACTTGAACCATATTTTAACAGCTTCGTTAGGTTTTGGATACAAACGAGCCCATGGACACCTGCAACCAGAGCCAGATTTCCACCTAGGAATATAAGGTTCCACCCTCGGGGCCCAAGTCCCAGTGGCGGGTTCACCCAGTGTCCCACGTGCACACAAGCTCAAAAGCCTGGTGTGTCTTTTTAAAAGCTTTATCGAAAATATTCTTAAAAGTCTTGAAACGATATCTTATTTTGTTCTTACTTTTGCGCTTGTCTACTAAATTGTCAAAACAGATCTTTGTTCAGGGACATTTCTTGAGGTTCATCCTTATCATCGTTGGAGCGAAACGAGGATGAGTGGTGAATATTCCCCTACTCAGTTACTAACACTTAATAAATTATGTCACTTTCCATCCAAATGGCATAATCATTTATCAATACCACACAACCACATTATTAAAATTACATTTGATCAAAATGTATCAATTATTCGTAAGTAATGTGGCAGGAATCCGTTAAAAAATAAACATTTAATTTATTTGAAAAATTTAATTACTGGCGATTGTGACATACGCTTTGTAACGCTTTTGGCAACCCTAGCTCGCTGACAGTATGACGTCATCTGAATGCTGACGGATTCGACATGAGAGATAATTGTCAAAGGATTATTGTTTGTAAACTTTCGCGACTGATACGTATTAAATGTGTAAGTTGGGACGTAAACCAGTATACCCGTAAAGGCGATTGGTGCAATTCGATCGAAACTTCGGGTGATGAAAATGTATCCTTCCGTATAAATATCTTAAATATTATTGCAATGAAGTCCCGACTTACACATCTAAAATAAAATAAAATTAGAACACAGCATATTTCTGTTCTAATTAAAGCCTGGGATTTTGGCGCAGGATTAAACCGATTCCTACCAGGACTGGAGCCTACCAACTAAAGTATCAAGAAGACAAAATAGTACTACTAGTGTACTGTTGTATTTTTGCTGTTGGTATGATTTAAAAAGCACAAGTGACAACACTGCTATTGCCTTTATAGGCACTGGCAACACGTCGTGTTCAGACAGGCCGTATGCTTGTTTCTTAAATATGATTAAAAAAATATTATTGGCCATAGACCAACTCCGCGCAATGTGCAAATATGCGAATACCCGTCAAAAGCGCTATGTTTCGTAGTAGGGGTATCTATTCATGTCTAGTTGATATTGTGCGATTTGAGTGCTATTACTATTTAATAGTAAGAGGTGTGATGCGGGCGGCAGATGTGTATTAACTTTTAATGATCTATCGTGGTTTTGTAAAATGTCCTGTAAAATAAAAACTAGACAAGTGCGAGTAGTACCTAGTGTCGCCTTAAAGGTTTTGTGCAAATATAATTATGGGAAATCGTGGGTCTATACGTCATATTACACACTTACTTAAGACTTAAGAACCGCTTAAAGTTAATTTCATAAGGAGTTTGAATTTAACAATCAAAATAACAAATCCTATTTGAATAGTGAAATATCTATCGAGAATCACCTGACGATTGTCGCTGTGTTGACACAATGACGTTTGTTAATTGTTATGTCAATGGTTATTAAAGAAGAGTGCTTAAGTGTGTGTGTTCCGATATACCGAGATCACAGTAAGGTGTGACGTCAATTTAGTATATGTGAAGCCGTTCGTTTATAGTTAGCTATACTGGTTACTGTTTAAAATGGAACGCAGTCCAGTATATTGTCAGTTGTCAATTCAAGTCAATTGTCAAATCGCATAATAAACGTGACAGCACTGAGAGCACGTTAACTTGAAAACTCCACGAATTTCTCCCCAGTGCGAGCACTGAACAGTGCTCTCAGTGTATATCAGAAAATACCCTTAGTCAATGCTTTTTTTTGTGGTATTGGTATTTTGTTCTCAACGCAAGCATCGTTTCGTTTCATCGGAGTTTAGAGATAGTTCTGTAATAAATTAAGTTAATATGTCGATACTCATTAATTAAACAACTTAGTACAAGTTGATCACTGTTTATGCCAGGCTTGTGTCAGATCATTTGTAAGTCTGGGTAAAATCTGTTTTAATGTCATTATAATCACATTTTCTTTGTAATAGTCAATTTTTTAACACGAAATGTATAAAATATTGTTTCTTTCTTTTTCTCTACCTACTTGGTATTCATTTATGTGGTCTGTGAGAGTTGTAAACTTCGGAGCATAGCTAAAGCCAAGTCAGGCATTTTTTTTGTACCGTGTTGTAAGAGGCTAGCTTATTGCTATTTACCGGGCCCATAACCATACTCAGTGCTGCTACTCAGAATTGTCTTATTAAAAAAATGGATAACAATTTATACGGCTTAAGACCCGAGCTAAGACACCACGGCCGCGTGTCAAAAGCGGCCCTCAAGCATATAATTTAGAGCGCTCAAAACACCACGGATCATTGCGTTACGTAAAATTTTGTAAAATTTGTAAAAATGTCGTTGCTTATTATTTTTATATCTTTCTGTTATTTCTATAACAACTGCTAAAAAACAAAGTTTCGGACATCAGACACTACAAGTTAATTGTGCGAGAGGGTAACTACAACCGGTTTTAGTGAAAATTGTATCAAAACGAATCACAATTAAACGGTAATAAGATATGGTGGTTCTAGAGGAATAGTGGAAAACAATTATGGTTCCTATTATAATAGTACTATTATAATAGTACTTGATGGATCAATTGTTAGTTTGAAATGGTATTCGTGTTTTTATGGAAATAGTGTAGCGGTAGAATGTAAATTAAGCTCCATTTTATTAGATCACTTGAATAGGGGGGCTGTTGTACCTTTTTGCAGAGAGGAGCGTTATTTTTGCAGGTGACATCCCAGTGGTATTTGAAGGACTGAGAATTTGTTTGATCATTTACTAAGGTGATATTTTTTTTTTAAAGACCTCTCCCGCATTAGGAATAATTCAGTGTCGCGGGCTTTACAAACATTTAAAGAATGGACAAAGAACACCCAAACTCGGGACAACGATTTGTGGATCACACAAATTTTTGTACCGTGTGAGATTTGAACCCATAACACTCGCGTAGTGGCGAGGTGACTACTTAAACCATTGCGCCATCCGTGCAACGTGTATTACTACAGTAAGAACCTTTGGCCGTGACGAGAATGACATCGGTTTTACAGATTATGTTAAGCCTCAGCCTAAGCTAAGTATTGAGGAATACCATACGTCATTCTTTTCTCAGTCCTTATAAATAACGGTGCCTGGATGTGTAAGAAGACTATTTAGAGGACTAAATAGATAAATATATATATATATATATATATATATATAAATAGTGTGTGTAGATAAATAGTGTGCCTATAGCCGCTTTAGGTACAAGAGCGATCTTTGTTGTCCATGACTACGTCTGACCTCGTAATACTGGAGCATCTTCCTGAGGCAGCTAGTTTTCAAAGTATTGCAAGCGCTAGACCATGTCTTCCGAAGTACGATAAATGCAATGCCCTGCCATATTGTGGACCCCCTCGAGAATCTTCTCTGTTGCCCGTAATACTCATGATGCCGGGCCAACCTCTTCGGCTGCGGGGGTAAGACCTTGGAGCACTAATACAAAAAAGGCAGAGGTCAACCAACTCCTGTGGCTCTGTCCATAATTTGCTTTTTTACGTTTTTTACTACCAGTGAGGTTGTATGTTGAAATTGAACCGACTTATATCACAATTCAGGTTATCTCCTGAAACCTATATAACCTGAAACTCAACATTAACAAACTTAATACTCTAAACGAAACACAAGACATACAAAGTTATTACAATAAATTTGAAGAAATTATAAAAAACAGCCTAGAGACAAAACAAGAAGAAGACAAAAGTAGAAAGAAGCACAACAAAGTTCAACTATAGATCTAATAAATGAAAGAACTACACTAATAACTACCATGAAAAAGACTAAAGAAATGAAAGAAAACCTTAAAGAATTGTTTAAAAAGACGAATAAAGCTATAAAGATAGACTACAACAATTACAGGAAAAGAATTATAGAAAAGAATCTTAATACTTACAGGAGCTCAAAACGAGCCTACAAGGAATTAAATACACACAAAAACTGGATACAAAAATTTGAAGGGTAGAAAATAACAAGAAACAGGCAGGAAGTATTGAGTAACGCCACAGAATTCTATAAAACCCTTTACAGCAAACCACCTGAAAGTACGAGTGGAAAATAAGACGAAGATATAATCATAACGGAACCAAACCACAACATATAACTAATAAATGAAAAAGAAGTAATATCACATATAAAAAAATTAAAATACGACAAGAGCCCTGGACCCGATAACATTAGTAATGAAGCACTGAAGATAGGAGCACCTATTTTCATGACACATCTTATAGAACTTTTTAATATGGTGCTTAAAACGGAAACAGTACCTACGCAGTGGTGCCAATCGGACATAATACTTATCTATAAAAAGGGTAACCCGTTAGACATCGGCAATTATAGGCCAATCAGCTTATTATCAAGTATTTATAAACTGTTTGCATCTATTCTACAGAGTCGCATTACTGAACAAATCGATAAAAATCAACCGATTGAACAGGCAGGATTTCGGACGGGCTTCTCAACACATGACCACATACATGCAATATAACAGTTGTTGGAGAAATTCACATAATTTAATTACCCATTGTATATGGCATTTGTGGATTACTCAAAGGCTTTTGACAGTATAACTCATAATTCTATTTGGAAAGCACTAAAAGCAAGCAATATAAATAATACATTTATAAATATTCTAATAAACATATACTCAAAAAGTAAAAGTGAAGTAAAATTAGAAAGAAGAGGTGAAGAAATTGAAATAGGTAGAGGAGTAAGACAGGGAGACCCTTTATCGCCTAAACTGTTTATTGCTATAAACAGTTCAAACAAATCAAACAGTCGATCTTTTGGAAGATACCCTCTAGTACTGCTGTACTAGAGGGTATCTTCCAAAAGATCGACTGGAAAAACAAAGGTATCTGGATAATGGATCAACATCTGACACATTTAAGGTTTGCAGACGACATTGTGCTTTTAGCTAAAACATCAAATGAATTAGAGAACATGATACAAACCTTGAATAGTGAGAGCAAAAAGGTTGGTCTGGACATGAACCCAAGCAAAACTAAAGCTATGACTAACAACTATAAAAAACCAATATTTGTAAATGGAAAAGAAATAGAATATGTAAACGAATACATCTATCTTGGTAAACAAGTCTCGTTTAGTACAAACAGGAACGAAGAAGAAGTGGATCGAAGAGTTACCATTGCATGGAATAAGTTTTGGGCACAAAAAGAAATTTTAAAAGGAGACTACAGCTTAGATCAAAAAAAGATTATATTAGATACGTGCATATTGCCAAGCCTAACATACAGCAGTCAAACGTGGGTTTATACAAATAAAATAAAAAACAAACTAATAACTACACAACGAGCTATGGAAAGAAGCATCTTAAAAATAAAGAAAATTCAAAAAATTATAAGCGAAAATATAAGGAAGAAAACCAAATTAACAGATGCTCTGGAATACGCTTTGAAGCAAAAATGGCAATGGGCTGGACATATCTGTAGAGTAAAGGACAAAAAATGGACGCTGCAAGTGACAAGGTGGAAGGGACCGCTAGGGAAAAGACACGTCGGAAGACCAAAGAAACGATGGGCTGAAGATATAGTGGAGATCGCAGGAAACGGATGGATAGAGAGAGGCCAGGACGGAGATAGATGGAGAAAAATGGAGGAGGCTTTTACCCGAAAGGGGTCCGAAATAAAGTCTTGATTAAAAATAAAAGAACTACATAGCACTACTAACAATATTAATACACATATGTAATGTAAACTTTTTTCGGAATAAATAAAGCTTTATTATTATTATATTATTATTTTATATCACAATTCACAAGCTGTGCGATACTGTGCCTAAAATGACTGGAGAGTAGATGCTGTGATAGTATTTCGACATTAATCTTACTGGCATGTTGGTCTAGTGGTTAGTGATCCTGACTGCTGAGCCAGAGGTCGTGGGTTCGATTCCCACCGACCTTTGATTATTTGTTCTGTGTCTGGGTGTACTTTATCTATAATATGTATGTATTTAGAAATATATAAGTATGTTTATCAGCAGTCTGGTTACCATAGAACAGGCTCTGCCTAGTTTGGGATCAGACGGCCGTGTGTGAGATATGTCCAGTTATTATTGTATTATTATCAATATATTATTTGGTTAACTGTTAGGGCAATCCCTAACAGTTAACCAAATAATAGTCGATTAAATTGCTAGCTTATTAAGTTGGTAAGTCAAACCCATCAAATATTAATGTACAGTTGTTCGGTTATCGTGCGTCACTAAAGCGATCGATTTAGATTACCTTTTCTGAATCTATTTTTATTTTCAAGAGCACTAGTGCCTTTTGTTTATGAAATTTTGATTTGAATATTCAAATTGTTAGATGTTATCGTACTTTTGTGTCCGACCTGATTGAGCTTGACGTAGACATAACAATACGTGACGAAAGCTGGCAACACTAGTTTTTACTAAATTGACCATATACAGGTGTTAAAGTTCTCTTCTGTACCTTCGAGAATGCAGTACTTTCGCATTTAAAAGTGAACTAACAGTGATTAGAAGTACAATAATTTTATATAATACTAGCTGTAACCTGTAAGTAAGTCTCGATGCCGTGGGAATATCGGGATAAAAAGTAGCCTATGTATTAATTAAGGTCTCCAGCTATCTACATACCAAGTTTCATCGTAATCAGTTTAGTAGTTTTTGCGTGAAGGAGTACCAAAAGTATAGGTTTGTTATAAGTTTAACGTGTGTATCTGTGGTGGTATCATTGCTTCTAATCGGATTTCCCGATTTGAAGCAATGATACCAGCGACTTGATCGAGAGGGTTCTTAGTTATAATTAAATAAAATCTGTGCAGCCATTCGAAGATCAGATCTTTTATCACTATTAGATAGTTGAAGGGATTTTCGACTGAAGACTGCTATCCTCGTGAACTCAAATTAAATTACGTGTCTGGTTTAGATATAAATATTATAGTTCCCTGTCAATAGTATTGAATGGTGTGTGAACCTACATCAACTATGTATAGCAATGATTGGGGGTATTTCGGTTCCCGGATTACAGGGTCGCTATTGAGAGGAAGTTAATTAAAATATTAAACAATCACAACTGGTGTTATAATGAGCATCAAGATATTATCACAATAACAACTAATCAATCAATTCCTTAGATATCTTGAACAAATCAATATTTCTTGAGCGGACCGTGCATCCCGCACGGGGTCTGTCACGAAAGTCCTCCACGAGAGTCTTCTATTCCTCAAGTTTGAATCTTCTACAAATGTTCTGATTATTTTAAATTTGAGTTTGGTGCCACCAGCCAAGACCTCTCCGTGCGGAGTTTTCGTTCCAATAGAAGGTTGCAAGCGGCGCATGAGGTCTCGTCACCACAGTATCATCTACATCCATACAAATATAACACTTTAATGTTTTTTAAACACACTCCAAGCCCGGTAGGCAATGTCCGCTGCCTCCAAATATTCTCAACACCAGAGTAGCTTTAAGTAGATCATATCTCCCCTCCCAAATGACAACTCACACTGACCACAAGTACCTTAAAAATAACAAAAAAACAAACAAATTATATTAGAGTACAACAATAATTTGTCACGCAATTAATTTTAAGAGACCAACTGTTGTAAGAGCGAGCCAATTCAATGAAATAATTGCGACATGCGTACACGTTTAAAAGTCCATCAGGCCTTTAAATTGAAGCGCGCGTTCGTCATTATTGTCATTAAAGTGCACATGTCGCTGTGCCGTACTGTTTTAAGGGTGGTGGCTTAGTGTGAGCGGTAAGCGGGTAACATAATTTTATTGACTTAATTTACAAAAATCAATCTTTCCACAGAGGATCATAAGTTTCTGTGCCTAAGCTCGAATTCACAAAAGAAAACATCCAAGAGATTGCTTTTTATATTAAGGCCACCCTTTGTATATTATCTGTATGACAAATGTGTATGACAATTTGTCATACAGATAATGTATTATCTGTATGACAAATGTATGCATGATACTTCTAGTGTAAGACTCAATCATCATCAATCAAAATAATAGTTTTCAGAATCAGCATCACTTATGAAGACAGATGTGAATTTGAAAATAGGTTAATGTTTATAAACCTGGACAAGGACCTGAGTACGGAATTTATTTTGCGTCATCATATTAAACGAAGAATTACAGAAGAGTAAGAAAGAAAAAATATTCCTATACACTTACTATACACAATAATTATACTTAGTAATAAGAAAGTTACATCTCAAAAGAATAAAGGTCATTACACACTGTGCCGTCACGGTAACGGCACGGCTCCAACCCTGCAATTAACTTGTCATTCAAATCTGAGCATTAAAACGTTGTCGTATAATATATTTCATAATGTCAATATGAAAAAGCCAACTGCGGGTAAGCGCGCTTGCTACAACCATGCAACTCAAAACGCACGAAACAACTCGCCAGCGAAAAAACTTCGCGTCGTGTCGCACATGAAGACGATGAAATTAGCTTGCACCTCGCGGGCGGTGCACGGACTGCGAGCGAGCTTGCACCTCGCGGGTGACGTGGTAAAGCACGCTGGCGGCTAGCAGTAGTCTCAATTTCAGGCGGCGTCGTGCTGCAGCTGTGCCGTTGCAGTGCCGCAATAGTGAGTGATGACCTTAAACACGCGAAATATATGTACATCACGTGACTAACGAATAGGATCTGGTTCAGCATTTGCTAGACATGTGCCTAGCGCTGGTTTTCTACCAGACCCATAGTACACCACAGGTATCAGCAAAAAAAAATCAAAATAAAAGATTTAAAACGGTAAAATACAATATAGCAAATACAAATACAGTATACTATTTAGGGCCCCTTCACACTAGCGTTTGTCCAGCGTAGGCGTTAGCTGAACGTATGCGCAGCGCAGACGCCGCTACAACCCAACGCGTGTCCCACGCCGCGTCTGTCTGTCTGTCTGTCTGTTCACGATAAACTGAAAAACTACTGAACGGATTTTCATGTGGTTTTCCGTGATTCATGAAGAAGATTTAGGTGTATAATTTGTTAACGTAAATTGGTTGAAATATGATGACTATCTACTACCCACGCAAAGCCGGGGCGTGATGCTCGTCTATAAATATAAAACACACTTATTATTATATTACCATTAACTACTTACTCTTTGTTCCAGGATCAATAGTTACTTAGTATTTCGGCTTTCAGTCCGTATATGTCCTATAATAACTATAGACGTAGCCGGACGCAAATAAAAAGTGATAAATACTATAATTAATTACCGTTGCGAGCTGGCTTACATTCACACTCGCTCCGCAAAGCTACGTCCACTGTCTCACTTTGCATTTTATTAACGAAAAAAATAACCTGCACTTGTTGGGACTTTGGAGCATCCAATGGACGGTTTTTATTCGTTCATACGCCACTGATCCCAAATGAGGCAGAGCCTGTATGTACTACGGCCACCAGAAGGCTGATAGAAATACTTAAATAGGTATTACTAAATACATACATATTAAAGATAAATTACACCCAGACTTTTTGTCCTGGGTGGGAATCGAACAAACAACGTTTGGATCAGCAGTCAGGACCACTAGACCAACGACCAACCAGTTAGTTTTAAAAAAACTTTTGTTTGTGATTATTACCGATTACAAAGTGTTGATCGAGAAGAGCAAGAAGAGCAAGAAGGTTATTCGTCATCATCATCATCCCAATGGTGCGACGATATCATCAAGCTATCAACGTCGCATGAGAGTAGTACGAGACCATGAGAAAGAATGAAAAGTTCTATAACTAGCAATGGGTTAATCCTACTAATATTATAAACGTAAAAGTTTGTGAGGATGTTTGGATGTTTGTTACTATTTTACACAAAAACTACTGAACAGATTGCGATGAAACTTGGTATGTAGATAGTTGGAGACCTGGATTAACACATAGGCTCACTTTTTATCCCGATATTCCCACGGCACCGGGACTATATTAAAAAACTAAAATGATAAAAAGGAAACAAAACCTCTGAAAAAAAAACCATTGATAATTTAGTCAAATATTTGATTACTGTTATGGTACGAATTTTTGGCTAATTTAGCCAGTAATGACTGTAACCAAGTTCTTTTATGAATATTTGCCATTACAAACAATAAAACATAATTTTATCCAACGCAACATGAATTTATAAAATGTATAATATTCTCACAGGACACATTACTTTTCTGGCAGTACAAGATAGGCTAATGTTACACTCATGCACATTTAATAAAGACATACATATTAGATATTTTACCACAAAAATGCGAAAATAGCGGGAAAAAAATATGGCTGCCTAGAGAGCAGTATTTTTTTACCTGGCAAGGTTTACAGCGTGAAAGATGGGCTGTCAGTTACACAATTTTGTGTAGTGTTACTTTTTTATAAAACGGAGTTATCCAGTTTACGGTTTCGTTTGGGGAATTGTTGTGAATAGATTCTGAGGAAAAACATAGTCAACCCACGCCAAACAACCTATTTTCAAATTGAGTCTTAGAGTGTTAGAAAACAAATTGTGCAATTTAGTGGCACTTGGCACGTGCCACGTGACACGTGGCACACACAATTTCGGCACGTATGGGCTGGCTCGACCGTAGTGATACCACAGCCTCACAGAAAATCAGCTTTTCGCCGAGTGAGTGAGGTTACTGGAGGCTCTAACCCTTCCCCGAAGAGGTACGCGAATGGCGTGAGGCCGCTCGCTGAGCCACCATGGCTCGTTGGTCGTCCCGGCTGGAGGCTCCACGTGCTGGCTTTGCCTCCGTGGAGGCGCTCCAGCCGGTCATCGTCGAGTGGGCAGGGCAGCAGCACGGGACCCTTTCCTTCCCACTGACGCAGGTTCTTTCCGGGCACGGCTGCTTCGGGAAGTACCTGCACTCGGTCGCTAGGAGGGAACTGAGTCCCGCCTGTCACCACTGCGACTGCAGTGAGGACTCGGCTCAGGACACGCTGGCGGTTTGCTCCGCCTGGGCGACGCAGCGTCGGGCCCTCACTGCAGTCATCGGAGGGGATCTCTCGCTACGCATACGCTCCATGGCCGGTAGCGACAGGAATTTTACCGCGGTCGCGACCTTCTGTGAGGACGTCATCTCGCAGAAGGAGGCGGTGGAAAGGGCCCGGGAGGACGATCTCCGGCGAACCGGGCCGCGGAGGCGCGCATACAAGCGCCTCATGCCGCCCTGAGTGTGGCCGCGGGTAGACGGGACGGGTTTTCCCCTCCACCCGCGAGGAGGCGGCGTCCGCGTGTGCCTGGACGTCGCCTAATTGAGAGGATTTAAGTTTTTACCCAGAGGTGGTGCCCGCGCTTTTGCGGGCAGGCGCTAGGGGTCCGGATGTCTTAATAAAAGCTGTTCCCGGATCCCTCCTACTTAAGGCGCAGTACGGCACACCGTGTGGTTTTAGTCGGTTCGATTCCGACACACCGCCCCACCGAAAACCCCGGTGGGGTGACGGCCCGAGGGGGTTTCCACACGCACAAAAAAATAAAAAAAATGCTCTAACCCTTCCCTCTACCCCTCTTCCCCTACTCCCACCTTAAAGGCCGGCAACGCACTTGTGACTCTTGAGTTGCAGGTGCCCATGGGCGCCGGTAGTCACTTACCATCAAGTGACCCGTCTGCTCGTTTGCCCCTTAAACCATAAAAAAAAACATCTCACACACGACACGGCCGTCTGATCCCAAACTAGGCAGAGCCTGTACTATGGTAACCAGACTGCTGATAAACATACTTATATATTTCTACATATATATTATAGATAAATTAAACACAGACACAGAACAAATGATCAGGCTCATCACACAGTTATTTGTTCTGGGTGGGAATCGAAGCCACGACCTCTGGCTTAGCAGTCAGGTTCACTAACCACTAGACCAACAGGCCAGTCTAGTCCGTAGTCAGTGGGTGTTTAATACGGTCTGCGTATCCCTTCGGCCGTCAAGAAAGATCCGACGTTAGAATTTATCAATTGGAAGAAGGGCGCTGATCATTTCTTATTATAATATAAGGAAACACTTTATCACCCAAAAGAAGTGAATTCTTTATAAATAATAATTTATAAGTGTACGAGAATAGTAGCATGACTACTTGTGGTAGGTTTCGCAGTAGTTTACGTGGCCACAAAGGACATTTAGAATATTGGAACAAAGTTTCTTATAGCGTTATAGCGTTACACTTCAGACGCTCACTTACGGAAAATTAAGTTGTTGTTCTAATATTCGATTCTGATAGATGATTGTTTAAATCGTCGTGAAGGACATTTTGGCAAATATCCTGATATGTGAAATTACGGGTAATCAATTTTGGTACATAGTCAACTTGAAAAATAGCTTTCCGCAAAGTTACTGGAAGAAGTAGAAATAAAATATTCCTTTAAATAAAAAAATTGTAATTTTTTTTTTGTTGTGCCTAATGGTAGCCTATAACAATGATTGATCTATACAAACTTTTATCCCCTATTACACCCTCCTTAGTAACCTATATCCTCCTCCAAGGTAACATCTATCTCTAGCGGTTTACGAGACAGACAGAGTTAAGTACTTGAGAAAGAAAGAAATAATTTTTCTTTCTTTCTTTCTTTCTTACTTTCGCATTAAAAATATTAGTTTAAAAGTTAGGATTTGGATATAACAAAACTACAGGAGTTGACAAAGTCGTTGATAGAGCGCATCTGCCGCCCGTATATCTATATAATTATGTGTTCCCATCATCGCACCAGCTAAATTACGCTATTTTATTTGCAGCCACATAGGGGTGTTCTGTTTAGACATGTTGCGACGAATTAAACGTTTTCTATTAATATTTTGTGACTTTGTGTTATTTATTTTGCTATAAATTAAGCATGAGCCAACTAAAAGCAATCACTACATATTATAAAACAAAGTCCCCTGTCACGTGTCCCCTGTCACGTCTGTCTGTCTGTCCGCGATAAACTAAAAACTACCGAACGGATTTTCATGCGGTTTTCACCAATAGACAGAGTGATTCATGAGAAAGGTTTAGGTGTATAATTTGTTAACGTTTTGTGTTAATTGGTTGAAATATGATGATGATTGTTGAAGATATTTCTACTACCCGTGTGAAGCCGGGGTGGGTTGCTAGTTAACAATAATTATCATCAATTATTCGTTCACAAACTACATGTTATCATAAAACGGTGCAAATTATGATAGTGTTTCCAAATTTGAGCAGTATTTTAGGTTTTTTATCAATTTTGACGCCTTAAGTCGGTTATGGTGATTTTTTATAACAATCAAACAATACAAAATATACAAAAATACATCAATTTTTAATAATTCCTGATATTTTCTTTTTGTTTTAAAATTTTATTTTATTGTAAAAATATAATAAGTAATTATGTCGATATTGGTATTCCACCCGATAATTTGTTTTACTTTCCGCTTTCTTAGCCATAGGGGACTAAATTAAAAAAAAGATTTTCTAATAATAACGTTAAAAGTATTAGTCAGATCAAAACCTAGAGATACCATACTATAGATATAGGTTTTCTCCTAGACTTAGAGTGCTGCCTGGTTTAAGGGATTTTTTTTTTGGAGTTTATCTGTAAGGTCGGAGGTAAGTTATGCAATTTAATTTTAATTGATTCAAAATAACATGAAACTCTATAAAAGTAAATGTACTACCTCCCCATAGATATTTTCCGCGTTTCTATGTATCTGTGTAATTTAAGGGAGTTTTTTGGACGTTTTTAAGAATCCTGGTTAAAAAACTCAAGAGCTGACAACACCGTTAAAACCAGCAAAGCATTGCGAAAAATGAATCTTATTCGTATGTAATTCAATTACTGTCTATGTAGTACATCGCAACTTATTCGAGGGTGAGTCGACCCATTGGCCGTCGCGGTGAAAGATTAAATGTTTGTCTTTTATTTGAATTTAAGGGACACAAAATACTCCGAATAGAACCTTTTTATACAACCCTTTTCCTTTGTAAATATGGGTTTAAACACAAATATGTACATAATAATATCGCCTTTTAAGCTGATTTATCTTCGTCCAGAACAGAAGACTAAAATTTTATGTTTATAATGAAGAGCGTCTTCTAGTCTTTGTCTCAAAGCTGACAAGATGATGATGATAACATGCTATCAAGGTGGCAAATAAACACACGTCCCCTTTGATAGTGAGTAACTAGTATTTGTACTGTGGTACAATGTTGTATCGTTTTTTTTTAATGAAAATTTATCACGTGGTTAATGTGTGACCGTAAAACTCAAAGAAAAATAACTAAACAACTAAAAAAAACTTTTTTAAACCGGTTGATTAAAAAGAATAATATGCAATATAAAAAACCTAAATAATAAAAAAGACAACTCCCATAGGAATAACTCACGTGTCGCGAGGGACTTTCCAAACTTTCCAACCACGGAAAAACTGAAAAACTACTGAACGGATTTTCATGCAGTTTTCACCAATAGACAGAGTGATTCATGAGAAAGGTTTAGGTGTATAATTTGTTAACGTTTTGTGTTAATTGGTTGAAATATGATGATGATTGTTGAAGATATTTCTACTACCCGTGCGAAGCCGGGGTGGGTTGCTAGTTAATAATAATTATGATCAATTATTCGTTCACAAACTACATGTTATCATAAAACAGTGCAAATTATGATAGTGTTTCCAAATTTGAGCAGTATTTTAGGTTTTTTATCAATTTTGACGCCTTAAGTCGGTTATGGTTATTTTTTATAACAATCAAACAATAAAAAATATACAAAAATACATCAATTTTTAATAATTCCTGATATCTATTTTTTTGTTTTAAAATTTTATTTTATTGTAAAAATATATAAAATAATAAGTAATTATGTCAATATTGGTATTCCACCCGATAATTTGTTATAGGAATAACTCAGGTGTCGCGAGGGACTTTCCAAACTTTCTGAGGACAACTATTTGTGGATCACACAATTTCATGTGGATCATGATCATTCTTGAATATTAAGGCGCTCATTAGAAGCTCATGCAAACGTCAATCATTACCAAAAGTCATGATTGACGGCCATTCGTTGGTGTTTGATGAAATAATATCGACACTAAAATCTCATCATGCAATCGTCAATCACTGCATAAGATGATAGGTTATTCGTGAATCACCGTTTTGATTGTGACAAAACTGACAGCAAAACCTACCGCGTAAGGGGCGCCAAAAAAGAAAAGTGACCGCCACCAGTGTTGCCACGTTAAGAACGCAATGACAATTGACACGTCGTTCGTTGTGACACGTCATCTTCACACTTTCACAGATTATGTCATTTTTAGTTTGTGAAGTTTGTCCTATTTTTTTTGTCACTGTTAGTGTTACTGGGATACTTACATATAATTTGTTATTTTAGTTTTATTTGTTATTAATATTGTGTAAAGCAAAAACCTGTCACTAAAAATATGTACGTCATACGCTATGGTTTGAAATAAAAACAAATTTTCTTTATTTTTTTTGTTCCATGTAAGAATCGGACACCCAACACTCAGCGTAGTAGCGAGGCGACCACTTAACCATTGACCTTAACCAACTTTAACTCGTAATCAATCACAATATCATCAGTGTTACTCGGGCGATCCCAGCCCTATTCCTCTTCTTATTCTTCTATCCTACTTACCATTAGAAACAAAAGGCCTTACTATCCTGTCTAACTGCGCTTTTTTAGCTGACTTTAAAACGAAGCAGGTTCTTAATTCGACTGTTTTTTATGTGTAGGTATGGTAGGATTGCAATAATTGTTATTTATTTATTGAATTGGTTGTCCACAAGGTCGAATTCAGCATCATTTGGGCGTACTGAAGTCGCTTATACTTTTTTTAAAGATAATCTATGTATTAATACGTGAGGAGAATTATTTATATGCATTTTTAAGAAATTTTTGTGGACACAGGAGCGTAAAATTTGGAATATTTACAGTTTATATATATAGAAGAAGTACAGAAAGCTACAATTTTTAAACAATACGTCTTACAAATAAAATAATTCTTTAAAAAAAAAACCGACTTCAACAAAAAAAACTATTCCATTAAAGACTTATTATTATATAAGGTTTTCTCATGGATGCCATTGTCAGAACTGGACCAAATTGAAATGGGACCACACGGGAAGCACCAGCTTTTAAATAAAAAAATAATCATCAAAATCGGTTCACCCAGTCGAAAGTTCTGAGGTAACAAACATAAAAAAAAACATACGGTCAAATTGAGAACCTCCTCGTTTTTTGAAGTCGGTTAAAAAAAAACTTGAAAGTGGCTATATAAAATTACTCGCATCCAGTATATATGTTGATCTGTCGATGGTAAGTAATAATAATAACAACTTGAGATACCCCACACACGGCCGTCTGATCCCAAACTAGGCAGAGCCTGTACTATGGTAACCAGATTGCTGATAAACATACTTATATATTTCTACATATATATTATGGATAAATTAAACACAGACACAGAACAAATGATCATGCTCATCACACAGTTATTTGTTCTGGGTGGGAATTGAACCCACGACCTCTGGTTCAGCAGTCAGGGTCACTAACCACTAGACCAACAGGTTTAGAAAAAGTGAAAGTAAAACTAATTATTGGGTGGAATACCAATATCGACATAATTACTTATGATATTTTTACAACAAAATAAAATTTTAAAACAAATTGCTATACAATGACAATTCAAGTTGTACTGGCAAATAAAATAAACCTTGGTCAAAATTCAACTACCAAGCAATCTCTAGTCATGATAAATCGATCTAAAGTTATTTATATATTATATACAACATTTGTACGACCCTCTAATTTTTTTTAAATTAAAATAACAATTCTGTATTTTGCACCGATTGGAATGATATATCGCACGCAATTATTCCCGCTGCGCGTGCGCATGGTTCTTATCTTAAATCGCGCACGCGTATTGCGGTATAATTAAGCTCAGCGGGATTTGATCGCAGTGCGATACTGATTAGTTGCTGTGGTGACAACTTTGCAAATATTGCGGTTAAATAATGTATGCGGTTATATAATAAGGAAATAACTCTATTAAATTAAAAATACATGGCACATGACAACACAAGGCTTAAGACTATGGACTTCTGTGTAACTTTGTGTGACTTACAATTTCATGTGTAATAATCCTGTATCAGACTCGACTGTTGGTCTAGTTCGATTCCTACCCAGGACAAATAATTGCAAGATGAGCACGATGATTTGTTCTGTGTCTGGGTGTAATTTATCTATTTTCTAAATATATAAGTATGTCAGCAGTCTGGTTACCATGGTTACGGCTCTGCCTGGTTTGGGATCAGATGGCCGCGTGAGAGGTGACAAGTTATGGGTATTAGAAAAGTACCGGAACAGCAAAATAATTCGCTAGGGATGCATTTTTCGGAAATACGCAAAACAAAAGTTACAGGAATTTTCCCTGGCTATCCATTTCTCCTTTCCGTGACCTTGGAATTGATCTTGATCAATTTCAATTTCGGACTCAAATATGTGGATGGCGTAATCTTGTTACAATACGTTAGCAGAATCCTTCTATGTTAAATTTAGAACGTGTCTTAATCGTGTACCTATGTAACATCTGATGTAAGTTCTAAATACAATTGTTTCAAAATACTAGCGAATCTTAACTGAATACCAAGCAAGAATAACTAGAAAAACAGCTCTAGATAGCTTCATTATTTTTTTTTTTAATGTATAGGGGGCAAACGAACAGACGGGTCACCTGTTGCTAAATGACTACCGCCCATGGGCACCTGCAACTCAAGAGTCACAAGTGCTTTACCGGCCTTTAAGGTAGTAGTAGGCGAAAGGTGGTAGAGGGGGAGAGGGTGGAGGGAATGGTTAGGGCCTCCGCTAACCTCACTCACTCGGTGAAAAGCAATCCAAGCATTGCTTCACTGCCGGTTTTTTGTGAGGTCGTGGTATCACTCCGGTCGAGCTGGCCCATACGTGCCGAAGCATGGCTCTCCGACGATTAGTGACGAAACTAATGGACATAATTCCAAAGAACAGCTACTAATAGGTCTATGTATGCTGATTGATCGAGTCTAGGCCTTGGTTGAATACGTCACGGATTTCTTTATTGACAAAGTTTTGTGCCTGGCCTTGTGAAACTACCGTCTTAACTTCCAAGGACTTACAGTAAGTTTAAATATTTAAACTTTGAACAAGCAAGTATCGATTCGTATACCACATGTTGTATTTTCAGACGATGTAGTGATTTTTATTTACACGGAATATTGATTTCTGAATTTACTCAGCTGAGCTGATGTTATTTCAGTATTTTAGAATTTTTAGAACGTGTAAGTATTTTGGTAATTTATAGAATATCTACTGGTAGCCTAATTCGGGCGACGAGAGCAATCATGCAAGGCACAGCACATTGCACAATTTTAGCTTATACTTAGGTACTTATTGATATTATAATTATGAAAGTTACTCTGTCCGTCTGTCTGTTCCGTTTTCATGTCTAAACCTCTGAAAAAATTTAATAAATTTTGGTATAGAGATACACGGGACCTTGGAGGACACAGGCTACTTTTAAAATGAAAAAACTACTTTCAAAAACTAAATCTTGAAGTTTGTTTGCTGTCGGAGACAAATCATTTCTCGCAAGTAGTGAACGCATAAAGCAAACAAAGCCGCGGGCATTATAGCTAGTATCTGTTACATAAACTTTAAAGTGCGCTGGTCAACAAGTCCAACTCATCAATAGTAATTTAAATATTTTTGATGAAATGAAATACAAAATAATTTGTTCTAAAATACACCAAATATGTACTTATTTCTACAGTTATTTTCTTTTGTGTATAATATCATTGCCAGTAAAACGAGAGCAGAAAAAATCGTAAAGCGGTCTTTGGACGGTTCTCATGAAAAAATCTTTAAAATTATTAAGATTAAAAGTGTTAGTTAACATTTTTAAATCCAAATCCTTACAACATTTATTTATGTTTTTTTTTTTAAATTGAATTTCGAACGCCATAAAAATATTTTAAAGCCGTTCCAAATACTAATGAATAAATGACCCATCAAGTAAAACACAAGAACTAATGCTTGTCAGACGTCCGAAATAAAATATTTTTTTAAATTCAGCATCGACCTATCAATGACGCATTAAAAAAACAAACCGATTCTTAATTATACAACATAAATTTAAACATATTTTCGTAAAAAGTTTAGACCTAACTAGCTTGTCATAAGGTCTAATATTGTATTGTGAACGGACAGGTGTCTACTTTCATATCAATCAATATTATGTTTCTTTGCACCTCTAATCGCTTTCGATGAGACTAGAGTTTTACGACGAATACGTTTATTTATACTAAGTATTTATTCAGCTAGCAATAATCACACCTCGGATAAACCGATATTGCCTCTGCGTAAAAATGTACATTATAATATCCGTGGCTGGCGTGAACACATTGACATGTCGACTGCCATGATTTTTTTTATTGGCGTAATACTTCTTACGCATTAGGAAGTTATAGGAAAAAAATTTACAGTTCTAAATACACATAAATTTTGAAGCAATCCACTTTGGAAATATGTTGACATCTCGCGTTTTAACATGTCTAACTTGACAAAACCTCATCTCAAATTAACGATTCACATGATTTTGTCAATGACCATTGATATTTTCTTATATCAACTTACACTCAGTCACCAAAATAATATTCGTTATTTGAAATCTCAACATATACAAATAACCGTCAAAACTTAAAAATGGCCACCCTAACAAATAGCAATTTTAGACATGTCAACATATTTACGCCAGGCACGGATATACACGGGAACAAGTACCTACGAGTATATAAAAAGTAGCCTATGAGCTATTCCAAACTATAATCTACGTAAACTGGAACGCTTTTATCCAAATTCTTACAACTTGTACCGTTAGAAGATTAATGTAAGAATATTATTATGAAACATTCATTTTTAAAAATGGAATCTTCTATTGAACGTCTCCAGTTCATGCTTCAGTAACTTCAAAGAGATTTTCCTAATCCGACGTTCCTTCCGTCATCCATTGCACAATTTGTTCATTATTATTGCAAACTGCAGCTGCCCCACGTGCCAAGAATTTTGCTCCAGATCCCTTTGTGACCACCCCCGCAGCAAAATAAAGACTTTTTAAACATATAAATTTTTATTTCTTGCGTAGAAGCACTTACCGAGTTACAAATACAACCGTCGAACAAGAAGTCTCTTCGGGAGTGGTCTATAAGTTTAGAAATAAACTGCAAAATTTAAAATTGGAAATAAGAATTGACATTTCATAGACTTTTCAAAAAGTGTAGCACAAATTTTGAAAAAAAAATGTTTCTACTTTGACGCTTATTTGGTCTAAATAAGAAAGAGCGTGGGTGCAAATTTAAAGTTGTTTGTCACAATGCAGTGTAAGATTATGCCGTATTGTTAAAAATAACAATCACACAAACGATTTAGTTAAAATGTGTGGATTTATTGCTATACAAATGGGAATACTAGATAACAAATCATAGATGGACAGTAGCTCAACAAATTAACAATTGTACTTATAACTTTTATGAAATTTACAATGAAAACCGAAGTTTAAACATCAATTTGAATACTCTATTTTTAATATGGAAGTCTGCTTAGTTTACGGTACAAAGTAACCCGCCATAACGCTAGGTTACTGGTTTGGATGGAGACACTTTAGGCCGTGAAATGGAAAGTGGCAACGTTCATCTGTAGCTTACGTCCCGAGCTAATCAAGTTCTGGTTTGCGATTTCGGTAATATTTTCAATCAATTACGCTATCTCGCAGCCAACATTGATTTAAAACATGACTGTTAGTTTTCAATAATATGTCTTCGCTGATGCTCCACGGTATCGCGGTGTACCAAATTTAAAAAGCAAATACAGTGTGTCTGTGTAATATCCGTATTTGACATAATATCTTATACCTTTTTTCATAGGGTCCCGATTCCCGACAAAGAGTAAACACGTCCACGCGCTTCACCTGGTCACTAGTGTTGTGGCACATCGATAATCTCCATGTAAATATTTGTCGTCGATAAAAGCATCTTGAACAAATGTTTATTTTTTTAGTTGTGACTTGTGATTTTTTGCTTTTATTTTCGAAGTTATTTCCGGCAAGGGTTAAATTCGTTGTCACGATGTGCTCACAAACATTTTTTCATGTAACCCTTACGTGAAAATAAAATAATTGAGTGTAATGTCACATCTACTCAATAGACTGACTTTAAAACTCTTTATTAATTGTTCTTAGTCTGGTCAACATATGTTAAAGTAAAAGATTTTAAATTTTGAAATATAATTAGGGAGCAGAAAGATAACATTTTTACAAATATGTTATTAATTTGCGATTAAAATTTTCGAAGTTGACTTTAAGCCTTACTTCACTATCTAAATTGAACATCGTTGTGAGTGTTGTAGATCTAATTCAAATTCTAAAATAGCAGTTTCTGTAAAAGCTAATAAGATAAATACAGCTATTTCCAAAAGTTCCTTAAAACTTTAACTATCTACAAATAAAGACCTCAAAAGTACTTAGGGATGTTTATTTGTTTTTTTTTTATAAAACTAACATCGACAAGAACAAAGACCTTACGTCGATATTCTACAGCCCTAGCACTTTTTCTAACAAGCATTCAACCGCATATCGTCTTGCGAATTCCTTTGCACAAAACTCCTTCAAGATGTATTTATTCCGTTTTCAAACAAAAGAAGGACCCGGCAGCTGATTTTGTTTTTTGTATTAGAAATACCATATTATTTACGTGTGACGATCTTCGTTCAATATAAATGTGAACCTTATTCATAATGAGAGAAGAGTTAGAATATGAAATTGGAGGTTAAAATTTATTTGCATTTGAGTAAAGTAGTCCACGCGCTCAAGAATTAGTACTCATATTACTTGACTCCACCAAAGAGGTCTGATTACAAAAAGGGGTACGTACGTATTGCGGTACTTTATTGAAGAATTAAAAATAGTGTAAATGTCTTTTAATAAAAATAAAGGAAGTGGATTGAGTTTGTTGAATTTTGACAGCTAATCCTGTCGTTTAATTAGTGGTGTTGTTAGTATATTAATAGGAGATTTTAATGTGACTATGATTAGGTCATTGAGAAGTTTAATTTAAAGTACCCTTTGTGTAACATTCTTTTTGTTTTTCTTCTACGGAGCAAATGTATAGTAAGTATATAAAGGACCGGAATTGGCGCCAGAAAGTGTATCGTATAAATTCGTGGATGTTTTTATTAAGTTACCTTTAATTTATTTAAAATGTTTGCAGATTTTAGTGACATTTAATGGTTTTCATTTGGCTTTTTATCGAGATGATAGATACAAGATAACAATGTACTGGTTAACTTCTTTATTCGTTTACTAGCAACCCGCCCCGGCTTCGCACGGGTAGCAGAGACATCTTCAACAAACATCAACATATTTCAAGCATTTTACACAAAACCTAAATAAATTATACATATAAACCTTCCTCATGAATCACTATATCTATTGGTGTAAACCGCATGAAAATCCATTCAGTAGTTTTTAGTTTATCGCGAACAGACAGACAGACAAACGCGGCGGGGGACATTGTTTTATAATATGTATTGATAAAGATTAATTAACTTCTTCCCTTTACTAAAATTTCGATTATTAAAGTGTATGGTGGAAAATATTCATAATATTAATAAAATATTTTTTTTTTGTCAAAAAAATATATTTAAGGGTGGTCACCCTTATCATTTAGGGGTATGAAAAATAGACATTGGCCGATTCTCAGACCTACCCGGTATGAACACAAAATTTCACAAAAATCGATCCAGCCGTTAGGGAGGAGTTTGGTAACAAACACCGCGTAACAAGAATTTTATATATTAGACGATAATATAGTTTCTGAATTGTTGCGCTTAGTTTATAAATGAATAGGCAAAAATTTGGTTACTTTTTATATTAAACTCTGACTCAATCACATGAACTCACATGAAGAGAACTTTGGAATGCTTTATTTATAACGTAGAAAAATTGCGGAAAGTTAAAAACCAATCAGTAACTATCCTACTAATATTATAAACGTGAAAGTTTGTGAGGAGGATGTTTGTTACTCTTTCACGCCAAAACTACTGAACAGATTCAGATGAAACTTGGTATGTAGATAGCTGGAGATCTAGACTAACATATATGCTACTTTTTGTCCCGATATTCGAACGGGATCGGGACTTAGGCGGGTGAAACCGCGGGGCGCTGCTAGTTTCTTGTAAATGAAAAAGTCATGCGAAAACTGCTACAAAAAGCTACTGGGGGCTGTCTTGTCATGGTAGGAATTGTGTATATATTGACAGTTATAGTTACACTGGTCAGCGATATAAAACAAAACCTTTAAAGTTAATGAATTATGGTCGAAATCCGAAAACCAGGCAATCTATTAGTTTTAGTAAAAAATGGGACAAAGTGAACTTGACATTATCACGTGATTTGTGTTTAAATTCTTTTTAATGTCAACTTTTGGTAGCGTCACTAATTTTATTATATATTTTTTTTAATATACAGCTACTGTTTATTATATATGTGTACATGCATGAAGGATTATTGTATTTTACTTTTTTAAATGGCTGAACAAACGCTTGTCATTGCCTAACAATGACATCACCACCTCTGACAAAGTGACAGTGTGGCCGCCCTATTCGTGTTTATGAATGTCATTTTGGACATTATTGTAATTCGAATAAGATTTCACCATTTATTTTATTTTTAATTGGGTATTAGAAAAAGAACGTTTGTTTTGAGGTTTTGCATAAAATGTTTAAAAATTAAAAAATAGAGCTCTACTTTTTTTTACCTTGAGACACCTCGCACACGGCCAAATTGGTCCCAAACTAGGTAGAGCCTGTACCATGGTAACCAGAGTGTTGATAAACATACTTATCGCACACCTTGATCTAAAGGGAGCTAACTCAAAAAAGCACTTTTTTTAAGAAATGGCGAAAAACTAACTGTGCAGCATGGGAATTTTGGAGTTTTATATGCAGCTAGAAGAAACAAATTGTAGAAATCTTGTGTTTTAATCATCAATCGTTTTGGATCTGAAAACTTGGATTTTTTTAGTTATTCCACTATTGCTTAACAATGTATGTATATTTGTTTAGTATTTGAGTCGAGCCCGTGTTGATAAATTTAGCGCCTAGCGTCGAGTAGTGGCGATATTTGTAAATTTGGTTTAATGGCTGGTAGGTATTGAGATAAGGAATTCGATGGTGTGCATAATTCAAAAATAGAACACACACAAGGAGCCAAAGTCTATCCTTAGATAAATTACACCCAAAAACAACTTAATTTTTAATTATCGTATTTAGCTTAGAGGGTCATCGAACATAACAAAAAAAAATCGAACACGGCATTTTTTATTTTACACAATGACATGAACTTAACCTAACCCATAGGAAAACTTATTGACACTGAAATGAAAAATTTGTTCGATACCTTAATATTTAAAAAAAAATGCTTAGATTTTATATAGTCATTTTAAACTCACTCACTTTAATAAATGTTTTAAAGTCGTTTTAATCTGTGAACGGCTTTTATTTAATTGACAAACTGAAAAATCCTGTGAGGATAAAAATGGCGGAACAAATAACCGGGATAATTTAACTTGTGTCCATATTTAAGGAGAGCCTTTGGTTTGGCCTCGCTTATGTTAGACAGGAGAAGAAACTCCCAAGGATGACGTGAGGATTACGGTTGTGAACTGTAATGTATAAATATCGTGTTTTTTGTATAATAGACCAGTGTGATGTATAAAGGCCAGTATTTAATTTAACAGCTGTGTTCGGTAACTCGTTCGTTTATACGCCCGATCAATAGGGCGATTACATGGCCCGTGTTCTTGGCAACTTCATCATCGTCATGATTTTAGCCAAAGGACGTCCACTGCAGGATATAGGCCTCCCTCAATCACATCCAAGAGGACTGGTTGAAAGCTGCCTGGCATCCACCGTTGATCCGTGATCTTTATTCTGTCATCTGTCCATCTTGTAGGTGGACGTCCTACGAATACCTTTCGGCCCAATTGGCCATCCATTCTGCGAGGTATGTGCCCTACCCATTGCCACTTTATCTTTCTGATCCGTTGGGCCATGTCGGTGATCTTCGTTCATCTGCATATCTCCTCATTTCTGATTTGATCCCGCAGAGAAATCCCAAGCACAGCTCTCTCCATAGCTCGTTGAGCAAATCTGAGCCTGTTCATTAAGCCCGCTGGCGAGAGATTACTGCACTTCACTGCAGACTATGTTTTGGATCCGTAAGCCATCACTGGTAACGTACACTGGCCGAAAAGCTTTGTTTTTAGGCACTGAAGATGGATAGATAGATAGATACTCTTTACTGCATACCATGAACAGGATATAGGATACAATAATGAAAAAGAAATACATTAAAAACAGTAGTACAATGGGCGGCCTTATCGCAGTCTGCAATGCGGAGTTTCCCAAACGCGGCAACTTAAGATTATAAAAAAAGGTAATTAAAAAGAAAATTCTTGAGGTTGGGCACGTAGGTAATTACAAGAAAACTTTTGAAGTTTCGCACATCGAATGTCAGGTAGGTCGTTTTGGACATACACCCAAAACGAGCACAATTTGCCAGGTTTAGGGTTCGGTTAACACATATAACAATAATTTGTAAAATTCACATAATCATCATCATCATCATCTTATTGAGAGTTTAGGTGTACTTTGTAAAAATTGTAAGAGCCATAAAAACATATTATTTAGTTGTACCTATTCCTTGTCGAGTCATAGGATTGCTATTAGTCTGTGCCGGCTAGTGCTTTTAATTTAGTCCCCTTCGAGCATTAAAACTGATATTTCAACTTATTTCAAACAAGAGTTTTATTAATTGATAAAAAAGCTTTCAACTCTTTCAATGGCGCTTTTCACAATTATTTATTTACCCCATTTACTGTTATTGGGATCTTTTATTTTATTGCGTAATACTTTTATAACTGTAGACAGACACATATGTATTTATAGAGAAAGGAATGCTCATATGTAGGCAAGAATAACATTAAGCTCAGTTCTAGCTTGTTTTATTTCTGATATATTTGTTTGCTAAACCCGATAAAAGTCGGTAATCTCATGATTCAGCCCGAAACTGGCATTAAAATTTCTCAACCATACAGTTTAATATAACCCTTTCGTATTTGACATGTGACTATTATTTCAACGTTCCTATTAAATCCCAGAGTAAAGTGTAGGTGTCTGAAGATGAACGATCGCCAAGGTCTGTAAAAATGTCTTGATCCGTAAGAAAATAATGGTTGCTGTATTTTTTAATAAGAGAGGAATATTGGCTATGGTTGTGCTTGATAAGGGAAGTTGTTTACTGCTAGATGGTATGCAAAGGAATATTTACCTCAAGTATTAGAAGCCTTCAAAATTAACTAAACTCAAGACTGGATACTTGCCTTCTACATCAAGATAACGCTTCTGCACAATAGCAAAACCGGTAAAACAACGGACTATTTTCACCAAGCTGTAATCAAATTCCTAGGACACGCTCCTTGTAGTCCGGATTTAGTGCCATACGACTTACTTACTTACATTCCCGTATGTAAATAAAACAAATGAAGCGAAGCAACTTTTTGAGCGATGAGCAGCTTATAGGAGTTTTTGAAGAGATATGCGGCTGTGTTCCTGAACACATTGCTCCAGTACCTCACTGGAGCAATGTGTTCAGCACCTGGTTTACTCGTTTGAAGATCTGTATTACTACAACTGGAAAAATTACACGAGTACGACAAAATGTTTGTAGCGCCCTAGTATATTATATATACAATTCTTGCACACTACCTGTGTTTGGGCATGTCTTTTTTTAATTACGTATACAGAGCGTTCCACAATCGAACTGCTTGAACGGAAAACGTCTTATCAGTAAAGTTAGTGGAATGCTCAAGCATTTCTAATCTCAAATTGTTTGACCGACTTATCATTTATGATATCACAACTTAATTTAACTGGAATTTCTTTTGTGTACTTGTTTGCCAACGTGTTTGTAAAATAAAGAAATGAGTAAAAGCAGGCAGACAGGCAAAAGAAAAGGGCAATGATTCTATGGTTTCTGGTGCTCGTAGGATGTAACTCTAATAATACCTCTAACAAATATATTAAATTTCATAAACTAATTGTAACGGACAAAGTCAAGTGATGGATTTGGGGGCCAGCTATGCTAATACAGTGCCAGGTGAAGCCAGGTGTCACCCGAATGGTGGGCGTGACAGTTTGTAACACATGTAATGCATTGATTGACTAATATTAACATACTGACCCTCGCTTATGACACGTTTTTGGTGGCACTGCGCCCGCGCATGTCACCCGGAACGGAATCAGTTTACATTTAAAGTTTTAATGGGTGGCAATAAAATGCGTATGAGACTATAAAAGATCATATAATTGAAGATTGGCAAGAAATGTATGATCTATTGACGATATCTGTGGTGCGGCGGTAGTGCATTCGACTGCCATGCCGCAAGTCTCGTTCAGCGCAAATATTTGTATGCATGAATGTCTATTTGCATTGGTCTGGATTTTTCTGTGCGTAACATGTATGTATTTACAAAAAAGTAAATATCTATGTCTGTATATCCGTGTCCTGGGACCCATAGCATAAGCTCTGATTAGTGTGGGTCTTTATAGCACTGTCTAATATGTCCCAGGTTTTTATTTTTCTCTTTCCATTCAATTATACATATAAATTACGTTTTTAAATACATTTAGATTCAGTAAAACTATAACAAATAGTGGTGGTTAGGACTCCAAGAGCAGGAACTTCCTCACTATCGGCCGTGTCGAGGAGAACTGTTTTCTACATCAGTACCTTGATCCAGCCGCCTGACCCAAGCCTCTTCTAAGGTGTTGGTCGAGGTTCATGGCTTTCAATCCATTAGCAGATATGACTATTGGAACACCAATAACCGAATCCATATTCCTCATATCGAGAATCTGGTAAGATAATTCCAAATATTTTATCTTTTTTAAATTTCACGAGATTCTTCTCGTGAGGAAAGGCGATATCGAAAATCATTGCGCGGTGCTCTAATCATTCTATCACTACTTTATCAGGCTAATTGGTAACAATAGTTCTATCAGTGACGACAGATCGATTCCAATACAATGTAGCATAGTCATTTTCAAGAACTTGGTCATATGAACTGACACATACCTGTAATATGGTACCTCTTTAAACACATGATTGTGTTTAGGAAAAAGGTGTTGATGTACAATCCTAGCTACTTGGTTGTACCTAAACGAGAAAAACCAGAAATCGTATGCCTGATGGATTCACCAGGACGGACGGACGACAGATTTCAACCGTATCATCTTTCAGGATAATTATTAGGTTATTCGCCAAAAACAAAACTTTCGGTGTCTCTGAACAGATCACCGAACTGTACATAGCCATGATGGGGATGCTTTTTAGTTTACATCACACCCATTTATGGCCCGATAAAAAGACGATGGAGCTCTTTGTCCTTCCATATATTCGTGCGATCATTAGTAATAGAAGTACTACAGATTTGCGCCAGTTCTCTTTAGCCAGAGCGAGCGGAGTAGATCCGTTGTCCACTGCAACTACATTACAATGCGTTCAAGCATCAGTATGAAGAAAACATTCTCTAAGGTTGTATATCTAGCGATTGTGCAGGATCTTAATGATTAAGAGTGCAGAGTCTCCATTTTAATTAATATTTGTCGTCAATTTGTTTTTATTATTTGTCGTCAATTTTTGATAATTGAGGTCGGTTGAGGTGATTCTAAAGTCTTGTTGTTGTAATAGGGTAGAGCGGTAGCGTATAGTTAAAATAAATTATTATTTATTAGTGTACACAGAATTAAGTGTAAAACAAGAGTTTACAAAATTTTATTCGATACAATTTTCACGTTTGTTATTATTTTTAAGGTAAATTATTTGACTGTAGCTAAGTATGACGTCAAAATTTGGTAATAACGTATCGCAATGACGTTTAATAAAGATTAACTGACTTGACAGGCAACTACCGTTTTCAGAACTCTGGTCTATTTTTTTTAATTAAATTCATGAACAACTTGAGTTCCTATTCACGTATTACGCCTTTGCGTATATGGCACCTATTTTAAATCATGCTTACTGAACTAGTTTTTATGACGCAATTTCTTTTCATTCACATAAAAATAAATTACTTTAACTATGTTCCCAATATCTACAAACAGGTCCTCCCTAAGGTGTGCTGACAAATAAATCAACTATGTTTTGACCCCCGACCTTCCTTGGTTTGGGGGATTACGGTTTTAAGCTTCGGTCTCACGTTAACGACTCTTCGATGACTGTGTTTTTTTTAAATATTAGTTATGGTTTCTGGTTCGCTGATTTAAGGCCAGTAAAGTTTTTTTTTAATCTGTGAATAATAAAGTAGGTATTAAGATTTCGCTTTAGTGATTTAAGCCAAGTAAAGACTGTTACTTCTAAAATCTCGCGCGATGTCGCTGATCATACCTAATAACAATTCTTTGTGGACTAAGAACTAGGATTCCTAAATTCTTATTTCATATAATAATATATGCATCTCATTTGCCACAGAACATCAGTGAAATTTCAAGCATTATTTTTATGCCTATTAGCCACGACGTCTTTCTGGTATGAGCATCATGAATTGTAATCTGTGTCTTTTAATTATTTTTTAAGGTACATTAATGGTAATTATTTAAAGAATAGAACTTGCCAACGAGAAGTTGGGTGTTTTTCTTACTGTTTAATTTAAAATTTTAAATAAATAATACACATCCACGTTTGCGAGTGATAATTTTTGTTCACAAGTAAAATGCATCGTGAATTATTGCCCTAAATACTAATATTTAGTGATAAGTATTTTCCTCTTAATATATTTTTTGTTATTAAAACTCTTTAGGAAAAATATGTTTTACATAGCAAACATTAGAAACCGTTTATTAAGTCGACTGTAGGTGTGAAGTTCTGGTAATTTGAAACTCTAAAGTTAACAGTCTAGTTCTACAACGTTAGAGTTTTAAATTACAAGAAATGCTCCATTAAGCGTGAGAATTCGCTTAGATTTTACTGAACTGTGAAAAAAGCACATGAATGACAGAATTTTAGCTTTGCATTCCGGTACTGCTGTACGTGTACACTGAAAGCACTCATAATTACTTTACTATTGGGTAAAGAATCACCCAGTTTTCGTTTTGAAACCGAGTGTGTTGTTGTGTACTACAAGTGTAGTTTACTGCACTGTAGAAAAGTACATTAGCGGCTTACGTTAGCGGCATATAGCCCTTCTTAATACCAGCAGTTAGTTTACTAGAGTAACGTGAATATTAGTAACGTGTACCCACGTTTCTAGCAGACCGGTATCAGTTTTACCTTTTTAAAATTATACAAACCTGTTTCACTTGTAACTTTATATACTCAAAACTAAAAGTGTTCTAATCTAGTGACCCCTGAACTCGAAGCAAAATATTTTCTTAACAACAATAGCGTCTAAATCAAGTTCCTATTGCTAATTTCCCACTTCAATTCGCACTCATTGTAACTTCATTTAATATAAAGATGCATGTACACATGTGACTAGTCGCTACTCGTGTTAAGTTACGGTCCTCGGCAACAAACGAGCTGTTCGAGTGTCGAGCCCGTAAATTCCCATAACGGGGATGTATTGTTGACGAAAATAAATCAACATTTACATGAACCGAAAAAAAACTAGTTTGGTGTTCGAAAAAATAAAAGGGCAAAGCATTGTCGTCTTCGCTCCGTTTTCGCACACGGAAGTTCCCTTTGGAGGAACACGCATTTTTAGATAACAATGCAACAATGAACGGACTGACAATAGGTTAGAATGAGAGCAGTCTCATTGTGCAAGAAGCAGCTGATTCTTCTTACGTTGTTTAGAAATGCAAAGATGTAACGGTGATTCAATTTTCCAAATATTGGGCGCTCCAGTTTTACTTGAGTTACGTACAGTGTGAACCCACTTTTATGTCACATCTGCCTATATTTATTCTATTTTGAATATTTTTGGAGTAATTTTTTTGTATCGATATATGACAGGGACAATAGAATTTGTCAATTACGATGATTTTGAAAACGACTGAATTCAATAAACTTTTATTATTTAACTAACATTCATAATTACATACATCATTTTAAAAATAATTTAAACAAAGACAGTGTAAATAGTATATCTATTTATTTATACGTAAAGATAATTTTTTGTACTCCTTTAAAACCTAATTTCTCGCACGCAGGAATGTGACAGTGCAGAAAATTTTTAAGCAACATCACACATTTACATCTTATAAAATAAAGTCCCCCGCCACGTCTGTCTGTGTGTTCGCCATAAACTGAAAAACTACTGAACGGATTTTAATGCAGTTTTCATTAATAGACAGAGTGATTGATGAGGAAGGTTTAGGTGTATAATTTGTCCCCGTGCGAAGCCGGGCGGGTTGCTAGTGTAATATAAATTTAAAAATTATGTGAAAATGGCGACATTAAGCTACACGTGACCAGTGCATACGTTGACCTGTCATGGCACAAAAAGTCAATTCAATGACAGTCCAAGTTATACTGGTAAGTGAAATAAAACAAAACATTCAGAACTTAATGTGTTATAGTCGACCACCAGGTGAGCTCTAGTCTATAAATGTGCTTAATTCTAAAAACTAGATTACGTCTCCAGTAAACCTCTTGCTAGTGAAATCCTGGGAGTTTCTTCCTTCTTCCTGCGAAGGCGTTGCTGCCTATGGTCAATATCTGCGAAGGCTTCCTGAAATCTTTTCAAACAGACTTCGTTCCTCCTATGAGTTTTTTTGGGGAGTGAACATGATTTAGCAAAAGACATTTGCTCGGTCAAACGAAAAAACTGATCGGAATTGGACTGGAACATATCTGAAAATTCATGGGGATTGCGGCGTGCTTCACAAGCGATTTTTGTTTGAAATTACAATCGAAATACATTTTTGTACGAAATAAAATGTCTACTTTAGTTTCAACAGTCACATTAATTTTAACCCTTCAACGCTGATGTCCTGTAATTCCCTCATTAACATACATACAGCATTCCACTCAAACAATTTGCAAAACATTTGTTTTTTGTAGTATATAAGTATGTCAGTTATCAAATAAATGGACAACTTCAAAGAACCGTTTAACTCGTTTGTCTCACATGCACGACATCTAGGCATTAAAAAAATTGAGCTAGACTATAAATAGTAAGTAGTAATTGCTGACCGTTGGCAGATGTTGGCGATGGCACACGCCTAACCTTTAGCAAAATGTCAAGTTTTTTATTCCTATTAACTTTATTATCTTCAATACTATTATTTTACAATAATACTTTTAAATTTTGTAAAGTTGTATTTCGGTTAAAAAGTTGTATTTCGCTTTTAAGCGTTAACGAACTTTGCGGTGATGCTATATTGTGAATGTTGTATTTTAAACTTACTAAACGGACTAATAGCCGTTATTGTATCACGATTTTAATTAAAAAAAATTATAATTATAATAATTTGAGACACGTCACCCACGGCTGTCTGATCCCAAACTTGGCAGAGCCTGTACTATGGCAACCAGACTGCTGATACACATACGTACCCATATATTTCTAAAGACATACATATTTTAGATAAATTACACCCAGTTAATGAATTAGTCAGTTAATTAGTTATATGATTGTTACATTTGCTCAATCGTTTTAATGCTTAATAACTTACTTATCTTAAAGATTCAATTTTATTTTACCGATCATTTTCAAGCTTTAAATAGAAATATTGAGTTTTATTTATTACTAACTTTTGCCCGCGGCTTCGCTCGCATAAAAATGTTTTTTCTGACAGGTACTTTTAATGACAGACAGACAGACATATTCTTTGCTATATCATAGGCAACATGTATGCAACATTTCGCAATGATTGGATTAATGGTATGGCAGCGCATAAAATTACAACAAGCAAACATTAATTTTTATATAATGAAGATAATTTTATACTGTAGTGCATGAAGTGATAATCTCCACGTACTTCAATACAGTTCTTCAAAACTATTATTATATATCATGTAGTTGAACTAAAACAGAAAAAAAAGATTCTTTGTTAAATTGCTTCTTCTTCCATAAAAATCCCATGTGTAATTAAAAATTTCAAATAATGAATAAATTTTGAAAATTAAAAAAAAAAACTTAAATAGTATAAATGATAAACATTACCAGCAATTGCTTTTTTTGTATAAAGCACACTTCGCAATTGTAAATTACAATTCATGGACTACTTCATGTAATAATACAATAAATAATGCAGTAGAAGACCGTTTCACCAATAGGTAGTGAATTTAATTAAAAAAGAAATAAAGTTTAAAAGACAAGCCATTAGCGGCAAATATATTCAAAACAGCACTTAAAAGATTTGTACTCTAATCTTTGATAACCCAATTATCACATTACATACACATACATTACTGACTCGAATCAAAAAATTATCGTATCAATAAGATACCATAGAATAGTTATAATATTTTGCCAACTTCTTTTTGCTGGCGGCTTTATTTTGCAAACGACTTACATCGTCAGCGTAAGGCTTAAAGTCGTTCAAATATATTTTGTTTAAGGTATTAATAGTGCAGTTAATCCGATATATCTTTTATAACGCTTATTGGTGGGGCGTTTTCTAAGACCGAAACACAAAAGAAATACTGCTCCATATAGATAATATGTTTTTTTTACAAAAATGTAACATCACCCCTCTTTTAATGTGGGGTGATGTTCATTATTTTTTCAATGCTATCTTCCGTGAATAAAAAACGTGGGTACGTCTTGTGAAATAAAAATAGCAATAAGATATATGTATGTGATTTTTTTGTATTGTATTCTCTAGTTAGGGTAAGATTTAGATGTATTTTTTTTTATAAAAAAATCGGTAGTGAAGTGTTAAATTGTGTTCCGAGCACAACGGTTGCATGATTAAGTTTAAGACATGAAGTAATAAGCAAACTAAAAATATTTAAACAAAATGTTTTTTTTTATTAAATACAATTCTCCGATTAGGAATGACTCCGGTGTCGCGTGGGACTTTACAAAAATTAAAACAACGGGAACAAAGAACACCCTGACTCGAGGCAACTGTTTGAGGATCACAGAATTTTTTGTCCCGTGTATGAATCGAACCCACGACACTTGGCGTGGCGTAGAGGCGAGGCAACCACTTTAACCATTGCACCACCCGCCATAGGAACGTAAAAAGACCTTCCATAAAAAGAACTAACAAATTTTCTGCTACTTCCATTAATCATTCTGTCTCAGATTTTATTTATTTATTTATTTAGCTTATATAACAATAACATAAGTTTCATTAACGTGACTCCTTGTCTCGTCTCTCTGAAGGTGTTCATTAGATGAGACTTCATGGGACTTCATGTCTACTGGGACCGATAATGATATCTGGTTTTTGTTTTCTCAGGTTGCGGTTTCCCAACAGATTTACAGGGTGGTTTCTATCTGGATAAATTGTTCAAGGGTTTTTAAAAGTCATTTCTTTTCTAGCAGATATTTTTATCTACTTCCATTGGTAATGCTATCTGTGCCTTCGTCTTTACATTACTGTAGGATATTTACATGGAATAAAGATCGCCAGGCTGTCAAATTTCAAACTGTTCGTTTGACGGGTCACCTGATGGTAAATGCCTACCACCGCCCATGGGCACCTCCAACTGAAGAGTCACAAGTACATTGCCGGCCTTTAAGGTGGGAGTAGATGAAGGGGGGGAGGAGGGGAGAGAGGGGGAGAGGGAATGGTTAGGATCTCTGGTAACCTCACTCTCTCGGCGAAATATACTGAAGGCATTGCTTCACTGCCGGTTTTCTGTGAGGCCGTCGTATCACTCCGGTCGAGCTGGCCCATACGTGCCGGAGCATGGCTCTCCCACTTGAAAATTCTTATTTTATTTCATTGACCAGTATAATTTGAACTGTCATCGTATAGACTTTTCTACCATGACAGCTCAGAAGATATTGTGGATCCTTGTAGCTCTATGTAGCCGTTTTTGCATAAATTTTAACTTTATAGTACATATTATTTAAAAATGTTAGTTTAATGTACTTTAGTACTATAAATTTCACATTCCTGTCTGTGCGCGTTTGCTTATAACATGCGTACAAAGAATTCTCCACACGCATTAATATATACTTGAAGATAAATCAAATGTTGGCAACCCTACATTTTTTTCTCTAAAAATAGTATGTTCAACTCGGCCTCGAGCTCATAATTGATATCAGTCAGCCGTGTTATATCGATTCCGAAGTATCAAGCAATTGTAAATCATGAGTGATGGGTGTAAGTCATGTTTCGGATTGTCGTCTCACGGGTGTTTTATAGACGGGAGCTATAAAATATGGACTCTGGATTAATATCAGTTCATTTTCAATCATAAACATAATAATGATGCCTACGGGAATTAACACGATCACGTTTGAATGCCTTGCCTGCCATGCTTTTAAATTGGTTGACTTTTCTACCAGGTTACGTTGGCCGTGGTCATATATTCTTAGTCAAACTCAGAAAAAAAATATATGTATAAATATATACTTTTTTCATAATATGTGAATATATACAATAGGCTATCAGCGTTGCCATGAAATTAATTAACACTAAACTGCAATAACCAAGCTTCTGCGCACGGGCAAAGGTCACGTTGAACGTTACATACCTTTGGTTTTTCTTTTTACTTAACCGTCTATGATTTTTTATGAAGGTCAAGGACGTTATTTATACAACTAAGTGGCAAAGGAATCACATGACCTGTCTGGCCTGGTAAAATATACCAGGTACCTATAAACATTTGCAACAAATGCTATTGTTGTTCATTGTTAGACCTATCTCCTCGATGGATATCTATCGACCTTTCTTGACCTATCGGTAATGAGAACTGCTGTCTGCAGCGAAGCCTTACCTCTTTTATTAATTCATTCCATAGAGAACTGGTTGTACTTTCTTGTGCCTGTGCTCAAATTCACAAAACACAACGGTATTTCCGGACTGATACGACCTTCAAACCTTCAAGAAAAGAGTGTACTCCCATCTCAAAGGCCGGAAACGCACTTGTGACTCTTGAGTTGCAGGTGACTATGGGCGACGTTAGTCATTTACTATCAGGTGATCCGTCTGCTCGTTTGCCTCCTGTAATATATAAAAAAAAACAACATTCTCTGACTAATATTGACTAATACATGCGAATGTGAATTTGTTTGTTTGTTACGATTCACGACTTAAATACTGAACCGATTATCATACAATTTTGCATACATTTTGTCCGGGATACAGAGAAGGACATAAGTACATAACATCTTGAAAAAGTACAGTTCTCGAAGAATAGATTGATTGACAGAACGTGAGGAAAGCCGTTGGCAAATGACTTAATACAAATACTTATGTCGTTACTGAATATGCTTTCAAATATATTAATAATGTATATCAATATATTTTAGCATATCAAGCAATTTACATATTCTGTTAACCCTATTTTGCTACTGGGTGCATAAGCTGCATTCGAAAATAATTGTTAGATTTCTGCTATTGATCAATCAAGAATGCTGAGGTTTATCATATGATTATGTTTTAATCTAATTCCATTTAACGATTATGGTAATATTTACCTACGAATTTCTTGATACTTTCTATGTGAGTAAAGGCTTAATTTTACTTATCACATAAATAGCTGGCACAAAATTATTAATTATTTCAGAGTTAATTCTTTTAGTTGCGGTAGGTTTCATTAGATTTCCAACTGTGTGGCTGTAAGTAATCTGCATCATCACAAGTTGAACCTGAGACCAGTTTAAAACTACCAGTCAATAATAACGACATTATTTTTTGCAGGTAAAATATGTATAAGTATGTGTAATAATGCCAAATGTGTGCATTAATCCCAAATGTGTATAATAATGCCAAATGTGTATAATAATGACAAAGATGGTTAAAACCATTTTTGTACATCACAAGTTGAGCGTATGACCTTATCTTACTAATATTATGAACGCAAAAGTTTTTGAGGACGGATGGATGCATGGATCTTTGTTACTTTTCACGGCTAAAAGGCTGAACGGATCTGGATTAAATTTTACACAGAAATAGATTATTGTCTGGAATATGACATAGGTTACTTTTTATCCCGCAAAAATTTACGGTTCCCGTGGGATAGTTTTCACCAAAAAATTCTAATCGAACGAAGTCGCGGGCAACAGCTAGTAATTGATATATGATAAAAAACACAGAATTGAGTCCATTGATCCTTATACTCGCAAAACAAAATAAATTCAAAATCTTTTGTATCAGCATCGAAATAGAAGCACATAATTAAAATCTCCAATCATTATATTTATGTGAATCAATCCTAGTCAACCCTTTGTCGCTGGGGAGTGGGCGATCCCCGCCGTGCCCAGCATGCGCCCGCGCCGGACAATACAACCGCCGTGTAATGAACACACATTCAGTATACGTTAAATTTGTGACACGCGTATAGTGTATTGTGTTTGTTTTCTCGCCTGAGGCGTCAATACCAGCAGGATGTATAGATTTTGTAATCTAATGAATATTTCGTCAATGGAGAATAATTTGCTTGATTAATAGCAGATGTTACCAGTACCTCTCCTTAGCTGACTGCTTTCTCGGCAAATCGTTCAGCTAATCTAAATAGCACTAAATAAAGTATTTGTTTAGATAGGATATGAACAAGAAATATACAGCTTAAAATGGTATGTAAAATTGTCAATTTACCTTGAAGAGGTGAGGAGGGAGGTGGTAGCGTTACAGCTAAGGTATCGAATTACCATCGAGTGATTACAAGTCCAAACTTCACCCAGGATGTTGTGTTGGGTTTTCTGCATTTCAACATAAGCTCATAAAGTACGTAGTTATATCATTATAATTATCAAAGAAGTAGTAAGAAGATCAACCGGTTAACCGATTTTTGAAGTGATAACTTCTTAATTCTTATGGGAGGGTAAGCCTCTTCGTTACGTAACGCGTTACGGCGCCAGTCTATCTGGCTTCTCTTTCTCTCACGCATACGGCAGCGGTAGGCAGGCTCCTCCTCTCTCACAGCGCTAACCGTACTTCAGACAGACGCTTCAACACACAAAATTCTAATGTACATATTCAAGAATTGTAATAAGAATAAAATATATTTTATAATCAATAAAAGATTTTAGTAATAAATAACCTTTCTATACATTATTATATTAATATAAATAAAATTTAAGTAATAACCTAAGCTTGTCTCAAGTTAAACAATTTCAATGTTAAATAGTTCAACTTAGATTAGTTTAAGTTATCACTTCTGTCGGGCGTCCCGAGACACACATTTAATTTTTTGTTTTGTAAATAGTATTATGTTCATCACATTGTAGTTTCCAATATGATTGGAAATAAATATAGAATTGAGCCTCATTCCTCATAATCTATTCAAACATTTTATTAGATTATGGTCAGCGGTACGTTTAGAGGAACTATCGAACAATCCAAACACAACTGTTCCGAGACATCTGTTATAAACAGATAATCTAATTTGTTCAAATCGCTCGTAAACCGATCAAATAAAATTTTACATTCTACCCTCAACTGAAGAAAAAAAAGCTTTGAGCTTTAAACGGTAACAGTTGTTTATTACTAATAATATTGTTGTTCATAATAATAGTGTCCGTTTTAATCAACTTAACCCTGCACACCCTTGTACTGTTTTTTTTTCGGTTATCCTTATGCCCAGATAGTACAAACGAATTTGAAACGAAACGACGAAAAACGAAACTTTGGCTTAAATCTTATGAGGCTTCTTTTTGGGATGGGTAAAAAATGTTAAACTCGCGTCAGGACTCAGGACAGAATCAAAAATTCATAAGACGGAACCGAGTTTCTTTTATTTAAAAAAATATTACATTCGAAATTCAAACATTTATGAGCGGCCAGATATATATATATATATATACATATATGTATATATATATACAGATGTGTGTGTGTGTGTATGTGTATGCAAATACATTGTGAAGTTATGTTTTCATTGTTGACATGCAGTCCTACGACTGACTGTTTTTTTTTACATAAATCATATTCAAAATCTTTTTTAGTAGCAAACCTTAAATAGAAGATACCTTACCTTTTATGTTACCGCTCGTTTACGCGATGTGTTAGCCAATCACAACCCAACCGTTTAACAAGCTAGATAAAGTTTGAAACAATCTATTATATCCCCTATTTACATATAAATGTTGCTTAATCGTCTGAATAGATCTAACCAAATTTTTAATCTTGTTTAGAGAATTTGGTATCTATCAAGAATCGGTACCACGGTGTGGTTAGTCATTTATATTCCTACCGAGATACTTCAATATTAGCCCCGCGGTGAGTTGATACCCCAGGGGTTTGAAAACGCCAAAACGAAAGTTTATGAACGTCACTCACGCCTCTTTGCGTATAAATCCAGGTAAGTAAGTGTGTAAGTATAGTATGACAAAGCACTATCGACACCAAACTACGCGTAAAATAACTATTGTAACCTTCTTTCGTCACACACTTAATAAAGTATTCTTAACAGAATCATCTGTCAACTGTAGTACACTAGATATTGTGAGCAATCAATATCTTTTTCAAAATATCGATGCAGTCGTATACACTAAAAAGAGTTTTAAGACTTTGCACTAAGGTTTAAAATAAATTAAGCAAAAGTAAGAATGGGTATTGGCGCGCAAAACTGTCTTATCATTACAGTTAATACAGTTGGGTACTTTCGACCCGGAGCGGCATTTGACTGTTGACATATTTTTCTGCGATGCGGCTAAGGCTTTGTGACTTTTCATAGTTAGTTTTGAATAGAAATATCTTTGGGATGCTTTACTTTTGAAAAAAAGTAGTTTATTTGTTATTAAAAAAATGCCTTTTTAAACTATTAATTATTTTAAATACCGTTTGATAAATAAATATATTTGCGGATCACTCAAACTACCTGAAATACAGCACAAAAATGAGAGAAAATCAACTGCGCTGGTTTGGTCACGTAATGCGCCGCAGTGAAGACCATATGACCAGACAGGTGTTGGTCATAAACGAAGGCACAATCCACAATTATATGTTGATAATGGTCCTAACGCCAAAAAAAATGCAAAATCGCCAAGCGTGGCGTAAAACTATCAGGAAGGCTGACTCCGAATAAGAAATTAGCCAGGGGATTGATTGACATTTTGACACATAAGGCACGGAAGATACATAAGGTACATGGATGAATACCTTCTCACTAGGCCTGCCATAACTTAAATTTCCAACCCCGGACAAAAACTTAAAAAATCCCGAACATATGGGTGAAATCGAGATTCTTTCCCGGACACCTTAAACGCCGATTCCATATACATTTTTAGCTTGTTAACGATATATCTAACAATTATATTTTTTTTCCTGGCACTGGTTTTACCCGGACACTTTTTGAAAACCCCGACCGGACACTCCCCGGACGCCCTCTAAACTAGAACAAATCCGGGGAAACCCAGACAGACGGCGGCCCTCCTTCTCACTAATACTAATCAGTGGCGATCAAAAGATTGCAGATGAACTTTCGATTTAAAATCATTTTTAACTTAAGCATTCAGCTAAGTATGAATGGTTCTCAAAAATTATATACTTTAGGTACTGTGTAGTTTTTTAAGAATCTAAAAAAATCTTAAATGCCTCACGTAATTGTAATTTTTTATGTATTCGTTTGTATAAAGCTTTTTAGTATGTATAAAGTTGTTTAAAGCGGCAATAGAGTTATGGCTAAGGCGTCGACCCAGTGCACTACCGACGTGGACCCACTCCTAACACAAGCACTTAGCTTAGCTGGAGGGGTTAACAAGAATACTAGTAACCCACGTTACTAGTAATTAAAAAAAAAAAAAAATCTCCGAAGGATGAAAGTAAAGGTTTCAGACCTAGATTTTATGATCTACGTCATGTGTAGCGGGCCTATTGTAATCTACCAAGCATGGTCCAATCTTACTGATCGTGTGCCTAAAGAAAGACTGATTGATTGAGACTAATTTTCTCCGACCAGAATGTCACAATCAAACGCCAGTTTTATTGACGCCATCTTATAGCACTGCACTTTTCTTTTCAATGTTTATATTATAGTTTCAAATCGCCACTCCTGGTAACACCTACCCCATTTCCATTCCAACATGACGACATTATCACTTATCTATAAGTGACGTGTACACTGACGTCAACGGCCTCGTCACGGTGTGCCCCCGCAGGTGTGCAAGCTCACTAATTAAACATGGACGTGAGAAAACGACCAATTTAGTGCACTTTACCGAAATGATTGCTTTTATGGAGTTCCTGACCAGTAATTTAATGAGAGTGATGTGTTTATTTTATAGTTATTAGATTTATTTATATTAGTTTAGTAAGGGTTGAAAAAGTTGAGCAGGTACAACATTTAAGAATTATTGTAGAGTAATCTTTATATAAACTAAAGGCGATCGCCTGTTGGTCGAATTTCGACTATAAGTCTTTAAGTATTAACTGTTTTGTTTTACTTCATGATCAGTATAACTTGAACAGTCATTGTATAGATTTTCCGTACCATGATCGGAAAACATAATGTACCCGACACCTGTAGCTTCTTGTAGGAGTTTGCGCATAGTTTTTAAACTTAAAATATATACTGATTAAAAATTGTAGCTTTTTGGACTTCTTCTACGACGTTTGCTGATGTCTTTGGTGGTGGTTTTTGTTGGCTTGTTGGGTGGAAAGAAAGGAAAATCTTTACTTTAATTTTTCGCTACTAAATCTACACTGTTCTAGACCTAGAGGGGCTTAAAATAATGAGCGATAGTCGGGTTTTAATGCTAATAGTAGCTGTTGACCTATGAAGAAAATAAGCTTGGCTTTTATGCAGACAATAGCCAGTCTCATATATCGACGATAGCGGACTACTTAAACTATGCGAGTTTAGTAAGTATGATGATTAGTAATCGTAGAGACAGACCTCTGAGAGCAGCTATATATGTCGTATGTTGAGATTGAAGACGTTTGTCAATTAGATGTCTACCTACGCAATCTATGGTAATTTGATAACTATTTTATTTTATTGCGAACCTATTCAAAAATGGAATGGAATATTTTACGAAATTCGTTTAACAAAACCATAAACTATTCTACTTCCAAAGAGTCATGTGCCACATTTTTGGTACACAATATGTTTCGTTCGCTATAAATTTAATTAGTAGATAATATCTCGGCTGATTTACGTCAAGGCACCTGTCGGCCAATATGGCGTTATCTTGCCTGTTAATATTGTATTAACATTTAACATGCTAATATTTTAGTCCATAGTTGTTTGAGATAACGTGATACTAAAGTGAACGGAAACAAATATATTGTGTAACTACAATAAAGAACTAGACTGATATGATTTAAAAAGTTACGATAGTTAGTTCATGACAAAAAAAAATAGGCAGTCATGGGACTGCCGACAGAAATGAAAACTTAAACGAAACGACGAACTTAAAACGTCACATTAACAGGTTTGTGACATTAATTAATAAGGTGCTGACAGAACCCTTATGTTTAGATTAGCGCCCTCTAGTGGATCTATATATGTATTATTAGCGTGACGGTCACGAATTCAGTACTTTTTCCTCATAGCAAAAGTGCACAAACGTGTCTAAAGAAGTTTTCACTTCAAAAAAGAAACTGGCGAAAAAAAATTTCGTGTTATTAATTCCCCGGGTAGTTCTTAGCCTTGTTTTTTAAGAATCGGCGCGCGTTTGGGAAACTTCCCTTTTGGAGAGATGAATGAATGAATCAGCATTTTTTTACATAACTTGTATTCCTCGTAATTCCGAGGATCCTCTCCCTTTGTCTGACAGAGTTACTGATTAGGTTGGTGCCAAGGTTTTAAACGAATGCTAAAACTTTGAAACCTATGACTTGCTTAATTGACTCCATAGCACTCTTACAGAGAAGCACTTGAATTAATTCAATTGTTGTCTTGACTTGTCTAGACCATTAGGCAAAAGGAAAACATACGAAAAAAAATAAAAAAGACGGCTGAAAAGCACTTTACGATCAACCTTTTGTTCTTATTCATTTATTTTTGATTAGAAACTTTATTGATCTCTTTGATTGAAACTATTTTGTGACACGATAAAATATATCAGGCAACACCTACATTGACGTTTACTGCTAATTTGAATTTCGAATAAATGGCTCGAATCATTTTGTAGTTTTACCTTGAGAAAATTACTAATAAAGTACCTATGTCAGTATTAGAATAGGTATGTTTACTTATTATTGCACGGAGTATCAACGATAAAGTGTATTTTAATGATCATAAAAATACTGTTTGATTGCAATGCGTTATAATAAAATATATCTATGTCTTTTCTTTCAGGTAAATTTTAAATTAAGAATGTTCAAGTCTCCTAGTTCTTTTTTAAGTTTTTATTTAAAACAAAACTTCGAATGCTTAACGGTAATGCTTTTCTCATATTAATGCGATTTCCTCGAATCGCCGTTGCTCAGCATCTGTTAATATCGATACTACTAGAGTATCTGTTTTCTTGCAAGTGTTAGGGTCACGTTCTGGAAGTGGATCCATGGTGCACAAAATTAGATTTTTTGATACTTAGTGAGTGCTTGGCCAGACTTTTTCTCAAGTATTGTTTATTCGAGTACCCCGAAGGGAATAGTACCTAAGCAAGTTTGGTTTTATGTTTTTACATAGGTTCGTACTCCATAATTATTATCTAGCTAATTTAATAAATTTTGTTTAAAAGATTGATATAATTTATGTCAAGTTTAACCTTACCAAAATACACGTGTCTCTTCTCTGCGAAAAAGATTACTTTCGAACTTATAACCACTTTCCAAGGCGTGTCCATACAGATCACAGGTCCATACAGGTCTCGTTCAAGCTTGACTTCGGTGAACAAATCGAGTCCATGTCACAGCCAAGAAATTGGGAATCATTTTGAAGGACTGTTAGTAGTTCAGCTCTGAACCGCTGCTCAATCTCTGTACAGCCCAAGTTCGATCTTGCATGGAGTACTGCAGTCAGACTCGGTTGACCGAAGAGCCCATAAGCTTATAAACGACGATGCGCTCACCAACAGGGAACTGCATACTCTTGAGCATCGTCATAACGTCTCCTGCGGTTTTTATAGGATTCACTTCGGTGGGTGTGCGAAAGCCCTCTTTAAATTAATTGAACCCTCAGCATTTTTTTATTCAGCTACTAGACACAAACAGATGTTCCATCATTTCAGTGGCGAAACACCAAGAAGTCCAACTATCATAGAAGCATGACAGCTCCGTTTTGGTGGACTTGGTTTTTTGGCCAACGCGACGGTAGAATGGTCTGCCAGCGTTTATTTTTCTTGACAATTGTAATCGTGAAATATTCAAGAGTAAAGTGAATAGGTTCCTCTTGGATAGGCGTATACCATCTTCAACTTCATCATCACTTTCCATCAGGTAAGTTGGAAGACCAACGCCTATTTCATTATTCTTTTTATGGGTTTTCCACACATAAGAAACAACACAATACACATAAAAAGCAAAATAAATATGGAAGTCATTATCACTGTCTCTGTTAAGAGATAACTTGGGACATTATTTTAACATTAGTATGATTGTTACTGTTAGTCTCAATTTAAATAATTACATAGTACATAAATTCAACTTATTTATAACTATCGACAACCGTAAATTAACAGAGTAACACCTAATAAAATTAACAGAAAAAAAAACATCGTAGAGACGAAGAAATAAAGGTAACATTAAATATTACACCTGTCTCGTCCGTATAATTATAGCGTACATAACATTTCGAAAACATAAATGTTAAATAACAATGCTTCAACAAACTAACCTCAAAGTTTTTACATTTAAAATAATTTGACAGCAGACATTGAAATATAACTAGACTAGATAGATACAGACACAGATAGATCTTTCCTACCTACAACTGACTAAGCTTAAATAGTCTAGAATCCTCTTTTAAAGTTGGTCAGAGACTACAGAGTTACAGAGGGAAAGAAATTCAGCTGAACTGGTGATTGCAGCTATTACAATTTTGTAGTATTCCTGCGGTAATCAGAACTATCAGAGTAGTTTGGGCCCTGTCTTGAATTTGAGCGGATCTTGTAAGTGTTATCAAGCTAAGGTTGCCTCCAAGCCATCTAATGTGTTATCATTTTTATTGTGTTTCTAATTAAGAGCACAGAAATATGGTCATGTCAAACTGGAACCCCTAAGGTTTTTGACTGGGAGCCCAGGAGTCCTTTACAGACGGACTGCCATACCGACGCCCTCAGGCAAACGTGCATGAAGTCCAGAAATTGCTGAAAAACCTCTACTATCTGACACTAAAAATTATAGCAATAAAAAAAAAACACACAATTGTCAATAACCTACCACTTTAAGCCAAGCAAGCATTATCTTATGCTTTGTTTGGAACCTTAGTAAATAAAAAGGTTACTTCATATAAATACTCTTAATTTTTCTTTTCTGCTGCAATTTCCAGTTTCTCAAAGTCTGAACAGTTTGAGAACCACATTGTTATTGAACAGCAGGTGCGTAACATGCGCACGCGTCGATCTCGACGTTATAAATAAACACAAAAGTAACGTGAACTAATTTGTTTCACTGACAAACTATTTTTTTTCACCTTACATGACAGCCGTGTGAGGGCGTTCAATTTGTTTACAGGGAATTAAATATTCGTTCGTAAACAATGGACCGTTTTTTACACACAGAAAAATAACATTTTTGATAACGTAATATATTATATAAATTATTATTAAATTGATTTTACAACGGGGTACAGTCCCGTTTTGTGTTATAATAAACTATGTAAGCTTAAAAACGTACACATAAAGTTTTATAACATATATTTTCAATTTTTTTTTAATATTTAAAGCCCGTCAGAATGACATCAATCCACCTGATGGAAAGCTAGATTGAGATTCAAAGATTGAAAACCACCATTATATAGTATACGGATGATACTAAAATGGTGGTCATCAGCCTGACGGCCTTGGGTGATGCTTTTTCACGCCCCGCTTAAAGGACCCAGCGTTGTAGAGCGAAGGGAATACGTGTTAATGTTCAAGCAGCAAGTTTTTGTGAAGTAAAATATAGTAACAGGCAATTAAAATGCGGGAAAACTATTAAACATACTTAAGGTTGTTAACCTAACACAAGGCCAATTGAAAAAGATCGGTAAACTTCTACAAGCCACTACACACTAGTTCATTAAAAACTGCTTTTAAACTACTTCGCTCGATATGCCCATATCCCGACGATAAGTAGCGGGAACTGCGAATAGCCTCTTGTTGTAAAACCATTTTTTTCAACCAACTTTACTAATTCAACAAAGTAAAAGGTCTGTACGTAGTTTTATTTTGACTTATCCTAAATAAACTAAAAACCTTTCCAGGAATTATCTATAAAAAGCAAGATCCTAAAGAAAAACATCAGCCATAGACGCAAGAAATATTCACAACTTAACTAATATTTCAAGTTGTATGTTTTCGACGAACAATCCAAGCATACCGACCAATATTTTTATATTTTTGAGGAAGCTTGGATTATTATTATTAATAATAATAAACCAAGTACACATAAATAAAAACCAGCAAGCTATTCCCTGGATTTTCACCACTATTTATGGTCACTGCTCCGCTTTTAATGACCGTAGCGTGATGCGTAGGCAAAAGAAAGGCCAGGACCACGCCACAGTGTAGGTATAAAGCTACAAGTGCACGACGGGGTCGACTAATCGTGCCAAAATTCAGGGGATTGCCGCGCGCCGGTGGAGCCGCACGTTAGTTCGATGCTAACGCACTTCACATAAATAGAGTAATAGGCACATAACTTACTAGTAACTAAATATTCAGATTAATTAATTGTTTTTAGAGACAACTTTGACGTCGCGTTGTCAGGACAGATTAGAGTTACGCGAAAGAAAGCGAAGCAACTTCTAGTGTAGCCTGTAGCCTGTAGGTGCGACCTGAATTGCGACTTTATTGTGACAGAACAAGAATCGCTATTGATTAAAATGATTTGACGGAGTGGGATTTCTGTACCTGTACATAATAGTACATTATGTACTCTGTGGCATATATAAAACATACTATTTGCAACATTAGCTGTTTTTCATATTTACAAATAAATATTCTTATACATTCCTTTAGTAAAGCCTATTATACTGTAATATACACCCTTATAATATAAAAGACTCATATAGATTGTATTATTGCAAGATGTATCTTCGATCTTTGGTCTAAAAACGGGTGATATGTGTGACGTAACATATTAAGTTTATGGACGTAACTATGTTTACGTGAAGACAGAAAATGGCTTTAATTTGCAATAATAAAAAGAGGGATTTAATAGTAAATAACATATTACGTAAACTTAAGCTCGAAGCTCATTTCGTAAGTCTAAATCGAGTTAAATCCGGCGTGAAGTAATAATATTTAGACATGTATAAACCCGAAGGGAGAGAATAAGGCAGAATCCTTAACTCCATAAAATATGAACCATAGAAAAAAATAACTTTTTTTTTATTAAAATACTTTTTTGACTAAAAAACTTTTTTAATCACGTTACGGTAGAATCGAGTAAAGCCATTCGTTCCGCTGACATTGTTGTTTTGTCAATAATTTATGGTCATTTATTAAACAGCATCTTGTTATCTTTTTTGTTAGCTTCTTCACAAGCTGTAATTTAGAAGGTTTGATTATAATAAAAAAAGAAAAATTATCCGAAAGTAAAAGGGCACCGTAAACAATATTTGATCACATTTTTTTAAATGAAATTTCTTTGGAATCGTTGTGATTTGAAAATTTTATGAAACGTAAAAGTTACATTAAAAAGAGATAAACTCAACATAATAGGATTTAGTCTGCGAGAGAATGAGATAGAATACAAGTATACATCTCTAAAAAGAGACAAAAATATTCATAAATAGCATTTAGCCTGCGAGAGAACAAGTATACAGTGTTTCCTATAATCTTCATATGCTAGCACGTGTATTTGCGCCTGCGTACTACGAAGCCTTCAGACAATGCGTCATAGTCAACGTGGTGTATAATTCACGTGCATCATTTTTGTGCATTTGCGTATTAAAATTCGTTGGTCAATTAATTTAGAAGTTTCACTTCTGCTGTGTGTGAATTGCACACACACACTTTTCACACACACACACACTTTTTTTTATTAGGTACCTACACTAGAAAGTTAGAGAATATTAGGAAGGTACATAGGTACATATTCACGCCTGTTTCCTCGAAGAGGTAGACAGTGAGACCCACATTTTACCAACTGCAATTTGGTCCCACACACGTAATTAGGGCAAGCCTATTGACATCAACCAGACACTTTGGGATTTAAAGATGGGAAAATTGTAAGTATATTGAAAGAGAAAGTTAGGTGAGAAGAGAAGGAAATAGAAGAGAAAGAGATATTGCTCATACGGATGGATTGAGAAGTGTAAAGAAGCTGGAGCAGGTCAGGGATACCAGATCGTGGGAGAGCAATGCTTCGGCACGTATGCGCCGGCTCGACCGGAGTGATACCACGGCCTCACAGAAAACCGGCAGTAAAGCAATGCTTGCATTGCTTTTCCCCGAGTGAGTGATGTTACCGGAGGCTCTAACCCTTCCATACCCCCCTCTCCCCTACTCCTTAAAGGCCGGCAACGCACTTGTGACTCTTGAGTTGCAGGTGCCCATGGGCGGCTGTTGTCATTTACTATCAGGTGACCCGTCTGCTCGTTTGCCCCCTATATCACAAAAAAAACCTGTACCTGTAACTGGCTGTTATCGGGAAGTCCGAGTTCTCTATCTCAGGTTAGAATAATACTATTTTATACAACTAATATGGGAAACAAGCACTAAGCCTGCCTGATGGTAAGCGGTTCCCAATGTCTATAAATACTCCGCAACACCAATGGTGTTCTAGTGCTTGAATAAATAGAGCTCTGGAGCTTGACTCTAAGCTAATAATTGGCTCTGCTTTTCGTTTAAAAATCGGCAATTTTTTTGGGTGAGAAGTTCAAGTGGCGGAAAGACACTTGAACTACAGTCACAGCACATATTTTGACTGCACGGGTGTCGCAATAGTTAAAGTGGTTCCCTCATTACTTCGCTGCGCCAAGGGTTATGAGTTCGATTCCCACCCGGGACAAAAGTTTGTTCAATCAACAAATATGTCGTTGTCTTGAGTGGTCATTGAAAGTTTGTAAAGTTTGCTACACAACAAGCAGCTTTATAATATTACTAGCAGTGCCACGCGATTTCACCCACGCAAGTCCCGATCCCGTAGGAATATCGGGATAAAAAGTAGCCTATGCGTTAATCCAGGTCTCCTGCTATCTACATACCAAGTTTCATCGCAATCGGTTTAGTGGTTTTTGCGTGAAAGAGTAACAAACATCCATCCATCCATCCAAACTTTCACATTTATAATATTAGTGAGATTAAGACGTATGTAATCAAATCAGAGATCAGAGTAAATAAAGCAAGGAACAAACAAACCTTCCTCCTTACTGCGGTATATTTTACGTGGCATAAAACATAAGTTGTCGTATAAACTTGTTATTGTTATATAAAGTTTTATACTACTGGACATAATATGGGCCATATACAGGATGCATATTACATTATTTTTTTTATGATATTGGGGGCAAATGAGCAGACGGGTCACCTGTTGGTAAATGACTACCGCCGCCCATGGCACCTGCAACTCCAGAGTAACAAGTGCGTTGCTGCCCTTTAAGATGGGAGTAGGAGAAGAGGCGGAGGGGGGAAAGAGTGGGAAGAGGGGAGGGGGAAGGATGGGAATAGGGGAAAGGGAAGGGTTAGGGCCTCCGGTAACCTCACTCACGCGGCGAAATGCAATGCAAACATTGCTTCACTGTCGGTTTTCTGTGTGGCCGTATCGAGCGGAGTCGAGCCGGCCCATACGTGCCGAAACATGGCTCTCCCACGTAAATGACAATAAAAGACTTACCTACTTAAATCACTGTCAAGGCATGACTCTAGCATGCAGTTACTAAAAGAAGTTTTGAAAAAAACTATCAGTTTACAAGTTGTGAACGTTTCAATTTCAGGTATTATTCCCTCAATATTTTTTTCCATTCTCCTCATTCTACGGACGGAGCGAACCTAATGACAAAAGCTGACTCAATAAATTTCATTTCATTTTAGCTGCCATTCTTCATTGCTTCTATCAATGCAGCATATTCTCCAAATTTTTTCATAAACATTTAGCAGGTACTGCTTTGCTAGGCAACTAGCTAGGGCAACTAGCTAGTGGTAGACCACCACATGGTCGTAGGTAATACCTAGAGTGTTGTGTAAGTTACTAGAAAATCTAACTAACGATTGCGATTGATTGCAAATTATGTAACTGAGTAAAGGCGTTTATACACTAGGCGTTTCAGGTAATCATACACTCCGCGAATTTAAAGACCTGTCGACCGAATTACCGTCACGATACCCATACCATTAGCATAATAACGAATAAGAGGTTACAATAACGTTAAACTTTTATTCCTGATTAACAATAAATCCTAACTAATGTTATAAACGCGAAAGTTTGTAAAAAGGAATGGAGGGATGGGTGGATGTTTGTTACGCACTCAAAAAATGGCTGACCGGATTTGGATGAAAATTATCACACAGATAATTTATTACCTGGATTAACACATAGAGTACTCTTTATAGTGGTAAACTATGCCCACGCGGGCGAAGTCGCGTGCAAAAACTAGTATTGTAAATGCGAATGTGAATTTGTTTATTTGTTACGCTTTTCTATTCAACTAATCAACATGAAAATTTACATTCAAATTCTCAGGGGTAAAGGAAAAAGGACATAGATTACGTTTCATAAAGAAAAAAAGTGCTGTTCCCGAAATCCCAAGAGATATCTGCTAAAATATACATTAACGCAACCAAAGCCGCGGGTATTAGCTAGTATAGGGTGAACACAAAATTATTGTGGTTTCGTGTACCTCAGCATGCTGTTGATAGTAGTCATGTTCGAGGATTGCTTTCCAAAATAGCAATGAGATGCTGGGCTGAAGCTTCTGTATCAAATTTGTTTCTTTAAAATTTCTCATTTGTTGAAAACGGAATATTTTTTTAAACAACAAAATTTCTTCGTGGGAGAGCCATGCTTCGGCACGTATGGGCCGGCTCGACTCCGCTCGATACCACGGCCTTACAGAAAACCGGCCGTGAAACAATGCTTGCATTGCTTTTAGCCGCGTGAGTGAGGTTACCGGAGGCCCTAACCCTGCACTTTCCCCTATTCCCGTCCTTCCCCTCTCCCCCCTCTCTTCCCCTCTAATCCTTCTCTCCCGTCTTCCCGCTCTTCCCCTATTCCCACCTTAAAGGGCGGCAACGCATTGTGACTCTTGAGTTACAGGTGCCCATGGGCAGCGGTAGTCATTTACCATCAGGTGACCCGTCTGCTCGTTTGCCCCCTATACCATAAAAAAAAAATGTTTTCCTTTGAGGTATTTTTTAATAATATAAACTAATGACGATCGATGGATGCAGGCCGCTTCCGACCGGTCTTCTTGGAAGTCATTAAGGGAGGCCTATGTCCAATAGTGGACGTCCTATGGGTGAAATAATGATGATGATGATGAATGACGATCACCTGATCGCAACTTTTTAGTGATTGCCCCAAGTACAGCGCATTCGCAGCAAAATCGTTTCGCTTCCAAATTCTCTAAATGCGATTCAGTGTACAAGCACCCTAATAATGCAATTCTAATTATCACAAGCAATATAAAGTCCAGGAATCTAACTGCACAGATCCGTTCAAGATACATTTAAAGACGTATCAAACTAGAATAATTACCGACAATTATGTTGTAGTAATTTGCAACCATATTTATCCCTACGTTTAAATGTAACGTTAAATAGACCGAAGGCGGATGACGACTTTTGTGGCGTATGAAGACTTTTGTGGCGTGGCCAGTCCGTAGAGCATTCTACTGCAAAGTCAGAGGTCGTGGGTTCAATTCCCGCTTATTCGTGTTCTAGAACCCATTGTAGAAACAATTTTAGCGTTTTGTAATATGTCCCGGGACATAATATGCAGTAGTCTTGAACGAGTCACCTTGTTGAGTCCAATAGAGATTACTAACTGTGATAAAAGCCTCACATCACCGCGTGGTTTCTCCATGTTAGAGGTTCAATGATAGGTACCTACGTGAATAGACATCAGTGCGCAACTTATATATTGACTCAACAACTTGTTGTCATTCGGGTGTGGGTGGGTTCCATTCCCACTCAGGACAAATAATTGTGTGATGAACACAAACATTTATTCTGTGTCGGAGTGTAATTTATCTATGATATGTATGTATTTAGTAATATATAAGTATGTTTATCAGCAGTCTGGTTATCAAAGTACAGGCTCTGCCTTGTTTGGGATCAGATGGGCGTGTGTGGAGGTGTCTTAATTATTGAAGTTATACTTCTTTTGGCGCGTTATGGAAAAATGATGAGACTAAATTTTTATGATTCGCGCGCACACCGTCACGAAAAACAAGTTTTTCAAGAAAGTTAACAACTTCACTATAGTGATAAAAATGGTTTTTACATATTACTTTGAGTACGTTTGTACAATTTGAGGTTAGTTGACGGTATGTATTATTTATGATAATTTACTGTGGTTATAAGTGATAAAAATGGTTTTTACATATTACTTTGAGTACGTTTATAGAATTTGAGGTTAGTTAACGGTATGTATTATTTATTATGATATTTAAATAAACTTTATTTAACTAGATAAAAGTATAACTTTTTTTATTATTATTTCAGTTCTTATCTCCGCCATTTGGTGGTTCCCAAATCTTAATAATTATTTTTTTAATGAATGACCTTATTTATATCTTAAGAGTGGTCTCTTACATTATTTAGACAACTAATTTCGCAAAGCAGCATAAGGCCGTGTGAAGGCATTACTAGTTCACTTAGCGGTATATAACCAATAATAATTAACTTAAGCTGAACGGTCCCCACTTAACAGCTGAGCTGCTGCTATCACTGCTTGAACATAATTATAAGCAGTTTAAAATCAGCCATAGCGTCGTCGCGAGAAATACCGATTGGTGGCGATCACTGTAAAATTCCACCGAACGATTTTTTTAAAATTATTGGCGTGAGCGTGAGCGGCGTGGCGTTAAACTTCTTTCATTTACTGCTCTGGTTATCTTACTATACATATTACTTACTGTAAATATTTTTTCAATTAATTAAATGACACCGTTTCAAGCTGGTTAGGGATTTTCCATTAATCACGTAAGCCTCGAAAGGGGGGGAGGGGCTAGGAAAAAATCATGAAATGTCACAAGGGGGAGCGGGGTGTCATGAGATATCACGCGTATTTATTTTTTCGTAGAATGCACAATTATATCTGTATTTAAGATAATATTTAAAAAAAATATATATATTTTGAGCTTAAAAAATTACAGGTGGTTTTGGCTAGGGGGGGTGGGGTTAGTCTAAAACCTCACCACTTATCACCAGGGGTTAAAAATGTGCTAAAAAACATCACGTCGTTAACGACCCCTAACATGGTAACCCAAATTATTTATTTGCTACATTTCTGACAGGCTTCATGTTTTAAATAAGGTTAAAACCAATCTTAAGATGGCAACACAGTGTTGTTTGATTGTAATAATTACTTACAAGCTATTTACTCTCTCACATAAATACATCCGTAATTTTTATGAGTACGAGTGAATCGTTTAGTTGCACAAAACGGGACTGTACCCACTGACCAACATTACTACCGCTATTCACACAGTTTAACGGAGTCACAGTGACTTGTTGTTTTAATTGTCAGCTCATTTCCAATGGCACATTTATGACATATTTCGTGCTTATAATGACAATGCGACTTTCAATAAACACTTGCCTAGTTTGGGAGAAAGTTACTATCGAGAAAATTGTCATTGAGTTATACTGACAAGTAAGGTCCGGTACAATGGCAGCTTATAAACAATTAGCAACCCGCCCCGGGTTCGCACGGGTAACAGAGACGAAGACGAAGATCTTCAACAATCATCATCATATTTCAACCAATTTACACAAAACCTTAACAAATTATACACCTAAATCTTCGTCATGAATAGCGATTCAGATTATCGCAAAAGGACAACAGATAGAGCGCTATCTATTGTCCGTTTGCGATAATCTCAAAAACTACTGAACGGATTTTTATAATATGGTGTTACTAATAAAAGTCAATTTAATTATTTTATAGTTTTTAGTCACTGATATAAGCGTGGTTTTTAGTTTTTAACCGACTTCAAAAAGGAGGAGGTTCTCAATTCGACTATATCTATGTTTTTTATGTATGTTTCGAATCGAATCGATTTTGATGATTCTTTTTTGTTAAGTAGGTCTTACTTCAGAGGTGATCACATATAAATTGTATCGAAATTGATTTAGCGCTTTTTAAAAATAACCAAAAACAAAAAAAGTACATACACAGATGACGTTTTAGTTTTTTTAGTTTAAGTTTGTACATGTAGTCTTAAAGTCGCTTTATGTTATTTTCCTAAAAATTTACTTTATTAAAGCTGCATATTTTTATTTAAGTCGCTTAATATTTATGAGCTATTTGTTTAAAACGTAAAATTAACAAAAAGACACGATTTAAAATAAAATTCCGTTTAATTCATCTTCACCAAAAGATTACAACCATTACAAAAGAATTGTTCAATCCACATCGATATCAACCCTGTTTATAAAACTAATACACTGCTGAGTGTAGACCTTTAATATAGCAACATTTAGATATCGAAAGATGTCTTTATTTATCCGCGAAAAGTCTTGAACTTTAAACCATTTTTCAACTGTCTAACTAACTGTATGGAAACATTTATCAATGGGCCCTAATGAACATTTATTTGTGCCGAAGTTCAAAGTAGTAAAACGACAAGGAAGCCCATTCAAAATGCTTTAATGGCATTTTTATCAATGGGCCTTATCGAAGACACAGTTATCAACAGACCACCGAAGATAAGGCGCGAAAACAATGCACCGGTTGAAAAAAAAAACTTTTAACATCTTTTGCGACCGTTCCACCTTCAATAAAATATTTCTGTCTCACTTACTCATGTCAACATACAAATAGTTGAAATGAGATAGTCGATCACATGTAGTCACACCGACCCCCAGGTAAACTTTGAATTCCATTTATTCGAACGCGAGCTTTGCGCGCGAATACACGCGGTTGCGCGAGAGCTTATCCATTTATAAAACTTTTCGGCGGTTTTATTCGAAAATGGAAGCGTTTGTAAAATGTGCTATTATTTTTTAATTTTTATATTTTTAAATAATCGAGAACAGTGTGTTTTAAGGAGTTTTGAGTGATATGTGAAATGACAGTTGGTAATTTTTTGTCGCCGGACCATCTTATTGTGCAATAGGGATTACCTTTTTGTATCGGAGCTAAGGATACGGTGAGTCGGGTTCCTATTCAATAAGATATTCAAGTTGCAACTGTTACTTTTATATGAGTATATTCTTCAATGTCTGTGCGATATTTTTTTAAATTACACGAGAAATTAGGAGAAGCTATTTTCAAGCTTCGGACAAGGTTTCCTTCAAAACTTTGAAACTTTCTTTACGTAGATTGTTGTAAAATATTTTAGCAGTGAACCACGTGATTTCATTTAAGTTAAACCTTTTACAAAGTTAATTTAAATTTACGATATGTTAGAGTTAAGTTAAAGGCTTTCTTTTAGTTTTTCTTTGACAGCCAATCGAATGTATGTTTTATACAACTTTAAGAGTAATTCGAAATCCTCACTCATCCCAATAATATTATAAATGTGAAAGTTTGGATGGATGGATATTTGTTACTCTATCACGCAAAAACCACTGAACCGCTTGCGATGAAACTTGGTATGTAGATAGCTGGAGACCTGGATTAAAGCATAGGCTACTTTTTATCCCGATATTCCCACGGGATCGCGACTTAGGCGGGTGAAACCGCGGGGCGCTGCTAGGAATTCATATTTTTAGTAAGATTGTGATATAAGTAATTTTCAGCAACCAGAAAATTGGTTTAGTATTTACTCATACTAAAATTAACGATCACATGTGGCTAAATACACGAACATATTAATTTTTTTTTAATCGACTGCCAGAACATTACCTATTAGCAATTAAAAATCTTCAGATTCAACATTTACGCGTCTAGTAGGTCAGTTCTACATTTATAGTATTAATTTATATTAAGCACGTCAATTGACCAAGATGTGCGGCAATTCAAATGTTAATATGTAACTAGAGAACAGGTGATAAACATATTGATTATGGACCAAAAACATTACGTAACCCAATCAAATATAGACTTAAAAATAAATACATATCTATTCGTTTCTTACTTTGGACAACCAAATCTTCAAGCCCATCTGCCCCATTTGAAAAAATATTTTTTCGGTCAAGTTCCCCTCTAGTAAGCAAATGAGGCTACATAATATAACGCTTCAATCAGTAATCAATTGTACTGTGCTGCTACTGACAATCTTCTTCTTTATTCTTCTTATTAAAAGAATAAAACAATAACAATATGCTGAAACTGGATATTTAATTCGGCCGTAAGTAGTCCGAGACAGAACTACTTACTTCCCCCTTAAGTTTTGAAGGGAAAACTACTAAGATTGTTGATTGTAGATCGAGTTCTCAAACACGAAATAAAAATATCATAAGGAAAACAATCACTACTAGCCTTACATCCCAGATCGATAGGAATAGAAGCATTACCTGGGAGTTTTTATAGAATGTACTAGATTTTGCCGCCTTTGCTCGAGGTAGGTAATATAATTCCATAATTTAGATAAGCTCCGTCTGTTCTGGTTTTGGTCTTTAGGGATTGACTTTTGTCAAAGACCAAAACTAGAACAGGCGGAGTTTTTTCTGTGAACGGTGAGCCCTATGTCCTTGCCTGTGCCCCTAAAAACGGGTGTGCAAAACTTCACGATTGCCGGTGGAATAATTAAACGTAAAAACGTAACATTCGCATTTATATTAGTTAGGATCTCACCTCTATATCCCCGAAGCGGTACGCAGAGTTTTACTGAACATCCACATTTATCCAGCTATAATTTTGATGCCACATAAGAGGACAAAGAACACAACACAAGCTAAGACTGCATCCTATAAACACTAGAAGTCTTCCACGCGTGATCGGTTCTAGATCCTTCTCAAAAGAAATGTAGCTTATTGGCTAGGTGTGCACTGACAAAGTACATTTATCGATAATTTATGAATGTACACCATATTTAGACATTACCAGCGCTAGTAATTTCTCAATAGGTAGTAGCACGTATTTCTAAATTAATTAGTTCTCATGAGAAGCAATGATGCTCTAATTTAATGATAACTGTGATGGTATATTTTAAAGACGCATTTCGAATGTTGCGAAGTTAAGAGAAAAATAATTTATATGTGAACTTAGTGTAGAAAAAGCAAATCAAGCTGTCTTAGCCATCAGATAATACTTAAGAATTTACTCAGAAGTATATTATATGAATTGGATTGATCTAATTAATCCACTGCCTACCTTAGCAGGAGAAAAAGAACAAGAAATAGACAAACTAACTTCAACTTCTATCTAGTATAGAAATCATCATGGAATCAGGCATCATGAGAACCTTCTTTTTTTAATCACACAGTTGGTTGTTATTTATCGTTATAGTTGTTTATTTTGGTTGTTGCAAAAGATATAAATTTATTATGTGTTATTTTGTTTCGTTCATAACATAAAAACCAATCATAAGTATTTATTTTTCAAATCAAGTCTGTACCATCTGCGAATGGATTCAAAGTATCCGGTTGCTTGAATGAAATAGAGATTTTATCTTCGAGATTTCTTCCGGCCCTTGCTTCAGTGTTCCGATGTTTCATTTCTTAAATCGTTTATGGTGCAGACATGATCCGGTGAGTTGGAAGTCAGAGACGAGCTCTGTAATATATATTAATAATAACTTTTGCCCGCGCCATCTTAAAAGTAATTTTCGTATTCCTCGGAAACAGTATTTTTTTCTGGATGAAAGTTACTAAAATAACGTTGCGTTATGATAAAGTTACGTTATTAAAGTTATTTGTTCTTTTCTATGTATACCTAACTAACATGTATGCAAAATTTCTCATGATGCTCGGTTGAGTAGTTAAAGCGTGAAAACATTACAAAAAAATTAGTTTCTTTCGCATATAAAATACGAGCTGTTGCCCGCGACTTCGTTTGCGTGGAAATTTAAATTTATCCCACGGGATCCGTACATTTTTTGGGGAAAAAAATGTCTATGTTCCTCCACAGGAAATAATCTATCTCCTTGCTAAATTTCACTACGATACGTTCTGCCGTTTAGTCGTCGTAAAAAGGTAACAAACAAACATAGCTACTTTCGCATTTATAATATTAGTATAGATTAATTAGAATTGTTGAAGTTATCTTTATACAGAACATTTTTATATTAGTGCTGGTCCTGAAATAACGTAACGTTATTTTACTGGCAGTTAAAAGTACCGTTATTAGTTGTGGCAACGTTAATTCATTAAAGTATTACCGGTACAAGACTGTAACAGAAGATTGTAACAGAAGGTTTACAGAAAAAATGTTTACTTAACACTAAAATTTTAAGACAGTTACTGAAATATTTCGTTTATTTCTGCATCACGCTAAGATAACCTCGTAGAGAAAGCCTATGGTATTAAGCTGCCGCTGTACAGTCTATGCCAAAAGTGTTCAATAAATGAATAGAATACGGAATAAACTTACGTTGGTCGTACAATTTTTTTATTTTATAAATTATTCATCTCACATTTTTCCATAACCCGCAACTTCACCCTTCCATCGATCAAATAACATCTACAGGACATAAATATTGATAGATACATACATTATTATGTAAAATATTGCATAATCAGTTATAAATTAAACTGTAAAGTCGTTATATTATTAGAACGACGTTTTTATTAAGCTACTAGCTGCGCCCCGCGGTTTCACCCGCGTAAGTCCCTCGTTAAGTTTTCTTTTTTGTGCAAACTTCACATAAACCATCTACTAAATAGTCCGAACAAAGCCTAAACATTTGGTTTGGATAGGTGGGCCTGTTCTTGAGTTATAAAATTCCAACGAAAAGTGGCATTGATTTTTATATTATTTATTTATATGGATTAGAAGTCAAATTTGAGCCCATCATTTGTGTATTTCTGTAGAGTCAGCAACATAAATAGAAATAAATCTTGTTTTAGTTTTTAATTGAATTAAAAATAACCATATCATTTAAATCTTCAAATATGGTATATATAGGTGTTACATATTTGGCTAAATTATACTATTAAACATATTTTAACATACCTACATGATTAAATGACATTTTTATACTATCTATCTATCGTGGGAGAGCCATGCTTCGGCACGTATGGGCCGGCTCGACCGGAATGATACAACGGCCTCACAGAAAACGGGCAGTGAAGCAATGCTTGCATTGCTTTTCGCAGCGTGAATGAGGTTACCGGAGGCCCTAAACCTTCCCGCCCCCCCCTCTCCTACTCTTCCCCTACTCCCACCTTAAAGGCCGGCAACGCACTTGTGACTCTTGAGTTGCAGGTGCTCATGGGCGGCGGAAGTCATTTACCATCAGGTGACCCGTCTGCTAGTTTTCCCCCTATACCATAAAAAAATATAGAGCGTTTACTCGTTTAATGTGGTATATCTGCTTAAGTTCGCCACAAATTACAAAAGTGCCAGTAAAGTTACATAGGCGTCGGTAACCGCTTACCATCAGGCAGGTCGTGTATGATAATTTTTTTTATCGAATGTGTCTGCAGTAGCATAGAAGGAACACAAATGATACAACTGTGACCAACTGTGACATTAAGCCGTTAGTGCGTACACGTAATTTTTATAAGGTTATAGAGACTCATGTTTTTAGGATAAACAATATAAAAAAGTAGGAGTCGATGCATTGTGTTCTCTTCTTCCATTCTACTCTATCATTCGTCATTTCACTGCTTACTCCATTTCTAGCCATATCCCCTTTCGCGCAGTCCATCCATCTCTTCTTTGGTCGTCCTCTACTTTTGTATCCGCCAATTTCTATGCATAAAACTTCCTTCACCACATTTTGCCTATCCCTCCGTATCACATGTCCATACCACGATAATCTATTGTTCCTCAACATTTCATCCACTAGTGCTATTTTTAGGCTCCGTCTAATGTATTCATTTTTCACCTTACCCATTCTACCACACATTCATCTCAACATTCGCATTTCAGCTACATGCAGACGTCTCTCAACCGATGTTTTTTTGTGAGCCAGCTTTATGATCCATACAGGACGGCAGATCTGATGTTCGTCTTATATGGGTGATTCTTCGTTCTTTTTACATCCGAATCATTGCTAGCAACACGAAAATCTTTAAAAAATTTAATGATCTCTTAAAATAAACTGAAAATATTTAAAGCCTTATCATAATGACATGTACTTGATTTAAATAATATAGTATTTTAGGACAATTACCAACGATGAATTATATTTCTGAACGAGAAAAATGACGCAGAAAAATTAAGAATTGAAAAGAACGAATATTCACCCATATATCTTTCCTTTCGGTTTAACAGGGCACATGGGATCACTTATTGTTCCAAATAAGTATTAAATTAGATAGATAGATATACTTTATTGCGCACCAAATATCACAGAAGCAGTCAGTTGGATACAATAATCTGTTATAGTGTTACATTGGGCGGTCTTATCGCAGGCTGCGATCTCTTCCAGACTACCTTCAATGGATTATACTAAAAGGTAATGGGCAGATTGAGGTGCACCACTACCCGTAGACTCTGGATATTTTACTGCTAATCAATCACATTATTTATTAAATTATGTAGGACAAAAAATACTCAAACTTGAAAAAGAAAAGAATGAGCTCACTAAGTAAATTTATGTGTAAGTATTTGGCTTTAACAAGTACTTAAATTGTTACCAGTAATTGTTAGAAAGTAAGAACGCAATAGAGTGTTATAATTATTTTATTTTTATATGTAGCACTAAGTTTTTACGCTGACTTAAAAGACGTTTGTAACATAAGGTGGATCAAATTCGAATAAAAATATGAATTAAAACCTGTCACAGTTCCACAGCAACAATTATAAAATTAAATTTATAAGCTAACGGTACCAAATAATCGCGATATCAAACTACAAAAAGTCAAAATTCAGCAGCACTCCACAAGGGTTCTTTTACACTTAACAAGGACAATAAAACAAAAGATCATAACAAGCACTTCTCAAGTACTTTCAAAGGTCAGTTATGCCCTTAATTACGAATAGAAAGAGACCGGAATATATCCTGTTCTCGTGTTGAAGAGAGTAGGAAGAGTAAATAGATTATAATAAAGCACCCTTGCGATTCAACGGACCGTGCGCGCGGATTTTTTGCATGAGTTTAAACCTCTTTGGAGTTTTTTTTATGTAGTCTGTGAGAACTCGGCTTTTACAGTCTAGTGCTTTCGTTCATTGATGGATAAATATCACGCTATCTTTTATGTGAATATTTGCTTTTTTACTTCATTCAAACTTTTATTTAAGTCGTTATCGTACAAGTTTCGTTGCGGAAGTGGGATTATGAACGCTGGGTATAATTACGGAAAGGTTTTTGAATTTTAGTTTATTCTTGCGTATTTATCATGAATCGAATCCAACATTAAAATTATAAATATACAACAAAAAAAGTTAAATATAATAACATTTATGCCAAAGATCATGACGGTTACTTTTCGGTTACTAGTTTTCGATAACATGTTCAATAAAATATATACACAGTAATACTAATAGCTGTGTTTTACAGAATAAAAAAAAAAATCTTTCTTCTTTCTCTTTCTTTCTCATATAAACTCACGTCTTTTTCCTTCGGAGAAGGCAGAGACAATAGTCTGCCACTTGCTTCTTCCCTTTCAAATTTCAAACCTTATGAGTTTCCTCTATTGTCATTAAACCTTTCACACAAGCCAGCTGGTTTCGGGTACAAAATAAATAATATGTAAGTATATATTGCTTAAGTCCTCTAACGCCTGTATATGTATTTCACCAAAACATCTTAAATAATCTTTTTCTAGTTGATAAAAATAGTATCAAAGGCATGGAAGTCTCACCTATTATTCTTATTTATAAATAAATAATGCACCCCTTTCTAATTCAAATAAAAAGATACACAACCTCTTCACAAATGTCCCGTTTAAAAAAAGTAAAAACAAATCATAGATCGCTAAACAAAAGACAGTTACAAGCCCGGAATCGCTTACTCCTCTAGAACGTCAACCATACCATAAAGTATTTTATTATCATTATAATTTATTTGTTTAGCAATAAATATGGAGTGCGCATTTAATTAAGGGATTTAAGGGGTGTTGGAAGTAAAGATAATACAAAAAATGACTACCCGTTTTCTGCTAGGTGTGCCCGAGGTGTAGAAAATAAAAGTAAAGTTTTATGTTTAGGGACTTTTTAAAATAACTGTTAAAAGAGTAAAACACAGAATGAAATCTGTGTCTGTCTTATTTATTAATAAATATCAAAGCTTATAACTTTTGACACCATTGCGACATTAGCGGTCTTTTATCATTATTCTTTAGGTCGATTTGGATACCTTAATACTATTCTTTAATTCTTTGATACTCATTTTATTAGAACTTAATAAAACTAAGTGTTGCTATGACGTCGGTCTTGTGAGTGCGAGTTTGAAACCTACCCGTGTATCGACGCGAATACTCACCTTACCCGATTTATTTGCAGCAGTTAGTTGGAGGAGTTAACAAAAATACTAGTAATGTGTGGCAAACGTCACTAGCACTCCTCAAAAAATATAGTATCTTAAGATCTTGATCTGATGATTAAGGATTGTTTGTATACATATCTATGAAAGTTGACTTAATAATCGTAAACACGTCAATTGAAACTAACCTCTACATTCTAAGATGCCACACAGTTCTGTGGTATTGCCATAAACCTTAAAAGTAGTTTAAAAGAGACCGTTGAAGATATTTTAAAATACGAGACAAATGATAAGATATTACCTGTCACTGACCCTATTGTGTTACATTAAAAAAACCTTTTGTGAGCAAAAAATCTTTTATCTAAACAACCAGTATCGTTTTTTCAGTCGTTCACAGGTATGCAAGTCATGAAAAACTTAACCCATTAGCAAGTCCCATATTTTTTTATTCGAAAATATATTTGACGGTTCTCACAGAACTAAAAAAAGATCGAGTCGACACTCAAACTCGAAAAAAAAAACAAATTGAAATTGTAGCGAACGTTGAGCGGAGGGGTGCGCAAGCGCAAATAGAAAAAGTAAATTAAAAGATATAGATCCACTTTTTGGTGTTAATTGTAGGTTGATTTGTCCAAGTGTTCTTACAATTGGAAATATTACCCTTTTTCAAATTTCATTTTTGAATTAATAATGAACTGCTAACTTGTAAGGTCTGGTCTGGTGGTTAGTGATCCTGACTGCTGAGCCAGAGGTTGTGGGTTCGATTCCCACTTAAGACAAATAATTGTGTGATGGGCACGATTATTTGTTTTGTGTCTGATTGTAATTTATCTATAATATGTGTGTATTTAGTAACATATAAATCTGTTTATCAGCAATTTGGTTGGCTCTGCTTTGTTTTGGGATCAGAGGGCCCTGTGTGTGACGTGACTCAAGCATTTACTACTATTATTATATTCTGAGTATATTCATGCTTAATATACCTTTTATATAATTCTTGATCATATTTTATAACCAATGTTTGAAATAAAGAGTAGCTTCAAAAAAAAAACTATAACCATGGAAGTCTATTTTATATAGACTATAAATTGCCTTGTGGTTGAATTTCAACTACTACGATAATCTATCTCTGTGCCAAATTTCATCTAGATCTGTTCAGCCGTTGTTGCGTGAAAGAGTTACAAACATCCATCCTCACAAACTTTCGCCTTTTTAATATTAGTAAGAAAGACTTACTTGTTAACATGTTTGTCCAGCCAAGAGAATGTCACACAGTTTCTTCCTAACAGTAGTTATAACCCTTTATAGGTTTACATATTTCTATGTAATCCCTCATAAATCGTCTTTACGAAATGTTTTTCAAACGGTATACAAGCCATAAGCAGGCCATAACTCCTGGGAACCCATACCCTAATCCATGGCGCCAAAGGTCGCGGGGTGAACAGGGCTGAATTATATTGACAAACTTGGACACCTGGCCACTCCACTTTTGCTATGTAACTGATTGCTATCTATTTTTCATTTTTTTTTAATTGCAAGTAAGGGTTCGTTCCTTGTAGTTTCACACCAGTTCTAGAACGAACCATTCAAAATAAATATGTCGTACTATTACGTAACTCAATTCAGTAAAACTTTACTCGGCTCGAAAACTATTCAGTCTTTTGAAATGTTAGATTAAAAATAAAACAGCTACAATGCCTTTAAATAATGTCACTACAAACTACGTTAGTAATTTAATTTTTCCCATTGTTTATGGTTTTGTATATTTAAAAAAAGTGTTGCGACCGCCTTGGAAATATAACGTAACCTAACTAAAAGAAGAAAATTTCTTAAAATTGACCCACAAAAAAACACATCACCGATCTTTGATAGACTCCAAACTTTTTCAAACAAACCAAAAAAAAACAGTTAGTTGTAGGACTGCACGTCAGAAGTGACAACATAACTTCACAATGTGCATATACATACACACATACATCTGTATATATATAATTAGGTTAAAAATGAAAAGTAGGTATAACATATCTAAATGTACACTAATAGCGTACACTGGAAGTTCTGCGCTCCTGGCCGCTCATAAATGTCTGAATTTTGAATGTTATATGTTTTTAAATATAAGAAATTCGGCTCCGTCTTACGAATTTTCGATCAGGTCACGTGTCCTGACGCGAGTTTAAATTTTTTTACCCATCCCAAAAAGTGCACAACGCCGCTAAAGAAGTTTTCACTTCAATAAACTTTTTTCTCGCAGAACCATCAAATGTTTTTTTATGAAATGCTTCTAAATCTATTAAGATATCAAAACGTAAGCAATTGTTAATACGTAAGGATATAAATAAATGCAGTTCTATATTTCACATTTATTTTCGTAATGAATTGAAGTCATACGCTGACACTGATTAAGAAATAACCTTTAATATATGTACTTATTTATGCTTTATTGGCCTATAACTAGGCCAAGAATATACGAGACCTAACGAGCTAGTTACTTTGTAAATGTCGCTAGAAAATGTTATTAAAAAGTAGATTTTTCTAGATTAAGACGTAGCTAATTTTAAAGTAGGCTTTTCCCCGTTGCTCCACCTATGATTACCTACACTATTTACATATTCTATTATTTAGTCTGTGGCTATACAATGCTTAATATATTTGACAGAGAAAAAAGTTTATCCCAAAAGTATGAAACTGTTTTTTAAAACAGTAGACACTGTATCATGTCATCATTAACACCTCAGTTATAGAATGTCATCTGCTAAATATAGTCTGCGCCTGAAAACTTTCTAAGGGACTTGTTCTTTTTCTTTTATTTATTTATTTACACTTTATGCACATTTGGTACATAGGCGGACTTAATGCCTAAGGCATTCTCTACCAGTCAACCATTGGGTGATGCAGAGAAAACAGGAAGTAGGTGCGTTTTAACTAAAGGTAGTTTATAAAACAAAATATTATCCATTGCACTAAATATACTACGTAATATATTACCACTTATATAAATATCATACACATATATACCACATACATACATACATACATAAAAATAAATATACATATACGCATATAACAGACAATAGATGACAAATTATGGGCAAGTTGATTCTGCCAGTTGTTTGAAGAGATACTCCTTTACTTTCATTTTAAATGAGTAATTGTTGGTGGCCATCCTGGGGATCCATTTCAAGGGGAAGCTCATTCCAAAGAAGAACGGACTGAACGAAAAAAGATGAGCCGACAAACTCGGAAGTGTGTGAGGGACAACGAAGGAGAAGATTATTGGCGGAACGAAGGTTTCTGTCATGATTACTACATAAAAGTTGGAAGTAGGAAGCTAAATACGTTGGCGAAGATGGATTATTAAGGATAGTAAATAGAACAGTGAGGGCTCGTAATTTTCGACGTTGGCGAATAGGTAACCAATTGAGCTGCGAACGGAAAGATGACACATGATCAAATTTACGGAGATTAAAAATGAATCGAATGCAGTCATTAAGAAGACGGTCTAACTTATCGAGAAGATCTGCATTCAAGTCATAACAGGACACGTCACCATAGTCAATTAATGGGAAAATAAGAGTTTGCACAAGCATTGTCTTGGTTTTTGCGGGAAGAAAATTTTTCAAGCGATACATTGCTCGGAGAGTTCCAGTAACCCTCTGACACTGATTTGAAACTTGATCACGCCAATTCAGTGTAATGTAGTCCAGATGTAATCCAAGGTCTTTCACCGATTGACAAATAGGTATAGCAGTACCGTTAGAGGTGATAGCTGGCAGCGTCTCAGTGTCTACTGTACTCATCAATTGTTGACTTTCAATTATAATGGCTTGACATTTTGTGGGGTTTACCGATAACCCAAACCTGTTAGACCAAATTTTTATTGCTTCGAGGTCTCTGTTGACCATATCTATGGCTATTGAAATGTCTTCAATCTTAGTTTGAAAATAGAGTTGCAGGTCATCGGCATACAGATGATACGCACATTGAAGTTTCAGGGTTAGGAGATTGATAAACACAGAAAATAGCAAGGGAGAAAGAATACCGCCTTAAGGGACACCAGAATTTAGAGTACACCAGCACGAAGATGACTCATCGACACGAACAGATTGCTGGCGTCCCTGAAGAAAAGATGAAAACCATTCCAGTGCTTCCGGCGAGACCATAGGATAGGACAGGATAGATAAGAGGATATCGTGACTAACGGTATTGAAGGCATTTGAGAAGTCGACCAGTACCAAAACAGTTACTTTTGTGTCTTCCATTCCCGCCCTGATATCGCCAGTCACTTTAAGAAGAGCGGAGGTAGTGCTATAACCAGGCCTGAAGCCAGATTGCAATGGGCTTAACAGGTTGTTTTGGTATATGAAATAGGATAGCTGTTTGAGCACACAGGATTCTAGGACCTTGGAGAGGAAGGATAGAATGGACATTGGTCTAAAATGGTTGGGAAGTGTGGGATTTGCAATTTTAGGTAAGGGTATGACATAAGCCTTACGCCAAAGTGATGGAAAAATTCCGGAATCTAAAGAGTGGTTAATGATGTGGGAGATTATAGGTAAAAGATGATCAAGGATTGTTGTAATCATGCGTCTGCTGATCTGATCACAACCAAGGCTTTTGAAATCCACTAGATACATCAACAACTAGAGCAACTTGGTCGAAGTAGCTAGGATCCATTTATGAGGTACAATAAATAATACAAGGTTGGTATACAATAAGCATAGCCCATTAGAACAACTAATGATAAATTACATACGTATATGTTTTAGTTGCTGTACTCCTATTTGGAATAATAGACGCTGATTTCCTCAATAGCTGTTTATTAACCAGTATATCGAGACCCCAATCCATATCTAAATTTTTATTAGCATACATGATATAGAATGGCTCAGCGCTTACTGGGTCCTATCCATTGCTGTATTACTATGAAGTTGTGGCATAAATTACCCCAAAGGCTATCCTATCAAATATAAGATATATGGCCTTGAAGGGCTGTGGGGATCTACTATTAAGAACCTATATACAATATGGGATATAGTAATAAGTGAAACTTCAGGATCATTGACAAGGGCGGCTACAGATCGATACAGGCAGATAAGGTATTATTTATTGTCTATTGTTTTAATAACTTTACTTTTGACAAAGCATCCTATTTTTGCTGTGAATTTGTGTGTTCGAAAAAAAGGACGGTTTCAAATAATATTCATGAGCAATTTTATGGAATAAAGATATTGAATTTGAATTTAATATTGTTGCAATGTCTATTCCTAAAATCTACTTACAATAACTCAAGATCCATCACACTGAACTATTATAATGACAAAGGCAAAAAGACAATGTTCCAAATCGTCACATTCTGTCTCGCGTTAAATTAAAGTTTGATGACACTTTAATGCTTTTATGTTATAAACAATTTAAAAAAAGAATTTGACACTTCCTTTATTTACCTGAAACAAACTCCAAAACGAAACTAATTTTGCAGTACCTGGCATTGGCTCAAATTAACCGCGAGAAATGAACGTAGCCACGTTCAAACTTCGAACTAAGTATTTCAAAATCTGACGTAAGAGACTTACGACTTTTGCACAATTCGCATTTCAACCTTCGCTGTTTTGAAGTTCTTGAATAATTCTTCTGTGGCTTTTGTCAGTATTCTCGTAAAAACAACTGAACTGTCATTTCTTTTTATTAATATAGTTATGTTTTATTTATGCCTGTCATTGAATATTAATGTTTTAAAACAAAACAAATCTAGACATAATATTTGTGTTAGAATTTATGTGGGTTAATGTAACGAGTTACTTAATACAATAAATGAGTGTCAAGGCTTAAAATATACATATTATTATAATTAATAATGACATATTCAATGATTATATCTAATGCAATCATTATTCTGATCAGCAAACTTGAGGATGCGTGTGAAGTGGATTATATTGAATGAATACGTAATTACCTAAATTATCTCTATTAAAGGTTTTAAAGAAGTTTTATTATTTAAAGTTATTTTATTCCTTATCAATGAAAACTTGCAATAAAGTTACTCATATTGCTGATGGGTCAGGTCAGTTTAACAAAACACTGGAGCATGAAACCTTTTTTAGGCAACTAAGTTGGCACAGGTTGACAAGCACTCCTACATACGTAGAAGATCACCTGATATTTAGAGGATACCGATGCCTATATACACTTTGAACAACTGTGGAGTCGGTAGCCAATCCCCCTCCTCCTATCCCCTCTCCAGTTTAGGTCTGGCAATAAAGCATATATATGCTGATGACTTGTTTTTCAGTAACAGTAGCGTAAATTTTTAACGAGGCTTGCAAGAACAAAACAAGTTTTCTTATCAGCTTGATTCAACCAAACTATAACATAGACTCATCAACCAAGCACCCATTGTAACCAATGAAAATCAAGCTGGTCTGGGTAAGAGACAAAGCCGCCATTTTGAAAAATCACACCAACAAAACGTGTTCTTATTTTAAAAAATCAACAATAGACGCCAACTTTTTTTCGCCAACTTAGGCATTGGGGCTCAATCTAAAAGCCAAGTTAACAATAGGGGTGCGATTAGAAAGCAACCTTAGAAAAAAAACCAATACATAGTTAATCTAAACGTTGTAAGATATTTATAGAAATAGGTTATAAAACTTTTAACGTCTTTATTATAGACTCTAAATTATTTTTGGGGATTATCTGCACAGGTTGGTTTACGACTACTTTTATTGCCTGTAATAAAGTTACTCCATTTGAAATGAGGGTTTAATACACCGTGGTATCTAAGTACGTATGTAAACTAGTTAATTAATATAAACTGTTACATCTTAGTTAACATTAAATTACTTTTGATACTAGATCAATTTCAATTTACTAACTTTCTCTTGAGCGTCGTGTGATTGCTTTTATAAAATGTACAATAATTAATACCACGTTTACATGTTCTTTGAAAAATGATTCAACATCAACCAACCTGTGTTTATAAATGGACCTTTGTTAAGATATTACGGTTACATTAATTACATTTCGCTACAACCTCACCTATCTAACATAAGTTATTTTACAAAGTCATCTGCTCCATAAATTAATCCACAATGCATAATCAAACGTTCAATATGGCCCACCCCTTAATATCGTCGTAAATTTCCCACAAGCAGCCGCGTTCTTGTCACAAATAAATCATGACATTTACATGTACTCCTTGGCGATATTAAAAAAAAACTAGATCGGAACTGAACAAAACGGCTCCTTAACAATGTTACCTTTGCCGCTCAAAAATTTGAAATCGACTCTATGGTATTAGACTTAACGATATTTTTTTAGAAGCCACAAATTGTCATTTTGATATTGCATGGCGATGCAGGATGTGTTTCGCACACTTCCTCAAACAATGATTAAGGAGAGCAGAGCTGAGTTAACAAAAGGATGTCGGTGTGCTCCAGATTGTATAACAATAAATATTATTACTCCAATTCGGAACTTATGTCAAAAGGTGAACGGTTTTGAGGTGAACAATAGTTCCAATTTGGTAAGGCAAGGGCGCTACCTTTGACATAACGACATCTGCCATTTTTTTTATATCTTATTAATTTTTATTTGTTAATAATATTTCTTTGCGACCAGTTTCTTATTAACGTTATATTAAGTTTTAAAGGCCAAAATTAAGGCTGCAGTTTATTGGTTGGTAAAAAAATTTATCCTTATGTTCTACTGATTCTTCGTTCATCAAACTCATCTACATGCATTAAAAAAACCTATCATTTTTTTATAATTATTGATATAATAGATATATGAAGAGGGTACCTATTTATCTATTTGTAGATATAAATAACATTTATCGCAGTTTTACAGATTCGCAGGAATATGTTGAAATAGTTTTTATATTTTCTGGTAAAATCCGTTTAGCAATGGTCAAAGAGCATAAGAATAGAGCGTTATATTTTGCATACCTAATAATATTCCATTTTAAATTATCGTACTTTCACTATATTAAAACTCCAGTTACTTTCCATACAAACGTAGAATGTTAAAAAACGTTAAACGTTAAAAATTAATCTCAATAACGTTTTTTTTTTGTTATTATTTAAGAATATTGTCCTAAGGGAACTATTGATTAGTCTAATCAATATAATTTAGCATTAGTTTTAAAACAATTTAAATTTAATTTTTAAATTATATTCTTATCTATACTAATATAATAAAGCTGAAGTGTTTTTTGTTTGCTTGTTTGTTTAAATGCGCTAATCTCTAGAACTACCTGTCAAATTCGAAAAAAGCTTGGCCTGGCTATGTAACATCAAGCTACGACCCTTAGGAGAGGAGCAGTGACCATAAATGCGGTTGAAACTGCTAGTTTATTAAAAAGTTAAGTTAATGTTATTATAAACAGGTACGGTACCTTATAAGCTGATAAATGACAGCTATAGCACGTTACGAGAACTAGTGTTCGATAGCAATCACTTAAAAAGGCGTTCTAGCTTTTTTCTGTTAGGCACATATTAGGCTGGATGTGCTACCGATTCGAAAGTATAACTTGTAGTGAGGTGTTGTCATGCAAGATTGAAGAGTTTCTAAAGTAAACTATCTGTTATGTGTACTAGCAGCGCCCCGCGGTTTCACCCGCGTAAGTTCCGATCCCGTGGGAATATCGGGATAAAGAGTAGCCTATGCTTTAATCCAGGTCTCCAGCTATCTACATACCAAGTTTCATCGCAATCGGTTCAGTGGTTTTTGCGTGAAAGAGTAACAAACATCCATCCATCCATCTATCCATCTATCCAAACTTTCACATTTATAATATTAGTGGGATAAATTAATCTGTGCCTTTGACCATGACACATAATTTGCAAGAAAAGATTTTATCAGAAATTTTGATATTATTTATAGCGGACCCACACTGTGTCTCACAGCGGGCACCCTTTTCAAAACATGACGGACATTTTCTTTTCCCATGGTCAAATGTTAACATTTTAAATTGTAATTGTATGGAATAGACACTGATATTGCTTCGGAAGTCATAATTTTATGGATAATGGTTATGTTGGTAAGCACTTGCCTTGGGGTGCCTAATTAGGTCCTTTATTTTCATGATTCAGTGATTATATATTAAAGTCCATTTAAACTTTCGAGATACATGTATGCATACTTTCCATGGAATTGGCTCATCGACGACTCCGTAATGTGAGTCGTGAGCTTGTCCTTCCATCCATAACAATGTTCGGTGTAAATTGATGGAAATGTTCGGTAAACCAAACCGCGACTAAGAGGAGGGCAAAGTAAGGAGGCAGAATATACATCTATGTGGAAAATGTACCTTTTACTAAGCAGAAGAATATGTAGGTTTCATGGTCTGATTATCTCCTTTAATAGGCTAAATTACGAAAGCAGAGGCTTAAAGAGTAATACCAAACAGTAGCCCAATAATTGTTTTAAAACTTTCGCGAGTATACATATTAGATGTGTAAATAAATTAATTATTCAAATAATAAAAAAAAAAAATGTAAATGTTAATCAAATAACTAAGTAATTATTCCCGCTACTAAGTCCCGATTTACACATCTAGTGACCCAATATTCAAGATATATATATAAGGTAAGTTATGCTTCAATGGTGCTAATTAGCCTACCTCAGCTCAGTATTGTCATTTGTCACCTACCGCCCGCTCTTGCGTAAGCGTGCTGTATTATACTCATGCTTTTGTAGCCCTCAACTAAATGAAAGCGAATATGTCACACGTAAATTAGTTTTCAATATGAGGTATCTCCATTATCCATATTTATGTACATTTCTTTTTGCCTAAAACGTAATTGTTCTTTACTGGGCCGTTGTTCCCAAATGTTCATTAAAATAACTTGACGTACAATTTGATTCATAGACATCAAACCCCTACGAAGCCTGCGTATGCGCCGCCATATGTTCAAAGATTGATAGATAAAGCCGTAGCTGTAACATATTCATATGACGTATGAGACACAGTGCTTCGGCCTCATAGAGTTTTTGTTTTGTAATATATTTTTAAGAACGTGCTAGTCGCCCTAGTCGACGAGTCGGGTCCATCACTGGGTGGGGCTAATACGGATGCTATATTACTTTATTCTGATTGAGGGATTTATTTGAAATTCCTGATATTTCGTGGTAAAAATATGATTATAAAAACTTATATTCTATTAAACCTATCCTAACTAATATTATAATTGCGAAAGTGAGTTTGTTTTGTTTGTTTGTCACTCGTTCAGGCCTTAAATACTCAACCGATCAACATGAAACTTTGTACGCATGCTGTTAGGGGTACAAAAAGGGCCTTTCACATAAAAAAAAAATGTTGTTCCCGAGGGATAGAGGAATTTATTGACGAAATCTACATTACGCGAGCGAATCCGCGGGCAAAAACTAGTATTAATTAAAATTAAATTGTTAAAAATAAAATTAATGTACGTAGAATCTAGAAAAAAGTGTATGTTTCCTTTCGCCTTTAAATCTAGATACTTACTAAGCAAAATACAATAATAAAACAAAATATGTACATTGATGACGTAATTGCGTGGTAATTGGAGGCACTTATCGAGGCGCCTGCGCATACGGCGGGGGCGCGTGCTACAGCTGCGTGTGTTAAGTATATGCAGTGCACTCAGTAAGGGAAATTAAATTATAAACAAATGTGATAGTACCGTAATTACTTTCGGTGGACTTTTGTTTATTTAATTTTTCTTTACGAAAAAGAAATCCTTTGAGAAGCGAGAAATTTTGTGAATTTCTCCGTTAAAAACCTAAAAGCCTCTGTGTTACCTACTTTCTTACTCAGTTACGGTTGTTGTATATAACCGTAACGTAACTAGTAGGATAAAAATTAATCCAGTTTTACTTACGTAATAAATTTGTTTATTACAACACGTGTCAAGTATAAGCTGTAAGTGCCTGAGAAATACGTCATATTGTCTTGATAATTGGTTGAATTATACGCGACTGAAATACTGAATGTGCTCCGCGTGTTTAGTGTGTATGTGTATTTAGTACTTAATGGTTTCTGTTTCTCTGCTATGAGTCATAGTAGAATGTTATAGCTTATAACTTAAATAAGTATAGTTTAAAATTACCGACATAGCTTGCAGAATAAGAATGCTGAAATGGCAATGAGCTGGGCCCCATCTGCCGAAGGACCGATGGCCGTTGGAGCAAACAGGTCCCAGAATGGAGACCGCGAATCAGTAAACGAAAGGTAGGACGCTCCCCAGCCAAATGGACTAAAGACCTGACGAAGGTAGCTGGCAGCGGCGGATTTACCAGTAGCTGAAGCCTAGGGCGGCAGATTTTAGGGGCGGCAAATTTGGGGCATAAGTATATTATTTTTCATGTCTTGTCCTGGGGTATCGAACTAGACAGACCGACCGGTAGGGGGCGGCAAAATTTTAATAGCCTACTGGCGGCAAATGTGTAATTCCGGCGCTGATGGCTGGGATAGGATGCGGAAGGCGAAAGACTGGGTGCTATGACCCACGTTGGAAGAGGCCTATGACCAGCAAAGGACTACAATAGGCTGATAGATGTATGGATAGATGACTTAGTATAGTTTTGAAGATTATCGTATTTAATTTACGCAACCTCTCTAGTTTTAAAGCATCAGGGTGTCAAGTCCTGTTTGGTAGTAAGTAGTACAATTATAATAAGTAAGTAAACCATTAAACAAGTGATAAAAAACCGTAAAGAAAAGAAGTCTTTTCTAATGCTCAGATTATTTTAGGAATTTGGAAAGGAATGCTATTGCTTAGCAAATGCAGAATTGTGTAACGTGAAGATACTTCCTCTGGCGGCCCGATAGTTTGTTTTTAAATAATGAATATATTTAAAAAAAAACGAATCATTTTTGTATTAGGAGGCTTGACAAAGTTTTCTTATGATTACTTATTTCCGTTTAAGATACAGAAAACGACTTCAATGTGCCTAAAAGAGGCCACTACCAACTTTCATTACATATTTATATTATTTTTTGAATGTATATTGGACCACCATGACGATCCTGAACACCATTAAATAAAATAATTATTAAAACCGATTCCAAATGCATGAGGCTTTTTGAAATCAGTTTAAAAAACCTAGTATAACATAGAAATCTACGTAAAAATCAACTGTCCAACTAACTGTAAATAAATAATACTACAGTTACCCCAAAGGAGGAAACAATAAATAAAATATTCACTAGTGTTCCCAAAACGGAACGGCATTTGAATTCCATTATTGGACCATAAAACCCCTAGGTTTTGTTGGACCGTACTGAATTATGCATTACACCGCCACCTGTCGTCCAACCGACCAACTAACATTTGCTACCAAACATAACTTGGAATGCATAATTTGTGCTTGCGTGGAATTGAAAACTATATTACTATAGTTTGAGAACTACATTAAGTTATAAGCGAAACAAAATTTTTCTTTTTTTCTATCTCTATTCCTCAGAACGGTTAAACTAAGTACAGACAGTACGTTTTGAACGACCATAGACGATATAAGAAAACAGTCTCAAAATGGCAACATTTAGTCAACTGAATACAAGACACAATCCAAATCCAAACATCCCTTTTTAACGAAAGAAATTATCGCTAAAAGCTCGAGAAGTCAGATAATCCAATTCTGATTATTTACAATAGAAATAATTACCTCGGATGTCTGAATTTTGTTTCGTATTAGTATACATCTTTCAATTTTACAAAAGTCAAACATATTTCTCTCCTGCACCTAAAAGGGGAATAGCGGTGGCAACGCAGAAGTCTACACCACTGACAATGGAAGGGCTTACTGCGTTGACAGTGACTTCATTCCTTTCGTAACTAGCTTTCACGCAATTCATATATTTTTCTTCGTTTTATTTATTAATTCATCTTTATGCAGTCTCAAAACTACGCTAAATAAAATCAAGTCACAACATTAAGTCAGAGCAACAAAACATTACAACAACTTGTAAAATTCGATTCTAGACGGGAAAAAAACGTTCCGCCATCTTGGCAAATAAAAAAACTGACATACTGCCCCAAAATACTTATTACGTCGTATTATGGTTTAGTTTTAAATGATCCAGTTGTTGTAAACAAATTTCCTTATGATGGTGCTAGTTTAAGTTTTATGTATCGGTAACAAAGACAAAAATAGCGTGATAAACGATTTGATTAAAGTAACCCCTCCGCGAATTCGAAAGATTCAAATTCAGAATCCGCTAAAACGTGTTTCTTTCTATTCAGCCAGGATCGTTGACGTCCAGCACGCACCATACTGTCCAAAAAGTATTTAGTGCTTAAATCTAAACCTTATTTCTACGTGAATTTTATATTTAAAACCTATGACGATGTGTAACTGACGTTTGTGCTTTGATTAAGAAACTTTTTTGTTCGCGACCCCACATTTCGCGAGTCGAGACGTGCATTCGATATTAAAAAGTGCTTCAGAAAATCTTAAATTCAATAGTAATTTGGTGTTGAATAGGTAGGGAGAGGATAATGTAAGTACGCCCTGTTTTTGCGGTGTTGTATTTAGTACGCGAATTTCTCGACTTGCATTGTGTACACACTGGTTTCTTGCTCAGCATGAATCTGTCACAGTGCCGTGGATATGAATGGCGAGACCGAGTTTCTAATTACACAGTCAATTTGATAGGTAAAGCGGGAAATATGAATTATTGCCCAGGCCGTAACCGAGATGAAATCGGCCATATGTAATACACGACAATGGATTGGAAATTTTTGTGAACAGTTTAGCATAATAATGTATGCCTTTGATTGTATTTTTAAACGATTAGTTGGTGATTAGCTCATAATGACAGTAATGTCGTTGAGAGGCGTACGGTTTCTGGCATTAATTTTCATTTGTTTTGCAAATTTTGTGACCCGTGGATATTAAATTGGTATTTAGGGTTTTGTTTATTAACTAACAATGCCATTCTGAAATATACGATGGAAGCTAGGGTAATTAACGAAAAATTATAAAAGGAATTTAAGTTTTTAAATAGACTTTTTTACTTAAAAGAGGACGGTGCTGCGCATGAAAGCTAATAACGTACGTAGGCAAATGAAAAAAAAATGTTGCATAGAACAGAACGAAGACGTCCAAAACTAAAATATCCATATGAATCTGTCTTTCTGTTTATGTTTTTTAGTACACGAGGGTATTCCATCATAAAACTATGTCTTAATTAGTGCAATAGAGTAACAAAGACTTTTATTAAGGTCTTTGATTTTAAATATTTGCATTTTGCGTTTAGATTTACAAAAATCATCATACGTTTTAAATATAGATGCAATGTCGAACTAGAATTCGTTACATTAATTACAGAGCCACATACATAAAAATCATCAAACTTTCGCTTTTTGCATCAAATAAATTATTACGCAATTGTTTAAAGCGTAAAATATTCGTGTAACATCGATTTTGTGGTGTATCGAATCAGTTAATCGAGCGTCCCCACATTCTCGATTGCATTCGCTTCGATATAGACCACAATTGACTAACGGTGTAAGAACAGTATTAGAAGCGATGTCATCTAATGTGGTCACATTCGAGCATGTGATATATGTGTGATGGAGACCACCAATTCAGTTACGAATAATAATATCTAATATGTGGCACACGCTCATTTGTTGCTGATATCACATATTATGGTACATCAATCTCTATGAGATTTATTAGCCTAACAGGAAGGAATGTGATAGAAGTAATATATTTCTATATCACCAAAGTCATCATGGGAAACCATGTCTAGCATTGGAAAGAGAAACACAGCGCCAAAAAATTCCACTCTTATTTTTGTTAAGATATATAAACACCTTGACACAATGACAGCGGAGTAAGAAAGTCTTAAGAGTGCTTCGCCTTTACTAGGCCACTCTGCTTCTGTGTGTGTCCCTCTGAATAATGAAATACATATTGTATACTGGTGACCGAGTTGTCGAAATTGGCGTCTCTGAATTCTTTCGGATTGGTGCACATGGTGAACACATATCTCTGTAACTCAAACCGTTTTCCTAACCAATAGCGTATAGAAAGTGGGCTCATTGAATATGTGAAGAAGAAAACTTAAAATGAGAAAGAATGTATAAAATTGCTGTTTTGTTCAATTACATCTTTAACTTTACTTATTTTAACGTTAACTATCCTAAATAAGGACACTACAAAGTATGTGGTAATCTTGTGTGGTCTTGCGAAATCTGGTCATATGCAAATTGGAACTACCTGACTTAACATGTATGTACCTTCACTCGTACTTTGAAAGACCGCAGTTAACCAACACCATAAATATTTTGTTATCTTCCATGTATGAAGTAGGTTCATCGTTTCGCTGCGCAAAAGGCAGGCCATGTATTCCTATACCAAACATAAATTGCACAAAATCTCTGCGTATCATATAAGTAGTTTACTCAAATCGTATAAGATGATATAGTCATCTTTCTCAAAAGAGTAACCGGATAGCTTGTCTCACGATGCATCCACCTTCATAATCTACATACCGAATGCCAAAAGCCGTGAAAAAATCGTAAGAATTTTATTTAGAAGAGGCGTGAGCTACGCATATTTTACGGTCCTTCCAACAGCACGACGTACTTGAGACATGCGTATCAGAATGGTACGATAATAGCACGATATAACAGTCTTAATATGGGTTTACAATAGCCATGGTATTGCGATTACAGATGATACCGTTATGATTGTATAATCTTTGTTGGTTGTTAATGTATCTTGTTTGAGAATCAAAAAGATTTATATCAACAATAAAGTCTCAGGTATAAATACTGACATGTCACCTATAGAACATTTTTTTACTGAAGGACGTTGTGAAGTTTTAGACTGATGTGTAGCTAGCCGATGTGTACTTGAAACTAGTAATCAATCCATTTTTATTCAAAGATAACATGGTACAGTAGCTCAAAAATCCTCTCTCTAACGAGTTAGAGTTAGTTACTGTTAAACATTTGCATTGAATACGTTATCCTAGGTATGAGAGGTTCTTTAAAAGACTATGGTCGATAAGTACTGCGGCAACTTATTTTTTATTTGATGCAGCAAAATAATGTCTTAGACAAAAGTAAACATAACACAAACGCGTACAACGTATTGAAAACAAATCATTCTGATTCCATCATTTCTCTTATCTAACATAATGTGCTATCTGCAATCCATCAATGTATAGATGCAAATAGATATATCCCTCACTCGGTAGAATGAACATCAGGAGTTGACGTCTGCCTATGACAAACGATTATTGTAATTGCTAAAAGCTATTAGTCGCTATTAAGGCCTCCGCCCACAAATATCTAATTTTAAATCGTACCTATTACTACATCGAATATAATACATAATATGCGGTATATGTAGTATTGATGCAGTTTTTTTAAACGGGTGATTTTAGTGCAGTAATTAAACTTAGTTAGTCGCTTATATACCGTATAGAATAGACGCAGGTGCTAAATCAAACGATTTTAAAGCAGTAATCAAACGGCGGTACGGTTCGATGACGCAGATGTCATATATCAAACGAGAAAGACGCATAGAGAGATAGTGAGGTAAATTCACCTGATTCATACTGGACCCCTCTGGCAAAGGCGTGAATCGCGAAAAGTTAAGATAGACTATCAATGGCCTACTTCCATTCAAAGGGTTGGAGAATGTTGGCCCAGGTCTGCTAAGGTGGTGTAATAAGGCTCTGATATATCATCTCTGGACTATCTATATTCCCTCGAAATGGAGAAAAGTCAAAGTAGTATTTATACCTAAACCTGGAAAAGGAGACTACATACAACCAAAATTATTCAGACCCACCAGTCTCACATCTTTTTTATTTATTTTTTACAGACTAATAGATAGAGAAATCAGGAGCACTCCATTAACCCCACCCCTTAAACCCCAATCAACATGCCTATTCGATGGGCAAATCAACAGAATCTGTCCTATACCAGCTATCTCATATGTAGAGGGCAATCTAAAATCTAGGTACCTTCATCGATATCGAATGTGCCTTTGACAAAACTAACTTTACCAGTATAAGCCAAGCTCTGTCAAAACAAGGAGTTGACTCCACAGTTGCCGGGTGGATAGACAGCATGCTTAGATACAGGGCTTATAATTCTAGTTATAAGCTTTGAAGGTCGTGGAACAGTGGTGCGAAAAGTACAATTTACCAGTGAACCCGACGAAGACGGAGATGATCATGTTCAGAAATAAACGTAGTCTAGGAGACTTTAGACTTCCTAAACTATTTGGCACCCGTCTAGTCATCAAACTTCTATGGAGCGGGCACTTTGACGCAAAAGTTAACAAAGCCTGCATGATTCTCTACCACCCTATCACCAAAGATTACATTGTGACTGTATAAAACGGTCATACGGCCAGTACGGCCAATATCACGAATGGTGCTTTTCCTTGGTGGCAGAGAACAGAGCTAAGCACTGTCAAAAATAAACTGCAGCCATTTCAGAGACTCACATGTTCGGTTGACCCTGGATGCCTGCGCACAACCCCCAGAGCCGCCCTTGAAGTGGGTCTTGATTTAACACCACTAAACCTGTCAGACTCCTAGTACTTTGGACAATCGAGGGGGTCCCCATTTTAAAATATGGAATCAATTAGTGGAATACCAGCCACTAATTACCAACACCATGAACACCGTTCTCATTTATTAATGCCACCAAACGCTTGAGGGTTTAACCTCAGCCAGTGGAGGAAACAGCCACGAGTACGAGGAAATAGCCACACAATGGGAAAGTATTCTCGAGGGTGCGAAGTCGCTCCTAGAAGCCTGTGAACGCACGAGGAGGCTTCTGCGCTTCTGGAAGGACATGGACTGGCTTGACTAATGAGCCTTATCTGAACGCTTAATGGACCGTCTGTGCAACTAAATGTGACAACAGAGCCCTATACCATTACCATATACTCACGCCTGTAATCCCGAAGTGGTATGCAGAGTTATATTAAATACCCACATTTTGCCCAGTATAATTTGATCTCACTCTTGTGATAGGGTCTAGCCTTTTGCTGTCAACCGCGCACTTTGAAAATTGAAGATGGGAAAATTGGGAGTAAGTATATTGAAAGAGAAAGATAATTGGAGTTGAGAGATGTTTTGAAGAAAGGGCAGATCAGAAGTATCCGAAACCGGTGGCCTATGTGGAAGATTTAATGATTGTAGAAGAAGCTCGTGAGGAATGTAAGGTACCTGCCTACCCCAAGGTAGGAAGCGTGAGCGTGTATTAATGATATATGTAATCTTTCGCTAAAATACGATAAAAATCAATCAGTCTGTTAATTGCGCTCGTCGATATTAATGAGTAAGATCAAAATCAGGAAGTCGCCAAATTGCCATATAATCGATATAGTCGCCGGTCGCAGAAGCTAAAAGTAGCAAGTAAACCTAACAGTTAGTCGTTAACTTACGCTTAAACACGATGAAGTGTCGATACAATCATTAAATCAAACGCCAAAGGCAGTCGTAAAATCGCCGGTTGCCGGTGCTTAAAGTAGTGTAGTGAGTGCGGCGCGTCCCACGCAGTTGTACAATAATCCAGTTTATTAATCTTTTGGAGGTTTTTGTGTCAAATTATAATATAATTTTATACTTTATGGTGTCATTCATTGTCTTATATAGTTGTAGTTAATTAAAAGTATCACATGGTTTAATGAATAACATGATTTGTTGTTGTTACTACTTTGAGAGAGTTCAATGCTACGCAATAAGTGTTGAGAAAAAAGCAGATAAATTACTAACGGCTGTAAAGTGATACCTAATTGGGACATATTTACTATTAAATAGCATGTAGCGAAGACAATAACTGTATTTCTCAGTACCGTTCTATCCGCTATCTCTTGCAGTACTCAGGACAATAGGCTATAAAAATACTTACCTATCATATTTAGTAACTACAAGTTTCTTATAAAGTCACAATCAAACACAAAAATTCTGCACCTAACGGGGAGTTCACATACTAGAGATCGTGCAGTGATGGCGCAAGCAGTTTTAATAATCGGCCTGGAATCTACTCGTACACATACACATACACTCATGTCTTTCTCCCTTCGGGGTAGACAGAGACAATTTCATACCTCTTGCTTCTATCCTTTCACGTCTCACGACTTTCATCTACTGTCATATGTTATAAATATGTTTACGGATACGTTCATACATTTTCGAATTTTAATATTTCCAATTTAAAAACGTTCTACATACTACCATAAATCCTTTATTAAAAGTAACTATTAATTTGGTCCTTTAAGATTTTAGGTGTTCAATAATATTTTACTCATTTACGGTTTTAAACATTTCAGGTCGAAGATGCTTAAGTGGGCAGTCTACGGTAAAAAGAATCAAGACCTTCGAGTAGGCACCGATAACGACAATGAAGACTGCGAATGCATTGAGGGACCCTATAACAATAACAACAAAATCAGAAGATCACTTGACGCTCAAACCGTTAAAAAAAGCAAGAAACCAAGCAGGTATCAGCGGAGGTCATTAGGATCCACTGCAGCTAGAAAAAATCTTCGAGCTGTAGATAAAGAAAATATGAACTATATAGGAAATACACCGAACTATTTTAAAGAAGGTTTCATTAAAAAGGCAGAGGGTCTTGCCCTTAAAGACGTTAGTAATATCACACCAACTGGCACTCCAGTTAAGAATTATGAAAGAAGAAAATACTATGTAGGAGGCTCTAAAGATGATATACCTCCTGATTTACCTCCGACGCCACCTACTTATAGCAGAAGAGTAAGAGAAGCTAAGAAAAGAAAACTAGAAATGGCAAGTGCTAACGACGTTTTCAAGAGAGATAGCTGTGTATACAAATCTGAAAGACGAATTAAGTCCATTGATAGAAATTCATTAAGTTCTAAATTAAGTCATAGCACGTCAGAGCCCTCTTTAAATGAACTTTCTGATAGATTGAGTGCCAGTACCACAAGCAGTAAAAATTCATTTTGTCAAGGAAGACCCTCAAATAACCCAGTATGCACAACAAAGACAGCAAATGAAGGATTAGTTGAAATTGAATATGATCAAGATTTAGTTATCAATTGTGTAGAAATACCCTTAAATATCGACAAATGTGCTGCAGAAAAAATTACCTTGCCTATATTTGGACATCACATCTTTATGGATAATCCACTTTACTTCAATAATAATGATATTAGTCGCACAAATATTAGACCATTAAAAAGAACAAGAAAGAAATCAAATGAATTTGAGAGTTCTTTTAAATCTCCTTCCGTGGATAAGAAAGATGCACATGCATTAGTTAGAGATGGTTGTTCTCCTGTATCCATCACACCTCTTTCTACTAAACTAGCTGCTTTAAGATTCAGTACAATAAGCACGCATAGTAAATCGCAGAGAATTCCTTTTAACAATGATGTTACAGAGTTTTTCCCCAAAGTAGAAAATCCTTTTACTATTCCTCTAAAAGATGAAGAGAGTTGTATTGAAATGGAAAATAAATTCATCTTGGGTAAAGACACAACCAACAATGATACAGGTTCAACTGTTTCAACAACACAAATGGGAGATGTAACTCTTGAGAGAATGATTGAAGATATAATAAAAAGTACTAAAATTGTGAAATCAAAAAGAAGAATATTGAACAAAGCTTCGAATATTGAAGAAAAAAGAATAGAAGAAGAAATTCCGTCACTCGACGCAGTCAAAGCCTTATTTGTCAATACCCAGGCAGAGAATAAAACTAATTTAATAAAAGAAGCTAAATATGTGAATTTGTCTAGGGAAAACTCCGTATCACCGAAAGCAACACCAACAAAAAAGATGCCAGTACATAGAGTGAACGACAAACTACTGAAGAATCTACCAATGGGATGTTTTATCTTAGATGACGGAGATGGTTACAATGAAAGAGAAGTAAGAACTCCAGATAATGCTATTGAAATGAAGCGTAAGTCAGGTTCAAAAAAGCGATCAAGTGTGCTTACCAGATCACAGTCTATGAATACGTCTCTCAATAGAAATAATTTGGAGATTATGTCATCGGGATCCACTCCCGATTTGTATTCCTTGGGTGATGAACGGGCAAGTCTCAGGTTGAAGCGACAAAGATGCATTCGGAGAAAAAAATCTACAGTCAGTAATGAAAGTCAATACAAAAACAAAGACAATAAAACATCGATACTGACTTTGGAGATTGGAATCCCAAGTCCAGCTACTGAACTACCTAACACCTCTTTATGTGAGCCACTAAGCCCGCCTCTCTCTCATCCAACTGAATCTGATGACTATCAGAATATTTCCTTAAGATCAGATGTATCGCACAGTAGTTTAATGCCTTACGACAATGCACATAATAAGAGATCTAGAGAACTGTTCGGTTTGACTCTAGAACATGGGATACCAAGTCCTATTACTCCCGTTCCTAACCTCAAAAGGCCTGGCAAAGTGTTGAGTGAAGAGCGAGCTCATAAAACCAGCAAGTTAGATGAAGATCTGCTTCAAATTGAAGCGTTCACTCCTGTTATTGAGCATAAATCTATACGACGATGTTTGACTTATTCACCCGAAGAATATAGCATAAATAGTAGCGAAGAAAAAAGAAGAAGCGTTGCAAGCAATCGCTTAGAGCAGAGCAGCGAACGCTTTCAAGCGCTGAAAGGGACGATAGATTTAGAAATCATGACAAACAATGACGTCATTGACGTGCACGGTGAGTGGTGACTATCGATTTCATTTATTTTTATCTTAAAGTTGATACCTAAATATATAGAGATTTTGATCGTCATCTTTTATTTACAGTTATAAGATGCCGAGATCTTCAAAGATCTACAGGAAAAACAGATGACATCAATGCATATGCAAAGGTCAGTATTATATTCCTTTGTTAAACGCTCTTCATTTTCGCTTTTTGTTAGGATCCATGGCTCTAAATAAAGAATCATCAATTGCATTGACATATTCACTTTCAGGTTGTCATTAGTGGCGTATCAGAAAATCAGACTATTCCCTCCCAAAGGTCGATCTTCCAAAGAACTTCGGTGTTATATGGCAAGCGAGAACCGGAGTTCCAAAGGCATTTACGGCTGCCACTGCCCACAGCTGTGTATGATCATCAGGCTCTTCACATCTCAGTCTGGCACAGAGATAAAAAATATCGGTAAGTATTACTGAATCTTTTATACTCCTTTAGAATTTATTTTAATGTTGATTTAATTGAATGAAAGTTCCAAAGAAGATTCATGAACTAAATGTTATGGCTGTATGATTTTGGTATACTATACCTATAGGAAACGAAATAAATGCTTCTGAGGAAAATGGGGTAAATGGTAAACGTTTATTCTTTTTGATAAATTAGTGAGAGTGAAATGAATTCCTATTAAGCCAAAAATGTATTTAATTTTTTTTAATCAAAATAAAGTAAATATTTTAGCGTCTTTTTACTTATTTTTATTTCTAATTAAGTTTCTGTAATCTAAGGATTGAATGGATGCTAATTTGATTTAAATAGCTATTTTCTTTCTAAAATAAAATAAACGAATACTTCAAATTTAAAATGTTATTTCTAAAACTAAAAAACACTAAACAAATATTTATTTGCAACAATACCTTACCGTCTCAATGAAAGAAACCTTTTAGTTGGCAAATAAAACCATTCTAGGAAATTTACAATTTGCAACTATTTTCCATTAGGCTTCAAAACCTTTCCACTGGGTTTTAAAATTTTGAACCATCTTTATGCTAAAAGGTCCATTTTACTTATTTTTTAGATCGCAGTTATTTTGGGACTTTAATAAACTGCTTTGACTTCTTAAAAAATAAACGTATTACAATATAATATATGCAAACAACCAGATCGTCAGTTCGGCATTTAATAAAGATACACTCATTTCATGTGTCAAATAACAATAACCCAACAATGTTCATGTAAAACTGTAATGGCCAAAAAGAATTTTATTTTAAGACTTTTTCAAAATATTCTCATAACCAAAGTACAGACACTCTAAATTTATTATACCTTTTGCTTCACCGAAAATTGTACCTGGTACAGTAACCCTCAAAAAGAAGCATACGTGAACAAAGTAAGTTTAAAATGAGAATGATTTGCAACTGGTTTTATACATAGGGCCCAATTGAAAACCAGCGCCAGGCTTTCGTCTCCACACAATGCTGAATTGGGTCCATTTTTGGCAATTAAGCTGCAACACTGTTTATTGCACCTATCTGTATTTTTTTGTGTGTTGTCAAAATAAACTTTTTCTTTCTTTCTTTCTTACATTTGTTTTGCCAAAATATTCTAATCAACTATAGTGACTAAACACAGTATTTACAGTAACTTGCTATTTCCAAGTACATATCGGGTTTCATAAGTTTGTATGACCTTATAATCCAACAAGTAATTACATAGTCTTCCAAAATTATTAATACAGTTAATGTTTAATAACGACGTAAACAAATATAAATCGATTCATTTAAGTCCCTGTACAGCTTCTTAAATTATTAATTGGTTACTCTAATAATATAGTAATAGTAATATACAAAGTTAAGCTACCGCTTTTTGAGTAATAAGTAGTAATATTTTACTAAAAATCCTAAACCTAACTAATATTTTAAATGCAAAAGTGATTTTATTTGTTACACTTTCAAGCCTTAACTACTGAACCGATCAATATGAAATTTCGCATAAACATTGCTAAGGGTACAGAAAAGGACATCCAGTAAAATATTACTGTTTCCAAAAAAATAACTTTTTCGTCAGCTAAGTGTAAGTGGCAAATTCATGTAAAAACTATGTTTAATCACTATAATTGATGAGAATATTTTGGCAAATTGATGTACACATTTTAATGGAACTTTGTTCATGTATACTTCTTTTTAAAGGTGACTGTACACGCAACAACCGCATGCCCCGCGGATGTTTAATTCACAGAATATAGTATTAGTTTCGAACGTGCGGTGAAAATTCGTTGCATGATTATGATGTGAATTATGATGTTTTGGTATTATGACTGTAATATTCTGTTTTGTAAGGCTTAATGTGGGTTTTACATTTTCATGTTCCTTCTTTATGAGTCATTTATGAAAGCTTTTTGCAACGAAATTAATAAATCCAACTGAGTTGTGTTCTGTACACAACTGTACTGTGCACAACTTCGTCTGCGTTTGTAAATTTTCCCCGTTTTTTGCAACATTTTTCATTAATACTCAGCTCCTATTGCTCGTAGCGTGATGTTATATAGCCTATAGCTTTTATCGATAAATTGGCTATCTAAGACTAAAAGAATTTTCAAATTCGAACCAGTAGTTCCTGAGATTAGTGCGTTCAAGCAAACAAACTCTTCGGCTTTATAGTATTATAATAATAGTATAGAATATAATTGTCGTGTAAGGGTTCATTATTCAATCCCTGAATATATATATTGAGCCTTCAAGTGACGCTTGAAGATTACTTCCAATAGTATGTATGAACATAAATCTCATAGCGTAATTAATTATAAACTTTCGTCCGTATTTGTTAGCTTGTGCCTTTTCGTTCAAATGAAAAATTTTCGTAAGGTCGATATCTACTTTAATTTGCAGTAATTGGCTGTTAATGATCTGTATTTGGATTTAAGTTAAGTAAGGCCGAGACCGGTTATTAAAACTTATTATTAGAGGCACGGCCGACACAACTTTGGGTGAAACCAAGCAGCCGGGTATTAAAACTGAGATGAATACTGGTTATTAAGCCTCCTACGTAGTGATGCTACAAAATAAACCTCGTGATTTGGACGTGAAAAACTTTTGGATTTAAACATTGTTCAAAATAAGAATACATAAATCACTAGCAACCCGCCCCGGCTTCGCACGGGTAGCAGAGACATCTTTAACAATCATCAACATATTTCAATCAATTTACACAAAATCTTAACAAATTATACACCTAAACCTTCCTCATGAATCACTCTGTCTATTAGTGAAAATCGCATGAAAATTCGTTCAGTAGTTTTTCAGTTTATCGCGAACAGACAGACAGACAGACGCAGCGGGGAACTTTGTTTTATAATATGTAGTGATGTAGTGATGAAGTCATCAACAATATTTATCGGTAATATAAATTTCACCAATCCTAGCAAAATAAGCAACCTTTAAATGTATTGTCGCGAGAATTCATTCGAGAAGGAAATTTCACGAAATCAGCTGAAAACGTGATCCGAATATTATATTCATACTTTTATTACACTTACCTGTGCTGGTAATTTTTTTTCTATATTAATGTAGGTAAATAAAAATGCAAAAAGGCGTACCGTAGTGTTTTATTCACTTTTCCCTGTATATTCCAGTTCCATACATAAGATATTGGGGTGTAGAAACGCGGAGTCTAGGAGACTTGCGCAGGCCGATCGATTGGCGGGCGGCGCAAAACCCGGGCAGTTGCGTGGCCGAGTCACGGGTGTCACAGGTCTCGCTTTTGCCGCGTTCACCCTAAATACGCATAGATTTTTAAGTGCCGTGCAGTGTTGTGACAGTGTGTTATTTTATTTTTATAAAAGGATTGAGTTATAACGGGTAAGGTTTTTAGCAAAAATATTTTTTTTTATAAGTACCTTTTTAAATTTTTGTCGTTATTAGAATTTATTTTTGTTACAAATTCTGGTAGTGCTTTACCTATTTTATTTATTAATTTAACAATATAACTCCAAATTGTATTATTATTTAGTAGTCATTGTCTACTTTATTTTAAAATAACAGGAATCAGAATTTTATTAAAAAAATATTATATAATTATTTTCTTACTAAAAAAATTCCAAATAAATATTTTAGTATATTTTAAAGCAACTGCTATATTGCCCAATTATTAGACTGTTCTTGGACCAACCATAGACACATTCCTAAGTGCCCTTCAGCGTTGTGCAACCTCCGTTTATGACAATAGGTTAGTGTGCTTCTGTTTATCAGGACAACGTACGTTGTCCACAATTTCTTGCTTTTTAACGACACCTAAAAATATTTTACGAATGGTATCAAGAGAATTTTTCCTGTAGAATATATTGCTTTTGACTCAGACAAATGAATGATTAGGTATTTGAAAACATCAAGCTGTGCAGGATTTATACTCAACTTTCTTCCTTCATGGTTTAAATGCACATGAAAATAAATAAAAAATCCGGGCTCGGTGGACCATATGTTGAGTCTAGAACATTTAAGCTCTACGCCAGCTCACGAGAAGAGATTCATAAAAAAAATCACCTTGACTTATCAATTTCACTGATATGAACTTTGAGTGAAATCGTAAAACGTAGTATTAATTTAGATTTAAAAATCAAATACTTTTTTCTAATATCATAATTCAAGAATTTATTATTATTCCATTTTGAAGGAAGATCATCTTGAACGGAAAATAATCTATTATCGCCCTATTATATTACACATGTGCAGTTGAGGGTCATCTTCTATATCTTTCGCACTCGGTTCCTTCTTCAAGTCCAAGTTTAAAATAACAAACTAATAAATACAATATCATAGCAAAAAAATGTAAAATATAAAGATTGATTACCCATGATAACGTTAAAACTGGAAGAAACAAATAAATTTGTATATGTATTGAGTATTAGGACAATGTGAAGACACTGGCAACGACTTGCTGGCTTACCACGGCTATGTAAGCTCTGTTTTGAGATATAGTTTGATGTTGTTCATATCCCAAAAGCGCTACATTAGAAACATTGCGGGAATTCCACCCGACGAGTCTTTTAAGTCCCACTTTAAGAAATTTGTTATATTACCTGTAGCTTTAATGTACATTAAGAGATAGGTATATTTGTTAGAAAAATTGAAGGATTGTTTACCAAGGCAAAGGATAGATACTGTTGGAATACCAGAAACCCTAACAGACTAGTACTGATTGTTTTTAAACTTTCGTGATTTTGATACATATTAGATGGATAACTCGGGACTTAATCGTGATAATACTTAAAAGGTACAATCCCTCTTGGTTACCCGACGTTTCGATTGAATTGCACCGATCGTGGTCACGACTGTAATTTTTTTTTTTTTTTGTGCGTGTGGAAACCCCCTCGGGCCGTCACCCCGCCGGGGTTTTCGGCGGGGCGGTGTGTCGGAATCGAACCGACTAAAACCACACGGTGTGCCGTACTGCGCCTTAAGTAGGAGGGATCCGGGAACAGCTTTATTAAGACATCCGGATGGTCACGACTGTACTGACTCAACCCCTAGAACAACAATGTATGAAAAGAGTTGTAACGCTATGTGCATACAAGTATACAAACTGCACAGCTTTTAAATTATGTGAAACACAGAAAACACAAAGGAAAGCTTTTAATTAAAGATTTTTATTCTGAAAAGAATTTAACAATTAAGAAATTTACATTAATTAATTAAACGAAAAAATTAATACGCAACACTGAGAGGTATTCAATAATATTGTTTCTGCCATAACAGGTTTTTCTACAATTTTAGTTTTCTTGTCTAGTACATCTCTAAATAATAACAAAATGTTTTTGCGATCAAATCACGCAAAAAATGCAACATAACCCGCTTGATGGAAAGCGGTTATTGGTATATTTAAAAAGTTGTCTCAGAAGTGTTGCCGTAGAATTGAATTCTTACAATATTCTTTTTTGTGAACTTCAAACGGTAGTCTTTGAAGAAAACCATGGCAATAATATTAGAGAGAAGACATTCTTTAGAAACAGCACAGTACACCACCACTTTCATGTTAAGGTGTGAGGGAAACCCCAAATCAGTGGCGTGTGATGCAACAATGGAAATAGAAATCGAAAATATTATTTGTAACAATTCCTCAAACCACTATACCACGAAGTATAGAAGTAACCACATACGGATATAAAATGTCTCGTTAAGATAAATAATATATGACAATATGTGAGTGGTCAGGCGAAAAGAGACCTGGATGGAAAAATATGTAATTGATGTTGATGCAATGAGTTTGAAATTGGTTTCTTGTACAAATATATTCTTATAGTTTTTTGAGTGTCGACGTGAACTAAATTAAATGATCCGCAATTACTCAAAAACGAAGAAAACGTTTTCAATTTTCCACTCACAAATACACAATACGGCTGACTGTTACTGAGTTGCATAAGCAATTCCTTACCACTCTGACTACGTTTGAGTAGTTCACCTCAAGTTTTAACCTTTCGTGTGCTCAGATCTTGTAACTCTGCCCCCATTTTAGACTTATCGGCTATAAAATACATTAATTGTGTTCAAACACACAACATTCCAAATTATATACGTTTACTTCGGTTAATAAATCATTTTATAATGCTTTTTTTATGTATTCGAGTTGAGTAAAGTATAAACAATGAGTCACAGGATAAAACTGGACCGAGAGAGCAAGGGCATATGTATCATATTAGCATTAAAAATCCATTAATGCAAAATATATTTGTAACAACACATCAAAAGGCTAAAAACAAAGCTTGGAAGATTAAAAACATGGCTTAGAAGGTTAAAAGTAAGGCTTAGAAGATTAAAAATAGGGCTAGAAGGTTAAAAACTTAGTAGACTTTCAAATGTTAAGTTTAGATATATTAGAGTCGACTAAGTTTAGAGAAAATGCTAAACTCCAAACTACCTGTAGCTACATCTATATAATAACGAAACTTCCTTATTACTTGACGCGGCTGCAAACAGTATAAGTTCAAAGTATCGTTTGAATAATTTAAACGATACAGGATCATCCTTAAGTCATTCTTTCATTAAATTTGAAGGGCTTCGCAAAGTCAATATTAAATTGCATGGAGATACTAAATTTACACAAAGTGAATTTCAATTGAACAGAAATTAATTACCACTCGCACTAATAACCGAGGAAAACGTTAGACACAGTCATGCTAAGTGCATTCTGGCTGTTTGTGAAGCCAGCCTTTCAAATAGTTGTATAGACTGAAGACCATGCTAAGAGAGTTTTTGGTTCTAGTGTCATGAGCACTAGTGGACGATTTGATATCTCTTTGAATATTGACTAGAGGCTTCTAGAAGCTGATCGTATTGATCTGTCGTTAAATAACTTATGCCTCAGCTTCGTCAGACTAGTTATATAAAAACGGTTATTTAGATTTTAAAAAACATCCAAAATAAGTTAAAAACTTATAATCACATGAAACGAATTCTGTATCTCCAAAATTCATAAACATGAACAAACGCTCATATTAAAGGAACGTAGATAATGAGACAGACAAGAATTTAACGACTTTCTAAATTCATTATACTTATCATAGATCAAGGGCATTAGAAAAGAAGTTTGTGAAAGCTCTCCTGCAGCTCAAACAGCTGTTCTGTAAACACGTAAATTGTCTTTGTTTACTCCATTCTTTAAACCGTTCAAATTTATCAAAGGGCGAGCCATATCGCTACCGAACGTTTGAGGTTTTATAACCTTCAAAGTTGTAAGTCACTTTCCTTTTTAACTTATTCTCAGTAGCCTAGTTTCAGTTTTATTCCAAGACAAATTGATCTTCTTATTTCAATCGTCAGTCAGTGTAATATAGTTCATAGTTATTATTTATTATTATACCCCTACGAAGAACCAACCCAGGCTATAAATTTTCTCATCAAGATTTCCAAACTGTTATCAACTGCTAAATTTGGGCTCCTCAAAATGAACTACTTCTCTTCGATAATTTGCTCTATGCTAAAAGATAAAATGATCTTTTACTTTGTTATTAGTTGAGTACTTATGACCCAGTGTTTCGAAACCCACTGAAATTAAGTCTGCTTAATATTTATTTCCATTGACTTTGCGCAAAAAAATCTGCAATTCCATGCATTTTAATACCTTTATGGGTTAAGAAACATTTGCTTTATATTTCATTCATATAGTAAGTGGTAAAAAACGGACAGTGTAAATGCTCGAGGGAAATCATACATATAATCACGTGGTGACCATAAATACTTTATTATCTCTTATGGTGCTTTAGTTTTATGTCGTGTAGTAGGATGGTTTTTTATGTTCAATTTAAAATAATATAAAGCCTGCTCGTATATCGTGACCTGAGCTCTCAATTGCGAAGAGAAGCATATCTCGTTAGGATCAAGGAATCATAACTACTAAGTACTGTACTAGTTTCACACCATACAAGCACTCACATAAACGTAGAAACATTAGGGTATGTCAACTGTCCACTGGTATTATATACAACTAGTCTATCACACAAAATGTTTTGTTTTTAGGTAGTCACTTATATAACAGAATAAATTCAATACTTGAAGTATATTCTATTTCTAAAAATAACTGCAAGCAGATTGTCTCAAAATGGTTACAAAAACTAAATTAAGATGAAACAGAAAGTCTTTTGAAAATATTAATAAAAGTATTAAATTGTACCAGCACATATTAACACACACACGCACACACGAGCACACACGCATTCAAATACTGTGTCACATACACCTATATATGTTCTTTTTATTTTGTCATACCTTTAATCTATTTTATTTGGTTACTACTTCTGACTCATATGGTCCACACTATCTGAGACTTGATGTATGTGGGAAGCCTGGTAATCTGTCTGACAGGATCTTTCCAGTTCTGATACCAGTATCTCACAAAGGTCAATGTTCTTTAAATATTTTGTAAAATACTATAGATTTTTAGTTATTAATTCTGCGTTCGTAAATTTGTGAAGAGGAAAACCTCCCGTAATTCGAAATTGCATGCATGCAAATACGAATTACGTCGGTCGGTTGGTACTGTACGGTCTACCTAGACCTCCACTTTACAGAAATTATAATTATTTTTTTTAAATTTAAAAGAGAAATTTATGAGTGGCAAACTCAACATCTTGGTATCGGCGCTAATTAAATCATATATTTATTTTAATTTGAAATCATTTGAATTTGAAACTCATTATTGTATCAATGAACACTTTGGAAGGGTAGCATTTTTTATTAATGTAAACGTTTTGAACATTCAAAACAAAGATGCTGTTACGCAAACTCATAAAACTCTCTTCAAATTTAATTTGACGTTTCAAAAGTCATAAGCTACCAATAGCTTGTTACAATTGGCGTCGTTGCCTTCACGCCATGTTAATTCAAAACTACGTTCAGCTATTTCTTCAAGGCATTTGCATACTTTTCATTATAGGCGTCCTGACTTACTCCATTCGCACAGATGATCCCAGTAATGTTTTCAGTGGCTTACTCATGTATGATTACCGCAGCTATAATTTTTTATGCTTCGTCATTAGTACTTATCCTAATTATGCATTACCAATGAGATTGTTGGGGAATATAACGGCGTTAATATTCAAATTTACTTGTTGATTAATTACATTTGATTACCCACCGTTTTGGCATATTATATCATTGATAAAAACCGTACAGGTTGTATTTGAAAATAGAACACATACTTAAATCACTGAAATAACTCTAGCATGCAATTTCAATAAGAATTAAAAAAAAATACTATCAGTTTACAAGTTATGACCGTTTGAATTGCCTCCGTTTTTCATAAAAGTAGGTGGAATGTGTAAAGTTGAGGATTTTAAATGGTACATATTTTTTTTATTTTGGATAACTCTGGTTTTGGTCACTAAGAAAATCCATAAAAAACTAACTTCGAAATATTTTTAAGTTTATTTTTTATGGATTTTCTCAAAAGCTGAGTAAATAGTTCCAAAATAAAAAAAATACGTATGATTTAAAATCTTTAACTTTACACGTTTCACCTACTTTACTTTTATGAAAAACGAACCTAGCTAGCTAAAACCTTAGCTTTTATGAGAATCCGAAATCGACTGGAAATTCAAACGTTCATAGCTTGTAAAGGGATAGCTTTATTTTTTTTTTTTTATTGTAACTACATCGTAGCGTCATACCCTTTCCGTGATTTAAGTAAGTGTTCTATTTTCAAATACACCCTGTAGATAAACGTTTCTGAATTAATAAAACGTCATCTTCACATTTCAATATTTATATTTAGTGTGTTTTTTATAATAATAGTATAATCAAATTAAATTTAAAAAAAAATGGAATTCTTCATCAAAATCAAAATTTAAAAGTAAGGGACTTATAAAATGATTAAAAATGTTCACAATGATTTTATTTACACTAAGCCCAAAAATGGGTTTCAGATAATAATAAAGATCTTGAATGTGGTATAAAAAAATCTGATGTTTTAAGTTGACTAGCCCATTAAAAACTTAGTTAAAATAAGTAAACAAGAATCAAAACTTCACGTTTATTGCTCCTACTTCATTAACTCTCAAAATTGTTCATGCCTAGTTCACTAATTCTGGAGATTTTCTGGCGTACTGCCAAACGACTTTAATGATGTACCAAATTATGCAAACTGTATAATAGTAGTGACGCAATATTAATAGTATCTACCTTTAGAAACTGATTTTTTTATTATTAAAAATTATCAGAATTGTAGTAAGCAGGCAGGCAGTATGAACTATTGTAATATTTTTATAACAAATTCTTTTGGTAACTAATTATAATAGACTCTTATATGAAATATTATAGTTTTGCGGTAAGAATAAGGTAAGTAGGTATAGTTTTGCCTAAATATTCTGCTTTCGTAACTGTCAGCAGTATATCTAAAATGAGTGTGGTATCTAACAAAAAGGGACCAAGTGTAGTACCTTGCAGTACTCTAGTCTTTAATTAATAGCGAAAATTGTTTTTCTTTAGAGGTGCAGTTAGACTTTTTATAGTTTGGAAGGACCACTTGAAGTTGCGACAAGCTGAGGAAAAGGGTATTATTCTAATATCTTTTTCTCAGTTCGTTTATTCACACATCACCTTATCAAAAGTCTCTCCTACGTTCAGTAAAAATTACTTAATCACTGTAGCGTAGTACTTTTTATAAATTTATTGTATCCATTCGGGAACAATACCTACTATATTTACCTTAACCGTTAAAGATCTATCAACAGCGACAGCCTATTAGGTTAATAGTGAAAGTTATAGGTATCTGAGTTAGTTTCGTGCTCATATCCGATGACCCGGCACTAATGCGACCTTAAAACCAAGCCGCATGGATTTGGGGGAGTGTGGGGTAAATACGTTACAGGCAGATTACAGCAATTTACTGCCACGTCATTCTGAATATATGTATGTTTTTATTATTATACTTTTCTTGTTTTTGTAAAGATAGCTTTCAGACAGAGTGTGGTTTTAATTATCCATTGCAATGTAACAAAAATTAAATTTCAGTATTTTAGGTGATGTTAGCCTTACACCGCAGACCTTCATTAAAATCATAATATTTTCCTACATAATTGGAGTAGTAATGCTTTTAGTTGCGGTTTCCAAAATCCAAATGTGTGGACTCCTTCTTTTACTAGTGGTGTTTGAATCGTGACCTTTGTTGACTTATTAGTAGACAATTCTGCTTTTATATTTACAATACGATTCTTCCAAAAATTTGTGTTCGAAAGTGCGATCTACGGCAAGTCTTTAAATTTTCAAGTATTACCTAAAGGGAACTAAGTAAGTCCTAACGTCATTAAAATTCAGTAAATCTTAGTGTATACTGAAAATGTATTATTTTCTAAGAGCTTTGTTAATTTCGAACTTTTATTAGCATTCAAATAGAAACTCGCAAAACGAATTATCATCTAACAAGGTTACTCGACGGAGCTCCACTTCCTAGAACTCTCCTTGAATTCTACCCGAGTAAAACTGGGTTATTAAAAAAAAAAACAGCTGATTGAATGAATATAAAATGAATTACTCGTACATCAAAAAATCTTAAGATTATACTGACATTATAATATATAACAAAATTTCATAATTCTCAATTTTGATAACAATTACAAACATTTATTAATTAACATTGAAAAAACCTGGTGTATACTATATAAAAGTCCCAAAAAAATGTCTGATTTCTTAAAAACTTTAAATTTAGAAACTTGGATTGGTATAGCCAAAGATTTTCATGAGAAAGGGATATGTCCACTTATGGCTTTTGTTTACCCAGCAATGTGGTAAATACCAAAGTAATATCCATTTTGTAACTAAATTATTGCTATTACTAAGAAGGTCGTAAAACTACGAAGTCTAAAGTCAATAAAAATAAAATCCTCAATCAATCAATGCATTATTTGGCATTTCCGTTCGCCTAATGTGAATCCTGTTGAGAAAGTGAGGGTATTTCACCATAAAAATCGATACACTACATAAATGAGGTTATGAAAACCTATTCTTTTTTAAAACTTGTCTTGGTGTTTTTTTGTTATCGTTATACGTCGTTTTGTTCAGAATTAACAATAAAAAATAACGACTATTTATGGACTACCACAATCTACATATATATACATAAAAAATAAACATTTCTGTGTTTTAAATAATTAAATCGTTCTAATACCGCCATCTCTACGTCTAAATGTTCAACTATTACATTTTGCAATCGCATTTCCTTCCTAGCTGTGCGCTTACGACTCATTATCTTTTCTACATTCTTTTCTAACTGATATATATCCGACGACTTTGATTACTATAATGGACCCCGAAACCTCACCCGATAACGACCTTGGCTATACATTGGACCCACCCACCTCACACGACGACACCGGCTTATTCATGGATACCGTACCTGTATCAGAAAGACCTGGCACGACTGTGGAACCCGATTTACACGACAACTCCGTGTTACCACGGACATACGACATATATGTATTAATTATGGCGTGGATACACGAAGGCTTAGATTTCCTTAGCTGGTCGCAGGACAGTAGGGTGTTGTGCCCATTTTATGACCATTGTTTGGTTCTTGGGCTGGGCAAGGTTTCAATCTAATATAAATCCCTCAACCCAGTTTCTATATGACGTGTTAATTATATATTTAAATGAGGACGAATTAAGAATCGTTTTTTTTTTTTTTTTATTTTATTCATGGCCGAATTGGGCCAAAAGCACTTTACCAAATTGGCATATCCCTTTAGGTTACAATAAAAACTTTCGTGAGTGGTATTCATGTTTATTAGAAACTATACTGTTTTACTCACGTTTGTATTGCGGGGATGCCCGACTAGTTTCGGACCCGACGGGGGCCCTTTTTCAAGGAGTGAAGCGTCCTGCCGCGACGGTGTGTGAGAGTGTGACGCCTGACACCGTCGCGGCAAACGTGAGTAAACCCGTATAGTTTCTAATAAACATATCCCTTTAAGGTTTACCAATATAGATCTGCCTTGAAATTATTCTGATAAACCCCTCCAACTAAGCTAAATGATGGTGTTAAGACTGGATTCATGTCACGCGTCGGTAGTTTGCTTACAATGGTCGTATTGGATGGTTATGGGTTTTGAAGCTACATTAACATATAAATGTACATACAAAATGTTATTAACACTAATAGCTTTAATAATACAAATGCACTTCTACAACCATAATAATTATTGGTAAATTCAAAGGTTATAATCTAGTGTTGTGTGTTCGTGTCTATTCCTCGTTAGAAATTAGATCATGTTCCATATCGATTTATTGATTATATGTAGATACATTTTGTTTCATAAATGGAAGTAGCGGAACAACGTATATTATTTCTTTCGATTATATTTATGTCTATATGTAGCAGCAAAGGCGATCAGAAGTAAATTAGGAGATTGTGAAATGTGACAAATCCGTACCCAAAGGAGCTATAAAAAGATAAAATTAAGATAGAATTAAGATAGATTTTAAGATAGACAAATGACATATAAAAAACTATTGGGACCATTACTATATTACTAAATTTGACTTTAATAATACATATTTTTTCTCAAAGACAAACCTCTGTCAAATTAAACGTAAAACAATACTACCTTCTCAGATAACATAGTATATTTCTAGTCTGGTAGTTATATCTAGGTAGTATGGGCAGTTGTTTCACATTTAAATTTTTTTATAGAAAGTAACAAAATTGTTCATTTATTAGTGCGGATACACCCTTTCATTTTATGATGCCTAAGTAAGAATGTATGACTTATATTCTATTTTCGTCACCGATACGATACCTTCTCAATTTATTATTGATAACGCTATAACATATTTGAAAAGGTTACAGGTTTTAAAAGGTTAACTGATTGTAATAAAAGAATACATTTCACATTCTAGAATGGGAGACACCGACCTATCACGATTCCATAAAGTGTTTCTATTTCTTTGTTAAATACGTCGTCGTTGGAAAATGCGCCTGTTCCATATATCCCTACCAAGTTATCCCCACTGGTAGGGATAGTTGGATGTTTTTCCATCTATCCCTACCCGTAGGGATAATTGGAAATTTTATGTCCAAGCCTGTTCCATATATCCCTGCCGGTAGGGATAATTAGAAAATTTATGTCTGTGCCTGTTCCATATATCCCTACCGGTAGGAATAATTTGAAACATAGGTTCGCCATATTGCTTTTTCGTAGTGTCATTTCTTGTTTTTCACGTATGTTGATGATTTAAGTTTTAAAACTAATGTTTTTCTTAATCCGGAATAAAAGTATGGATACTTCTGGTTTGTGGTATGTTTAATTTTACTAAATACAATACAACATTATTATAGAGATCTATATGATGCTCACCTTCGTCATAAAAAACAACATCATCAAAATTTGACCATGGCACTAGAAAGTGTGATTTATAGACTTTGAAATAGGTTAAGAAAAAAAACTTTTTTGTAACACAAGTCAGAAAATTTGTTAATAACAAAAACCGATGTTCGAAAAGGAAGGAAGCTATTTAAGCCACTCTGCCGTCAAGTAATGAGACTTGCTGCACAGACAATAAAGAACGTCAGAGGGTGCAAACTTTGTACACAACGCCTAAACTCAAACCTAAATAGTACATCTATGTTTATCCTAGAAATGAGTGGTATTTTATATTATTACTACTTTTTATTCTTGCGTGCGTTATAATATATTATAAAAGTTTTAATTACATTTTACTTACAGTATAAACCTACATGAAAGTTAAAAATAAACTTGATATAAATAACTCGACATACCTAATAAACTTACAAGCAAATAACGTTATTTTATGAAAGTTCTAAGAAATTAGTTTTATAACGACTGGCCTGTTGGTTTAGTAGTGGTTAGTGATCCTGACTGCTAAGAACCAGAAGTTCGATTCCCACTTAGAACAAATAATTTTATTGTGTGATGAGCACGATCATTAGTTATGTGTCAGGGCTTCGCTCTCGTTGATGTAGGTTTTGTCAATCAATTCAGGTTACCTCGGAAACAGTTCGTTCTGGATGAAAGCTAGGGTACCCTTTATCCAGAACGAACTGTATGTCCCTATCAGTACCTCTAACCACGTGTATGTATCTAAAAGAGATCCTCCACTTTGTATGGGGTATTGGTACCGATACCGAGCAGTATATTATTGCAAATTGACACGTTCCTTTTCACGTAATCTATTATAGCGAATTGTAAACTGATTTTTTTTTTTTTATTAGCTACTGCTATATATTTTATTTCATAATAAACCGCTTAAAGTGAATAATATATTATATTTATTCGGGTACAGTCCAGTACCATTTTGGCAGATCTGCTTTCATGATGATCGGTTGAGTATTAGGACGTTAAAGCGTAACAAACAAACCAATCAACATTCGTATTTATAAATATGCGTGCATGTGTCAAATTATGTTTTGAAAAAGGAACTTACGTGCATGTATCAAGTTATGTTTTGAAAAGAGAACTTACGTGCATGTATCAAATTATGTTTTGAAAAAAGAACTTACGTGCATGTATCAAATTATGTTTTGAAAAAGGAACTTCCGTGCATGTTTCAAATTATCTTTTGAAAAAAGGAACTTTAATTAAATAATGTTATCTTTACTTAATATAGCATTCCTATTCCATGAAGTTCCCTCAAAATAGTTTGATACATGCCTCACTTTTCCTGCACAAATAAGTTTAAATTGCTACTATGTCAATCATCTGTGTGCATCAGAATGGCTGGTTGCATGTGATTAAAAATTTCTACCTAACAAAAGTAAACCTACAACTAAATAACTGCTACCTCATTATTTAAAAAAATGTAACGAATATCAATGTGACCAGCCATTGAGGTCAGGTTGGCTGGCCAACAGTACGTTTGTGTAAACTAAGCTGAGTTGAGTTATTGTTTTTGCTTCACTATGCTATAACATATGAGAAGTTATGATCATTTATTTGAAACTTTCGTGTGGTTTGCTGAAAATCAATACGGTTGGCAAAAAAAGTACAGATTTATATATGATATTTACGGGAAGTTGTAAAAAAAAAAAAAGTCTCTTGCTCATTACCAACCCAGGACCCTTCCTACAGTAATGAATGACATTCATATTATACTTATATTTACATTTATATTTTCATTACACTTGCCAGATCAGATAGACAAGGCCGAATTATATAATAATCATAAATTTATAATACCCAAGACTCGGTAACCCCTTCAACAATTAACAAAGAGCTGATGTTATTCCAAAGGCTGAAATTTTTTCTTGAATTTTATCTAAGAACACTTTCTATCAAGTCACCTTTCAAAAAAAACTAAAGTCACTTAAATGGGTCCCTTCGGTTGGGAGCTACGATGCCACAAACAGAGACACAGACACATTAAATTTATAACACCCCTCTTTTTGTGTCGGGGGTTAAAAAGAGAAAATAAAGTGTTTAGTTAAGAAGGATAGTTTAGTGAAGTTGGTTTACAAAACTTTTAAGTAAGTATAAGTTAAGTCGCGTCTCGCGACTATAATATAGACTTTATTTTGTCCTACGTTTCGGCACATCTACATTTTCAATCTAACTTTGCATAGTATATCTACTTACTAGACCAGTACAAAATTATTTAAGAAGCTTTCAGGTTTCGAGGCCAATATTGCAGTATACAAAGCACCATGGCTACATTCAAAAGGCAGGCCTGCTTCGTTATACCAGAACTATGTAAGAGTCCTTAAAAAACCTACGTCAAATCTACATAAATGCACTTACAAGCAATATTAAAGAGTAAACCAGCCTTTCTTGTCTTGAATAATTCTTACATTTCAAGTAGGTATGCTAACATCATATACCTAAAGCACAGCTCCACTTTCCAATATTGGCCGTGAGATTTAACGACTGTGTAAGTATTGTACACCCACGTTCTTTTACCCAATAATGTTGTAGGAACAAATATTTATGTTACAAAACGAGTACCTACATAAGGTACTCGTTTTGTTAGTTTCAAGTACTCAGAAGATGTTTTTTTAAGTGAAACTTCTTTAGAATCGTTGTGATTTGAAATTCGATGAAACGAAAAACTCACACTAAAAACAGACAAACATTCATAAATAGGATTTAGCTTGCAAGAGAATGAGATAGAATACAAGTATACAGTGTTTCCTATAATCTTTGAAATGAGACCAACATATTCATAAATAGCAAGGTTTTTACTGAAAATAAAATGTAATTAAACATACTTACCTTGTTTGAAACCTAATAATCAATGCGATAGCAGTCACTTCCGTTTCCATCTCTCTGTCTCTTTCGCACCCGCCTACTTCACTCCCCACCACCACCACCAGGCAGAATTTAAGTTATTAGGCTTCGAATAAGGTATGTTTAATTTACGTTTTATTTTCAGTTAAAACGTTACTATTTATGATTATGGTGGAAGCGACTTATCATTAGCTCGCGATTATGGGTAGTCTTGGCGACGTAGCCCATGCTGGTTATTGCCTCTGCCCCGAGAGGGCTTCTTTTGGATTTCGAAACAGTATTAATCTTACCTTATTACCTGCTGGATGGTGGCCTTAAACTTTTCTAATTAAATGAGATTACCACATGATGGCGGTATTTTACGTAACATAGATTTATGTAAGTGAATTTTGACCTACACTACTAACAACGAAACTAAAATGGTTTCGTGACGTTGCTGACTAATTTCAGCAATATAGCCGAAAGTTAACTGCAGGGTATCATTTGATATCTTTGGAAAATCACCTCTCATAAAAATGTCTTTAATTTTTGTTGGTATGTATTTCGTCATATTGTGTTATAATCCCGACTGTAGTAGGTAGGTAGCTTTTGCTCATGAAAGAAAATTGCGAAGACCCGAGGGGCTTAACATCTTTAAGAGTGTGTAAATAAGAAGACAGTCTTCCAAATATCTAGGCCTTTTATTTTTATTTCTAATTAGAAAGAAAAATTAAAATGATAATGGGGCTCGCCATCACAATCACTTATGTTGAATATAATTCGGCGTTGACGTTATCGTCGACGCAAAAGGAATATTCATAGTGAGATTCTAACTATATCGCGAGATTTAGGCAATATTTGAGTTTTAAGGTCATTCATTGCGGCTATCAAATTGATGTAATTTATCGCTTTTACGTTAGTGGCGTTTAAACTTGCATCGTTGACGCTTAAAAGTATTACAGCTACTATAACTAATGTCCGAATCACTGCTATCCTTTGATGATGAACTTGATCTTCCTGATAATCCATTGATCTCTTAAAAGGAAAAAACAGCTACACAAAGAAACTTATTAAGTTTTTTAACTCTCAAAACGATGGGAGTATAATTGCGATACGTTAAAACAAGAAAAAGTAAAGTATCACAACGAACGGCAAATACGGTGAAATACTTTTCACATACTACAAGATAAAAATATGCTTTAGTCTTATATAGTCACTGTCTTTACAATTTTGTAAAAATAAGAAACAACATTCTTGAACTTACATATAGGTATACCGTAGGGATATATGTATATAGTTTTAACTTTATATTTCTCTATGAAGAGACAGTATAAACCACGTTTTGCTGATGTTGTGACCGGCACGGAAAGAACGACATCAATGAGAAATAAACTAGCGAACACCCTGATCCATGCCTATAGTGGCGGTGGGGAACAAGAGAAAGAGAGGGAAAACTGAAGTAGGGTTCGAAAGAGACAGAAAGATAGAAACGGAAGCGATGGCTATCTCATACATTATTAAGCTTCGAATAACGGTACAGTTGTTAATTAGGATTTAGCCTGCGAGAAAATGTGTGTTTCCTATAATCTTTGTCTTTGCCCCTGCGTACTACGAAGCCTTAAGTCACACTAAAAGAGACAAACACAATACAATAGGATTTAACCTGCGAGAGAATGAGATAGAATACAAGTGTACAGTGTTTCCTATAATCTTTGTCTTTGCCCCTGCGTACTACGAAGCCTTAAGTCACACTAAAAGAGACAAACACAATACAATAGGATTTAGCCTGCGAGAGAATGAGATAGAATACAAGTATACCGTACTAAAAAGTGACAAACATATTCATAAATATTTCCTATTATCTTCTTATGCTAGCACGTGCCTTTGTACCTGCGTACTACAAAGCCTTCTTGTGTCATTCACGTGTATCATTTTTGTGCATTTGCGTATTAAAATTCGTTGGTTAATTAATTTAGAAGTTTCACTTCTGGCATGTGTGAATTGCACACATACGCTTTTTTTTGTATTTGTTGTGAAGTAAGACATCTAACTTTGATTATTACTAGTAAATGACTCATAACTGCTCGTCAGTCTCGTCACATGTTATAGTTTTGCTATTCTCTTTAGTTTATAGCCAGTAACATTTTACTTCTGAGTTACTTATGACTTTTGGTAACTGGTAACATTCTGCGTTATAAGTTTAACCTGTGTATCTGTGTCTGTCTGTATTATAGTTCCTAAATAGATGGACACATTTTGATTTAATTTTGTTTGAAAGGTGACTTGATCGAGAGTGTTCTTAGCCGTTCGAATATCAACTCTTTTCTAAAGGTTGAAGGAATTTTCGAATCAGGGGTATTTAAAATTTTTAGTTTACAATTGTTATTTACAGTAATCGTAAGAGTAGAAACGCTTTCCAACACACACCGGACAATAGTTTCTAATTAAAACTTTCTTAAAAACACTTATCATGAATTCACGTGGGAGAGCCATGCTTCGGCACGTATGGGCCGGCTCGACACCGCTCGATACCACGGCCGAGTGAGGTTACCGGAGGCCCTAATCCTGCCCTCTCCCCTATTCCCGTCCTTCCCCTCTCCCCCCTCTCCTCCCCTCTAATCCCCCTCTCCCGTCTTCTTGCTCTTCCCCTATTCCCACCTTAAAGGGCGGCAACGCACTTGTGACTCTTGAGTTACAGGTGCCCATGGGCGGCGGTAGTCATTTACCATCAGGTGACCCGTCTGCTCGTTTGCCCCCTTATACCGTAAAAAAACAAATACAAATACAAAATCGTAGCAGGAAAGAAAATGACTTGTCTGAAGTGCAAATCACCCATATTTTCCCAGCCCTATTTTCATGGAAATTTAACCAGAAAAATTGTAGCCATTCACCACACATTGAAATATGAGTTATCGCTTTGTATACAGAACATACACCATAAAACCGTTTCTATATAGTCATGATAGCCACCACATTTGGCAAGGACATTCGTAGTGAATATTAAAACATACACATGGATTTCTGCCAAACCCTTTGTAACCTTGGACTAAAATAAATTAAAGGAAAATAACCCTTATTAAACCTAACAAACAATAATGATTAAATATTTATAAAAGACTTAGACAAAATCGGTTTTTATTATCTAAAAGTTTGTTTGTATTTATAATTTGGTTAAACCAAATATTAGAAGTAAATTATTTGACGATAGCAAATTATGACGTCACTAGTTGACGTCATAATTTGTTACGTTACTTTACACGACCTTTACCACAAAAGGTAGCGTTTTGACTTTTAATAAAGTCAAACTGATTTGTCTTAAGAGTCAAACTTCACACAGCATATCTCGTATCAATGTATTTAGCTAAAAAAAATAATGAAAAATCATAATAGGTTGTCAATGCGTATTCACTATTTTGTTAATATTTTCTATCTATTAATCATCTTTGACCATGATAAAAAAAATATGCTTTAAATGTGTAAAAAGTTTTTGATATTGATTTAAATAATAATAACTACACATACACACCTCACACACGACCGTCCCAAACTAGGCAGAGCCTTTACTATGGTTGTATGGTATGGTTACCATAGTACAGGCTCTGCTGATGCTCAGGCAGACTGCTGATAAACATACTTATATATTACTAAATACATACATATTATAAAGATAAATTACAGCCAGACACTGAACAGATGGTCATGCTTATCACACAATTATTTGTCCTGGGTGGAAATCGAACTACCTTTGGCTTAGCAGTCAGGATCGCTAACCAGTAGACCAACAGGCCAGTCAGTAAATATATAATTTACTTCTTTATTTTGAACTTTATCATCACCTTAACCAACCAACAAACCTTATGATAAAATCGATTAATGATATAGGACCCAATACATCACTAAGGTCAAGTTTTACATATATATTGAATGTCTGATGCGCCAATAGTACTAAAGTGTATGACAATATAATCTCCCATTAAATTTATTGTTTTTTTTAAATTATAAACGTGCAAAAATTAAGTAGTACAGTCGACGTACTAATTATTATCTCTTCAGCAATTTAATCGGCATAACCTTTTAACGTACCCCACATCTAAAATCTTAATCGAAGAGCTAGCTTTAAAGGCACACTATGTATTCTACTTTAATCGATATTTTCCATCACTCCACTATGTTTACAATGTTGTTCTATTCACGGACAATGTTGCCCACTCCAAGCTAAAATATTGATGTGTACTTTTATGCATCAACATTCGTTTACAAGATGTCTTACTAAAAGTTCTAATTGATTAATAGTAATTGAATAATAATTCATGGTATTTTGTAGCGCACTTTTGCTTTATAGTTCACTACTCAGACTTATGGGTTCGAGAAACCTCCAGATCTTATCAGCAGTAATTGTTTGTATTTCCTGCGGCTGGAGATGTGCAACCCTAGATTAACACTTCGGTACCGCATTAGTGGGCCACAAAAGCATAGAATGTGCATTGCAGTTTCTTCTCCCTCTCGACAGAATCTGCATATTGTGTTCTCGCCCAACTTTAAGTTGAACATAATGGTTGTTCAGTTTGCAGTGTCCGGTGAAGATTCGTGTTACTGCACAGGTTCTGTATATTTTGAGCTCAAGAAGTTCTTTTGATTATTTGTTATCATAGCCTTTATTAGGCTTCCGAACATCTTATACCAGCCGTGGTCTTCCATCATTTAATTGCCATTGATATGAATTGGGCGTTTATTATTGAATTTGCTCACTGTTTGCTGATGCAGAATGGTTCCGGTCCATGCTGTCGGTTGGCTGCATCAGCTCTGGCAATATTATTCATCGGCTTTTTCACTGCCAATATTATAAAAATCTAAATTTGTTTTTATCCGCCTCACACGGTACAGAAAAAGATATGGGGTACTTTTCATTTAAAAACAGTACTTTCCTCAGAGATAGACAAATAAATGCAAATAAAAATAAATGAACGCGATGGAAGGTTAGGGCACAAACTAGTCTATAATAACGTTTATTAGGGATTATCATATTAGTATTAATAACTTTATCGGACATAAAAAGACAATTTGCCTACTGTCAAAAACCTTTATAAGACCCCAAGAGCTTTTTCTTTACTTACTTAATAGAACCTGGATCAGTGTCCCATCGGGAGCGGTACCTCGATCATAAACACCCCTGGCTCGTAAAGCTTTCAGTAAATCTTCGACAGTTCGAGGAGCATTATATAGTTTGTTTAGGACACAAATAAAATTGGTTAATGTGTGTACTTGCGGAAAGATTAGTGCTCTTACAACACACGAGATGACACTCACCGTAGTATCTCGATTAGCTTCCTACCCAGGATAAATAATTGTATGATGAGCAGGACCATTTGTTCTGGGTCTGGGTGTAATTTATTTATACGTATTTATTTAGTAATATATAAGTATGTTTATCAGCAGTCTGGTTACCACAATGCCATGCTCTGCCTAGTTTGCGATCAGGCTGCCGTGTGATGTGTCTCAAATTATTATTATTACAGGTTAATAGTAAGGGTAGTTGAGTGTGAAGTCCAATGAGCACCTTTAATAATTGAGTTTGCAATAGGTTTTGTGAACGGTAAAAAGAATTTTCATTGTATATGTATATCCGTCAGTAAAGTCGCATTTGATATTCTACATATTTGGCACGGAGCGTTGGTCAAGCATTCGGTTGTGATTGTAACGTCAAGGTTGCAGGTTTCATCATCTCATCTATTTGCGTTAAAATAATGTGTTTTAAAAGTATCCTAAATTTGTTTGTTCATGTTTAAGACTTTGGGATTAGATAGCCGTTAATAATAAATGCCCAATATTTTTTTTTATGGGGGCAAGCGAGCAGACGGGTTACCTGAATGTAAGTGACTACCGCCGCCCATGCACCTGCAATTCAAGAGTCACATGTACGTTGCCGGCCTTTAAGGTGGAAGTAGGGGAAGGGGGAAAGGGTGGGTGAAGGGGGAAGAGGGAAGGGTTAGGGCCTCAGGTAACCTCACTCACTCTTCGAAATAGAATGTAATCATTGTTTTACTGCTGGTTTTCTGTGAGGCCGTGGTATCACTCCGGTCGAGCCGGCCCGTACCGAAGCCCGGCTCTCCCACTGTAAAATTATATTTTTTATAATTTTTTTTAATCAAAATGATAATCCGTATGATTACGCTTCGAAACAATTGAAATCGTAATAATATTCAAGGATATTACACAGCGATACGGAACCCCAAACTAAGCATAACTTCTACCATGGGTTTCTAGAACACGGATAAAGAAATTAAGACATACGTTTTTGTAAATACGTACATACAATATAATATTACTAACATAACAGAGAGACTAAGAACGAGGTTGCAGGAACAGCTACATAAAGTATAAATGTTATAGAATAACGCGTGAAGTGTGTTTGGGATACCCGGTTGAAACGAAGTTCGAACGAACGAAGAACGAACGAATTAAATTCAATTTATTGAGTATTTTATATCAAAATATAGTAAATGTTGTAAAAAGTCGAAATTAAAATTGCGCCATCTGTGAATTTTGTACGAACTAATATATATGGATGATTAGTATACAACCAACATCAAATTACAGTAGTATTGCACAGAATCCACAGACGGCGTAAATGAAATAAATCAATTCGCGGTCAGTATTTTTCGTTGCGCTTACATTTTTTTACGTCTAGTGCTCCATCCACCGCCCGTCTGAGGGGCAAAGTGCGATAAGGAATTTCGTTCTAAAAATCATTTTTGTCAACAAAGCAAAAAATCGTAATTAAGGTAAAAATTCCAGCACATTTTTGATATTTTTATTCAACCTCCTGTCTCAATGACCCTGTATGATATTTTTTCTTGTACAAAATATGATAAATATGTCTTCATGCAACATTCATAACGTCTAACTTTCGCATTAATGTTGAGTCGGCTAAAGGGGTTCAGATGAATAGATGTTGACTCAGCAGACTTTAGGGCTGTCACATACACGAAATCCAAGAATAAAACCTCAAAAATCTGATTACCATTGCCTCTATTCGCATGGAAATTGTCTTTAGCACCTGTAATTCTTTCTAATTATTGCTACAAAACAATTATTAAATAATTTATAAAATAGACAATTCAATAATACAATTTCTATCAATAATATAATAATCACAAAACGATCTATTAATAAATAAGAATTAATTGTCTTCCATGAATCCCTTCGGTGTTTAAATCTATTTCCATTTCTCTCTGTCTGTAGCTATGCCATTAATTAATTAATCGGCCCATCTGACACATGGCCCGCCTTTCGCTCTAGTACCTCGTGGCCCGGACCATTTTACTAATTTTATGGTCCATCAATAGTAGACAAAGTAGCATAGCCATATTTAAAAGCTGTTTACAACGTGACTTTCCCTAAGTTCTTACCATTGAGGTTTTTTGGTAACGAAAATGACTATTAGATCGTGAATGAGATAGATGGCGTTTTGTTGCATCTGATTTTTTTTTTTAAAGCAACTCCCGCATTGGGAATTACTTCTGTGTCGCGGGGAACTTTACAAACATACAAAGAGCGGACACAAAGAACACCCAGACTCGGGTGGGAATCGCACCCACGGCCTAAGGCATAGCAGTCAGGGTCACTAACCACTAGACCAACAGGCCAGTCAAACTGTATATTAGTTTGGCAAATGAGATGAGCTTAAGCTTCTACGAAGTGGTAGTATTTCTATGCTCAGGGTACGCTAATTCGGGTTTTAGCTTGAGTCTATTCGGAAAATAAACAACTACTGCCAATAAATCACGGACTTCTGTGACATTACATGCGCACCATCGAATATCGCATAATACCAACACCATCAATTATAGACGGATATTATAATAAAAACATTAAAAGTAAAATAAACAGTGTTAGTAAATATTGACATCCCTAAGGACTCATTGACAACCCGTCCCCTCTTAAAGGCAAACAGAGGGAAGTTACATTTTCCGCTGTCTGTTTGCTCCATTTCACTGCCAAATAATTGTTTATTTTCCACTTATTTTAAAACGCTATTTAATCTTAAGTCTATATAACTTTTTGGGTTGTTAATTTTGAGAGGAGCAACGGAAAAGAGCTTATGTAATAATTGTCAACAGTAAGTTTGATAACGACTTGAATATTGTCTTTGATATTTAACACCGTGTAAAGTAAGAAATAATATAATAGCAGCTTTGTTGATTTGACCACAGAAAAACGCTTTAATTGTCAAATGTAATTATGATTTCATATAGTAGGTTACAAAGTAACACTTATAAAAATAAGTTTCGAGTTCGTAACGTTATCGTTAGCCTGCAAGGAAAGAACGGGGCAATATAGACTCAATGACACTCTCTTTCTATTTCTATATACTATTGCTTAAGTGCCAAGTGCTGCCTCGACCATTTCTGGCCTTTTGTATCACACTCTTGATTTATAGTTTACTGCTCAGACTTATGACCTCGAGAAACCTCCAGACCCTATCCTATCAGTAGTGATTGTTTGTATTTCCTGCGGTTGCATGATGTGCATCCCTAGGTTAATACTTCGGTGCCGCATTAGTGGGCCACTAAAGCATAGAATATGCATTGCAGTTTCTTCTGCCTCTCGACAGAGACTCTTGCATCCCTAGGTTAATACTTCGGTGCCGCATTAGTGGGCCACTAAAGCATAGAATATGCATTGCAGTTTCTTCTGCCTCTCGACAGAGACTCTTGCATCCCTAGGTTAATACTTCGGTGCCGCATTAGTGGGCCACTAAAGCATAGAATATGCATTGCAGTTTCTTCTGCCTCTCGACAGAGACTCTATTAATACAAGTCTAAACTTAAATGTATGTGATAGTTAAATCAATAGACGAACATATACATTTTGGTAATAAATGTTTTTATTACTAGTATTTGCCAAAATGGATGGACACGGCTTAGCAGTGCCAAACCGCTAAACTAAAATTTGTATATGTCATTTGTTAGATAATATTATCGACTATCATAATAGCTGAGTAGCAGTTTGAACTATTAAATTATTGAAATCGTTTTAAACGAAACTGCCAATGTTGTGACAGCGGTCATATTTGGTGCTTTTAAGTTTACCATATGCGGCACAGTATTCTTGTGTTAAATTATTTTAATTCAATGTAGTTGTCAGTTATGACTCAATTTAAATTTCCATATCCATTTTTGTATATTTTAAATTATCTTTTTATTATTCTAATATATGTTCGAATACAGTACGCATAAATATGTCTGAGTACGTTGTGAATCTATATTAATTTGATAATTTCGGTAGTATTCAGAGTTTGTTCAATCTGCGACTATAAAAAACTTGAAAGGTTGTTGTGCAATATCATTCTCTACGCTTTAATATTTAAAGTAGATGTTTAATTTTACCAAACAAAGTCAAAAATCACCTGTTTAGTGACATTTTCAGTAACGGACGACGTATCTTCTGTCGTGTCGTTTGGTCAGTTATCTTTATTGTTTTTGATTTACAAGTAGAACTTCTTCAAGATTTTAAATAGGTATAACTATCTTTATCCATAAATTTGGTGTCGCGAACTTTGCGATATGACATTTCATTCTCGTTAGAAGCTACCCTCAGTTTACTGCTCAAGAGCCAAAGGTTAATGGTGCCGTCAAACTCGTTACGGTCTTGTTACTGACGTTATGGTATTTCAGTAAATACCATTTAATGCGGATACTTAAACCGCTGTCTTAACTTCGAAGCAGTTTGTATATAGTTAGGGATAGAGAAATGACTTAATTTAAAAAGTTATGGAAGTTGATTTAATTAAGAAATTTATTTAAGAAGAGCGAAGTTATGCCCCCCCTCCCCCCCTAAAAACAACAGAGTACATTTTCCATTTCCATAACGGCAACAGTAATAATTGTACGAGCTCCTACTACAGCAACAAAAGTCATTTTAACAACCCTATAATATCAAATTTAATTTTCTTAACACCCCTGACAATGTTCTGGGAAAGTAATGAAAAAAAAACAAAAAAAAACCTGCAAGTATATTAAAATCTTTGGCTTAATATACAATGTGACAAACGGTCTAATTCAAAAAGAGAGTATGGTGGCCTAACCTATCAACAAAATAAACAACTGAATAAAAAAAACAAAGTACGGTATGGCCATTACCACGGCGATTGTTACACAAACATACCCTAGTCGCCTAACTTCCATTTTCCTTAAGACTGAAAGTGAACACGCTACGTCGTCACGATACCAACGTCCCAACGAACTTGGCCGGCAGCCAGGGTCATCTTTGAACGAAATTCTCTTATGCGTATAAGTAAATTGTGTGTCCTTTAGTGAAAGGGGAAAATTAGTTTCTTTCCAAAGCTGTACTTGTGGAGGAGACACAAAAAATAAACTCCGTATGTTCCGTTCATTTCGTTTAGTGGAAACTTTGAACTGTCTCCATTGTAGCCTGAAGTTTCGGTCAAACATATTTTTGAGATTTAAAACAAGATGTTAGGTAATCATACTATTTTAGGTCCTTGAGTTGCCAGTTAAACTGCCTTAAATTTCACAATTAGATAAATAGAACATTCTTTATTGCACACAACATTTTGGACAGTAATTAAACATAGAAACAATTGATAAAAGGCGGTAAGTACAATGGGTGGTCTTATCGCTAAAAGCGATGTTTTTTTTTTTTTTTTATTGTATAGGGGGGAAAAGAGGAGACGGGTCACCTGATGGTAAATGACTACCACCGCCCATGGGCACCTGTAACTCAAAAGTCACAAGTGCGTTGCCGCCCTATAAGGTGGGAGTAGGAGAAGAGGGGGAGGGGGGAAGAGGGGAGAGGGGATGGACGGGAATAGGGGAGAGGGAAGGGATAGGGCCTCCGGTAACCTCACTCACGCCGCGAAAAGCAATGCAAGCATTACTTCATTAAGTAAAGCGAATGATATTACGACTTATCTGAGAGTTAAAAAGGGAGTGAAAAATATTACGTGAAGTATCTACACATATATATGTATATACACACATAAACATACATAAATAGACTAGACTAAAACTTTTAGACAAGTGTTAAAAATATTTTAAAACACATTTAAATACCGTTACCGTACATGTTGATACAACAAAAAAATGTAACACCATTATGACACATGTTTACAGAAATAAATGAATCTGAATCTGAAATAAATATAGAAAAACACATACATATAATTAAATAAATATAATAATTAGTAAGACATAGAATTACTAACATTTAATGACCAAAATCTAATAGTCTCTGATAGTTATGGCCACCATATCGTTCCTAACTCTAGACATATTTTTAAGACTTATGGTATAATACAAGTTATCTATAGTGTATTTAATTGGTTGTCTTGTATAAAATATTTCCCAAAAGCAACACAAACTAATAATAGTGTTAGAAATAGAGTAATTTGTATAAATTGCCAATTCATTAAGGGTCGGGTGTTCGCCTCGCGTGATTACTGGCGATTTGTTCCGTTTTCCCTTTCAACCTTTGCATGGACACAAAGGGCAGTTTCAAGCCCCAGCAAATGAGATTTTAAATTTTCATTTATTTTTACTAAGTGCATGGAACTTTCATATTGTCTATAAACTTACTGAGAAGTTATTTCACTATACATCCACAGTACCCGATGCAGTCATATTTATCTCGAATCTTTCGATATTTCATAACAATAAAATTAGTAGATAAATCAAACGTACAAATATCTAGTCATAATAAGCAGGTACATTATAACATTATATTAACATTAATAACTTCACACATCTCACACACGGCCGTCTGATCCCAAACTAGGCAGAGCGTAATAACCAGACTGCTGATAAAAATACTTATATATTTCTAAATACATACATATTATAGATATTACACCCAGACACAGAACAAAAAGACATAGAGTATCCTTCATACAGAAGAGAAACACCATTCTTTCTTATTTTTTAAAGAGACAACTCCCGCACTCTATATTTACCAGCCAAGCCACGTGGAAAAGCTAATTTCATCATATTTTTTTTTAATTATAGATAAATTACACCCAGACAGAGAACAAATTATCGTGCTCATCACACAACTATTTGTCCTGGGTGGGAATCGAACCCACGACCTCTGGCTTAGCAGTCAGGGTCACTAACCACTAGACCAACAGGCCAGTCAAACTTTCCACGACTTGGATGAGATGATTAATTCTATAAATTGTTTACAGTTTGAATCTTTACGTCTATAATATCCATTTATCGTAAAGAGAACGTTCCATAATTAATTTAATTCAATTCAAATTAATCACTACAAAATGCTCTGTTGGGCCATGATGAAATTAAGTACAAGAATCGCGTGACTATTTTTTTAAATTTCTCGCTCTTTTATTAAACTTTTGATAAGTTCAAGCGCACTTAGGGCTTAAACTTGTCGTGACTGATATAATCTTATAAACTATGAATACTAGACTTTACAATAAAAGTGAATTTATGCCACATTTTAAACACGAGTATAAAGCGTGGATGGTTTTTGAGGTCTACGCAAATTTTAACTATCTTTGATACGTCCTACTTCAGTAACAAAACCTTATCTGTACAAAAGAAAATTATTTCTTTTTCCGCATATTGTAAATTCATATGTTTTCCAGTATACTAACCAAAAACGATGTCATTCGTATCGCAAACGGTCGCTGGCCTGAGCCAAACCCGACGCAAGGTCCCCAATCCCCCTCCACGACAGCACTGCTCGCATCAACACGCTCACCGCCAAATGCAGCTCAGCCGAAAGAACAGCCTCCCAGAATGGGACCCACCAGAACTCAGAACCAGGAAAAACAGCCTACCAGCAGATATCATGGACAGAATTACGGAACCCACCACCAGCCCTATATTAGAAGAGTGACAACTGTCCCCGTAAGTTTTGGTGTCCCCGTCACTCTAGTAAGCATGGATGCACTCCAATGTATTGCACAGGACAAAGAGAAAGGCTTTATGGTGCAGCCCCTTGCATGTTTAGAGGCTTATGTGATTAAGGGAAGACCCTGCACGAACCCTATAGATATATGTTGTGCGTAATTGTATGTAATGAATGGAAAAGAAATGACATGAATGTGATAAAGATCTTGTGAATTATTGAAGAATATTCTGAAGATGTGGTTGTAAATAAAAAACAACTTAATGAAGAGACGGTTTTATATGCATAGTACCCATTTGAAGATTGTCTTCTATTGTGAACAGACAAATATGGATTTCTATTTGATCTCAGAAAACGTTTTGGAAGACAATATCTTTTTAGAGTTGCAATAACTGAGGCAATTACATTACAAACAAAATCTTTATATAATACGTACGTCGTACATAGATGTTAATTTGAATTTCAAAACAAAACACTAAACGATGACGTGTCGGCCGTCTAGACACATGCACTTGTCTGAATATTCTATAGTCTATTGAAAAGTTATTTATAATCAGATAACATTCATGAATATAGTTACATAGTTAATTTTAAATAAGTTTTTTTCTGATTTTTCGAGACAAAATGATCCCAATTTGTTATTCATTTTTATTCATCCCTCTCATATTACAGTTATCTACATGTGTATACACGCACAATGAAGTCATATGTACAATTTAATGTTACAAAAAATTTAACAAATACGAAAGCTGAATACAGTAAACAATACTGAGATCAGAAAATTATATTTAAAACAAGAGAAGGTCAACCGAATCATACTCGTATGTTAAAACAATGTTGTTCAATTAAATGAAAGTTCGCAACAACTCTACCCGTCCAGTGGACTGGTTGCCTTTAATATAATTAGTGGACCAAATAATGAAGTTTCGATAGATTTTGCTAAGGAAGCGCAACTTGTTAGTGAAAAATACACGTTTTATGTAATGTCTCGGCCACTTAATCAAATATAACTAATAAAACATTGAGCACAGGAAATTCAAACGAGTATTATTGCAAAGGTCTTATAAATCAAATACCCCAAAATAGACAGCTTTAATAAGTCCCTACGAACATGCAAGCGCATTCAATCCATACTCGACATAATGATGTTAACTGACCATAGTTCAGTTATTGCTAACATATATGGCATGGATCTCGGCGGGTTGATTAGACGGAAATAGCCTCATAAATCCATTTGATCGTTAATAACATGTGGACCAGTAGAGTGGAAATTATAGGTAGTTCTGCAAATGTGAGTGAACTATGTTTTTACTTGATAGTTGTTGAAGTTTGATGGCTACTTAAGATCGCTAGACATAACGAACCACGTAACGTTTGTGAATATGTATAACATATAATACCAAACTAATGAGAAATATTACCTTCAAATGAAACAATATATTATAATACCGATGTTAAATAAATAAATAAAACAAGTTAAATTAAAACAAACATAAATCAACGACATTCAAATGAATCTTAACCTGAACACACAGCCAACAAAACTAAAAAGTCGTTCCACTTCAGGTCACTCCCGTTAGAAACAGAGTTTATCTGATGGACCTGCAAGGTCGACTGAACTTTCCCCCTTCCGTGCATGCTAATATAGCACGCGAAGCTATTGCTGTGACCAATGCACGTAATTGCACAGCTGTTTGTAAGCTTAGATCAACCTATTGAAGCTGGAATAGGCGCATTCATGATAGAGTCGAAAGGAATGGTGACAAACTTATTGACGCTGTTAAAACAATCATTAATAAAGACGGATAACGACTCAATTGAAAATGTATTTGAGAGGTTAACAGTAGTGATGGAGAAAGAAGCTACATTTCTCAATGACTGCAATAAATTAACGCTTTTCATGAATTTATACTACTAGTCGTCCAGAGATCAAATTACGACCGTAATTAATTAAATTATCTGTATATATAAAAGGAAACCGCGACTGACTAACTTATCTATCAACGCATAAACCAAACAGCTGATCAGATTGGGTTAAAATTTGGCACACGGATAGTTATTATGACGAAGGCATCCGCTAAGAAATTGTTTTTCTTAGCGGATGCTTATATTCAGACCCTAAAGAGGTGAAACAGGAGTTCAAAATTTGTATGGAGAAATCATTTAAGAGAGATGTATCAAATTGAAATCGCTGAATGGATAGAAGCGTGAAAAGAGGTAAATAGTCCAAAAATCAACATAAGTCATTTTGAAGGTTTGCCGGGACGTTGGTTTTAGTTTTAGTTCATGAACTACAACTAAAACGCTAAAACTAAAAGGCTACAACTAAAACTTATCAATCAACTTGGCGCAAACCTAGTAATTTAGAAAAAAAACCTTTTTATTTCTTTTATTAAAAACACTAAAGCTCTTAATAGTTATCTCCTAAACAAAAAAGGAATAAAGAAAATCGGTTGACAAGCAGAGGATAAACAGGTACTGAACTGTTTTGTCTTCGCCTAATTATATATAAAATATTGGTGGTCACTCCTTTTTTGTTAAATATGTACACGCCTCGTAGACCCCACTACGGAACCACGTCAACCTTATGTAACATTAAGAATGTAGGTCGTAGGATATCAAGTCACGCTGCGTTCAGTCCACGCTGATGAGTCATGAATATTAGAAACCCTGCGCCGTCTCCCTCATATTTTATTAATATATCAAGTAGTCGTTAAAGTGAACCTTTGTATTACATTTTCTTAAATGTGTTATAACGTAACTCATATTGTTATATACCTTGATGATAAACTTGTCCTGGCCGCATCCCAGTAGTGTTACGTCAAAAAATTTATAAGCTTTATGTCTCCTTTACTGATAAGAGTAAAGTTGCCGTAAAAATGTGTGTTAAATTTACTAGTAATGTTATGTTTATGTTATGTTGAAGGTATAGATGAATTTCTAATCATTATCAATAATATAAACGAAGATATTTTAAAATGGTATTAGAATAGGTATTGAGTTAATTTGACGATCGTTTAGTAGAATGGAAACTAAACTAAAACTAAACTTAGACATTTATAACTTGGTATCTGCAAGTCGATGGAGTGTAGAACAAAGTTCAGATGCGGGTCCCTTTTTGTTGACGTAGAACCATACCCAGTATTGACGTCATCAACTAAAGTTAATATCTTACTCGTTTATGTAATAGCAGGTGAAGGTCACAGTACATAACCTGAAAATTATACCGTCCTAATGACGTAGACAAACGCGCTCTGGCGGAACAAAGAATTGATAGTCTATGATTTAAATTTGAATATAGAACAGTTAATGTATTAGTTTAAATAAAGTACTCAAATAAAAATTTCATATCCCTATGAACATAGACAATTGAAAATAATTACGATTTTATAATCTGTTTTTTTTTTTGGTACAGGCGGAGCGAGTTTCTAGGATGTGTCTCGTTCCCACTGAAAGATGCAATTAACTGCGACATATCCGGCACGTATTTTCTGCAGCAAGGCCCTGGACGCGGCCAGAACGCGGCACAAGCGTACACCAATGACAGATTTGTTAAGGACAGCGTGACTGAAGGGGATACACGCAAGATGGCTACCGACAATATTGAAACTAGCACTAACGAAGGCACAAAAGAAAACCATAATGATAAAGGTAAAAACACGTTAATTGAAAATTTGGATAATATGGTAGTTGACTGTTTAGTAAAATTGCTTTTTATTAAACAATTCAATGATTGGTTCATTAGTCAATTAGTCTTGTGACGTCCTAGTTCAGTATCGTCAAATTATTTATTTTTAATCTTAGGTTTTACAATTCAAAAATAACAACAAATTATGATTTTCATAAGAACCATTTATTTCTATTTTTAAGTCTTATATTCACCTTATTGTAAATAAAGTTTAAACTTGAATTTATCAGGGGTAACGACAAATGGCCCATCATCAACCGCAGTGAGTCAGGCACAAGCAGTGGCGGCTGCTCTCCAGCGGGAGGCTGACGAGCATCTGTTCCTTAGGTATCTGGAACTAGACCCACCAGAAGATCCCAATGCACCTAGAAGAGCGCAAAGAAATGGAAGGACGCCATTTACTACTACCAGAAAGTGAGTCCTTTTACTCTTTAAAACGTTTAAATCCTAGTCCGCAGGATAGATAATCAGGACGACCTTTAAATTACGTGTCTCTAATAATATTTAGATAAATTAGGATTCTAAAATTTTTGTATTTTTTTTTAAATATTTGCACTTTATGAAACTACTAAATTTGACGGTGAATTATTTTAATAGATTATTTTCAATTATACATTTCAAGAATAGAAGATATTATTACATATTATTTCACCAAAGGTTACGGTACCTACCAAATCATGTTATAACTTGGATTATAATATTTTGAAGTCTCGTAAAGTCCAAATTCTAATGCTTGCATGATATTGAGATATTGCATTAAGCTAGTAGAAATGTTCTAAGTATATATATAGTTCTATAAAGATATTTGATTGGTGTCTATACTAAATATTTTAGATTATTCTTTCAAAATCATCAAATTAACCGATTGTCTACCTTTCCAGACTCATCCGTGGAACAAGTGGTGGTTTCGGCTTCACAGTAGTCTGGACCAGACCGCCCAGGGTGGAGAGGGTGGCAGCAGGAGGATCCGCAGATCGTGCGGGCCTTAAGGCAGGAGATTATCTGGTGTTCGTTGGCAATAAGAACGTAGTGGTTGGCAATGAGGAAGAAGTCCGAAATCTCGTTAAGTGAGTAATATTTTTTTTTGGATATTTTAGTATTACTTTAAGCTTTTTCTTTATATTTTATTTATGGAATATCATGATTAATTTTTTTTGGACTTTTACAAAATAATATATTACTAATGAACATTATTTGTCCCTTTCAGGTCAGCTGGTCAGGTGCTAATTCTAGAAACCTTTAGAAGAGTGCCACCAAATGGTGTTGGGGTCCGACCAAGACTAGCACAGGTCACAATTCCTCCTCCGGAATCTACACCCCCTCCTCCTCCAAGGTCTCCTCGTATAGCAGCCCTGGCGTCCCCAGCAAATGCAGCTAGGCCACCCACAGCCTGTTCCTCCACCAGTCAATCCCTGGACCGGCGCAAGCTCCATCTACCCCAAGTCACATTCTCCAAGGAGGTCGGTAACGGAATTATCGTTTGATATCGACACCTCATCGAATCATTTTGGATACTAGTCATCTCGGCCTTCGTACTTGATTGAAACTTGTGAACGTAGTTTTTTTTTCAAGACTAACCAATCAGTTGCTTAATTTACTATCCAGATACATCAATCACAATTTTATCTTCAACCGTTTACTTAACTTTACTTAAATTTATTTTTAGATTAAAATTAAATTAACAAAACTACGGGATAACAAGTTCTTAACAAGTAATTTGGCCCTTAAATTCGAATTTATTATTTGGTATTGAGAGATAATTTTTTTACAAAATTGGTGCTAGTGTCGGACCCTATTTCTCGACTAGTAAAGTCATCGATCAATGTTATTTTGTACAGTAGCGTGTATCCTTTTTGTTGTTAATTTTATTACTTTTGTAAATACTTCATTATACATTCCATTTTATTAATTACTTACTCCTAGATTTTTTGTAGATCTGTGTACTTACGGTTTTTAAACGAAACAAATTAAGCTATATGAGATCTATGTATAAATTCTATTTATTATTTTGTAAGTCGCGTTCACGTGTATGCGTTTTTATGTCCAAATGATATTATATTTCAAAATATTTCTTAAAAATCAGTAGTTCACCAGGTCATAGTTTGTATATCGTGTTTTTTTATCATTAGTGTTTAAGTCAAATTCATTGAAAGGGGAATCGTTACGTTTAAGCTTACTGTTTTTGTTAATATTTATTTTGTTAATGTTTTTCCTTTTCTTATTTATTTTCTTTGTCTTAATACTTGCGTGTTGTATTTTCATAGTACTCTTATCATAACAGTGTTTTGTATACTTTTTATGTAACTAATACCTATTATGATTTTCTATCTTAATTTTAGTTAATTTTATTCACGTACTCGATAAAAATTGGTTCCTGTTGTTTTTATTTTGTTTTTTTTTAATTTATGTTCCATAATTTTAAGTGCAAATAAATTTATTGCTTATATTTTTTTGTTTGTTTTTATTTTTTTACATTTTATTATTACTTCATATACTTTTGCTTATTCTTTTAAACTCGGTAAGGAGTTAATATATCCACACAAAATATATGGTTTAGTTAGTAAGTTTCTTTTTTCGTTTCACCTTATAAAAATATTATCGATTCTCTCCGCTAAACATACAGATTTCAGATATATTCCTTCACCGTTAAAGAAAGTTATTTTTTAAATGCACATGGAATACGAAAAGTCAGAGGTGCTTGATCGGAACCTATCTGCACTAAGCCAGTGCATGTATGTATCTTGTATGGAAAGTCCGTGCCTAGAAGTTTTTAAAACATTTCTGATATCCAAGAACATCTTGTACAAATTGTGTTAGTATAAAGTTTCCACCAGTATTTGAGTTCTATACAATTAAAAATATATATACATCAGCTTGATAGATATTCAATCTCATTGTAGGCAAACGGATCGATTACTAAGTTAGGAGTAAAAATTATCTATTGATCAGAAATGTAATGGCAATTAAATTGCAACACTGCTAAGAACGACAACAAAGCAATAGTAAAATTTCACTATTTGAATTTCCTGTCACTACTATTAATACGCTTTTATTAGCTTCATCATCATCATTTCAGGCATGGGATGTCCCATTCCTGGACACAGACCTCCCTTAATAACTTCCAAGAAGACTGGGAAACGGCCTGCATTCACTGGCGATTCGCAGTCTTTCCAAGGTCGTCTGTCCATCTTGTTGATGGACGTCCTACGCTACGCTTTCCGGTCCGTGGTCGCCATTCGAGAACTTTTTAGCCCCATCGACCATCAATTCTATGTGCCCTGCCCATTGCCACTTCAATTTGCTCACCTATTCGGCTATGTTGGTTATTAGCTTCACTTGCCAGTTCTTGTTCGGATGACAATATCTGCTATAATTTAGCATCTTGGAGCTGATCTGATGATGGAGCCAGGAGATGCATAGTGGAACTCTTTAGTCACTAGTGTACCCTTCGAGTTTAGGCTCATATGATTGAATGCGACAGCATTTTAAGCGTTTTAAGGAAAGTTCAGTGTTTTATATTGCTTTGGACTTGCCCCTATCACATCATCTCTCGTGTTTGTATGTTGACTGTTCTCGATCATTCTTAATTCTTATGGTCCAGTCCAAAGTCCAATAAAAATATAATAAGAAGTCTATTACTTGCAAAGCAAGCGGCTCGCTTCATGGTGAGTGATTCTACAACTCTATCCGCTATTGAACCTACCTTACCTTTACCTTCAGGAGCTCTTGGATCTAGATGGAAAAAAGGATATTATATTTGTTTTTCTTGATTATTATATAAACCAAGATAATGTGAGCAAGCGAAGGCTCCCAAACAAAGTAAGATGTATGAACATTATACCAAAAGCAAACCTATTAATTACACGTAACGCTTTGTACGCTCTCGTTGGCTTGGTCTAGGTCTCGCCCAGTCTATGTTACAACTCATTATATATCGTACCATCCCATATAAAGTAATTTATAATCTGAAGTAAATTCGAGAAACCTCTTGGTCACCAGACGCCAGGCCTCTCAACTGACGGTAGAAAGCGCGCTCTCCTAGCCGTTGTAGCAAGAGAACAACATTACGCCACCTGTGTGCAGTTCGGTCTGGTCAGATTCGTGTCGCCGCTTGCTGAACGAGCAGACCTAATAGCTCCTAATGACCACCAGCTGTTGTTCCAAAATATTGAAGAAGTAAGTAATAATTATGATGAAATATATAATAATAGTGTTTAAATAGAAAAATCTATTCTATCTTATACAGGGAAAGCGACTTAAGCAAATACCTAACACTACATAAATACGACATTTTGATCTAGGAACTGTAATGGATTGAAAAGTGGTTTTTGTTTCGCACCTCGACAATATGATAAATAAATGGAACGAAAAATATTTTACTTTTAAAATATTATACAATAATTTCGTTCGTAGTCGTACTCAGACTAAGAGTTAGGTAAATCTGTTTGGAATAAAATGTACCAAAAATTATACAATTATCATCTGACAGAAGTGAAATGAGTCCAAAAGAAATTAATTTAAAGCTTTTGACTTCTTAACAGGCATTTCAATTATTTAATGACCTCCGGCCACCTTAGGAAGCGACCTACAGGCGGCGAACTTTTGGGGAAGTCCTCGCAGTGTTCCACGCGTGCTCTCAGAGGAGTGCGGCTGACGGGTGATGGGGCCCGTCTAGGGTGAGACGATTCCATGCCTGTCGGGGGTTGCGGAAGAATGCAATAGCGATTCTCGCTCCCCCGATCATAGTCAAGTAGCGGAATACTGGGGTGGTTTTTAGTCGGTACGAATCCGATAGACCCCTTCGCCTCCCCAAGGGCTGAGGACATCCATGTAGGTTCTTTCACCTCCTCAACAAAAAAAACGGCATTTTGATTATTTATGTGGTAGCCTACTGAGCAAGAGGCGGCCAAGGTCTGACTCTGCACTGTTGGTCTCTCAAAGGTATTTTGATTAGAAGTCTTTATTAGTTTAACAACTATTATTATTAAAAATAAAACCAAACTTGGCATATTGTATAATATATTGACACACAAGCAATATCTTCTGCTTAAGTTAAAAAACTCTAAAGATTTATTTTATAATTATTAAGAAACTGCATTAGGACAGTTTTAGAATAACATTCATACAACATTCTTATTGTATGAATGTTATTCTAAAACTGTCTTTAAATACATATTTATAGTTTAAGTAGAGCTTTAACCAAGACTAAATACTTTTTACTGGAACTATTGTGTTAGCTATAAAATACAATATAGAATTTCTAGTTAATTACTACCTATAAAGGTACGAAACGAGGTCATAGCGTTATGCCATGCCTCATAGCTTTAGCACATCGGATAAATTTAGATACATGATGTGCCTACTACCGTAAAACAATTAAGAAACGGACTTCTTCCTACCGAGGTGTTATTGTAGTTATATTTTAGTTGTTAGTTATTGCTCGACATCTAAGAGTATATTTGATACTAACCCCTGCCCACAATGAGGACAATCATGAAAGGAGAGGAGCATGCCACAGTCCCAAATTATTATCTGTACTCTTTAACATTATAAAGCTGCAGAGTTTTTTGTTTGATTGTTTGTTTAAACGCGTTAATCTCTGGAACTATCAGTTGGATTTGAATTTTTGTATTGGAAAGAGTATTCATTGAGGAAGATTATAGGCTATGTAATATCACGCTACGACCCTTAGAAGTAGATCAGTACCCATAAACTTCGTAAAATAGATATTTCTTTCAAAAAAAAGGGACTTAAAAAAAACAATTCCATAAAAGACTTACATGGTTTTCTCATGGATGCCACTGTCAAAACTGGACCAAATGGGACCACACGGGAAGCACCAGCTTTCAAATAAAAAAAGAATGATCAAAATCGGTTCACCCAGTCGAAAGTTCTGAGGTAACAAACATAAACAAAAATACAGTCGAATTGAATTAGTCGAAAAGGAGAAGGTTCCTCCTTTTTTGAAGTCGGTTAAAAATAAGTAACTTAACTCCATTCATTTATTTCAGATCTTCAGACTATCAGAGGATATACTAGATCAAGTAGTACAAGATGATGGTGAGATCCAAACATCGACGGTGGTTGCCGTCTATCTGCAAAAGACCCCTGTGTTCCTTAGTCTTTATAAGAAGTATTGCTTAGGCCTGAAAAGAGCTGACTGTGTTTTGGTAAGTGAAATATGTGGAAAACATTTCATTACAGCAAGTTAGTAGAACAAGATCGAATGACTTTGGAAATGGAGTCTCCATTTCCAAAGTGATTCGATCTTCGAAAGCAAATTACTTGACAGAACTAGACGACAACATGAGCATTTAACTGTAAATTTTAAGGATGGTAGGTTTGATTCCTGCTAAGTGCCAGTGATGCCAGACGTGCGATAATTATCGTACATGTACGATTATTTCGACACCGGTACGATGTACGATACAATATGTATTATCGTACGCCAGAGTACGATAATTCCCAACCCTCCTCCGAAGTGGGGCGAAAAGACTAGAATCCAGTGCCTTAAAATCGTCTAAAAATACTAAATAATAATAATATGTCTGGCTATAATACTATCAGCTCAATGCATAAAAAGCCAATCAAATAAATGCTGTTATGGTTTTAAACCAACTGAAAAAATGATATCTCCAATGACTTCAGCAGTCCTTTATTCAAAAATGGCTGGCGCTGCTGCAGAGAGAAGAGAGAAGTAAATAGTGATTCCGATAATCCCACTCTTTTATAAAAAGTATAGTAAATAAGTTTTTTTATTTCTGTCTATTTCACAACTTCCTAAAATTCCTAAACTATTTCTTGTTTTGCGAAATAGCACGTTTCGCGGTTCTGGTAGTTGTACGATAATTTTTCATCTGGTACGACAATTTTCGAATATTGATACGATAATTCACTCGCACTCGTCTGGCAACCCTGCTAAGTGCATATATTTGTATGAATAGATACTAATTATTTTAATGTGTATATTTAAAAATGTGTCTAAGTATGTTTGTCCATGTTTTAGAACGGATAGTACAAAGCACAATTTCGTTTGAGGTTAGCTTTGCTGAACATATGTTACATAACATTGTGGAGGAACGGTTGCTATATCCCTCCAACACAAAGGGAGGATCCTCCGACCAGGCTAGTTGCTCATGCCTGGCGAACCGCGGCCCCAACGGTTGATGTTGGGAAGCTGTTTATGTACTAATCGGTGCGAGAAGTTTCATAGCGCGATGCAGTATCAGTAGCTACTACGTAGTTCAGCTCGTCTTCACTAGATGGTGCTGAAGTATGTTTTTGCTGCATGTGGAAGTCGCCACAAAATTTAATATGCATCAGTGTATGAAATTCATTAAATGCAAAATGTCTTATTCGACATATTTGTGATTTCACAACACAAAAAACTTTATAGGTATAACAAAATCTCTAAACATATTTATAATTTTGGGCTTTGGGCAGCAGTACCAAAGTTAAGCGTATATTCCGCTCGAATTTCTTATTAAATTGTTTTCTTCCATAGGTAAAAAAATCAAAAGACCCAAGTGGAGCTTTCTCGCGGTTTTGCACAAGCCCACCAATCCCCAGAAGAAGACCAGACATAACTTCTTTAGTACACAAACCTTTAGAGCAGTTCCGAGAGCTTTTAAGATTAATTCGAGCAGCAGCAGCATCGAATGGTGCAGGGCCTTATGATCAACTGGAAAAGAAACAGCTCCAAGTCATAGTGGATCAATTGCAGGTAATTGTTTGTGGAGTGGATTACTAGGAAGTTTACGTTGTGCAGTGTTCTTCAGGTTAGGTTGTCTTAAGAATAAAGATGATGTTCTTATTCGTAACGGATAAGTTTCAATATGACTTCACTTTGCATCCCTGGTGGGATCGAACCCACGACCTTTGGATTAGAAGTCCAACGCGCTATCCTCTGCGCCACAGGGACTGTGACCGAGGTGTCAGAATACTACTTTACTTCACACTACTCACACGAACACATTTTTGTGTCATTGTGTATATTAATGACGAACGCCTTCTATCCTAATGCAGTTTCTTAATAATCTTTTGTTTCTGAATTATTATATATTACTTTAGTAAAACATACATTAAAACTACTACTGTTACAGAAAGGCGTGGTCATATTTCAGGGTCGTATTGTTATTTTAAGTGCCTAGTGCCAGACCATTTCTGGTCTTTTGTAGGGTCATATAGTAAACCGCGTGAATAATGTAAAGCGCTAACAATTTTAGGCAAATTCGAAAATCTTAATTGGAAACTAACAAATTAAACTTGAAAATTGATCGATAAAGTTAATATTTCGAAAGAGAGAGGGCTGACAAGAATGTAACTAGTATTTAATATCATGTCCAGAGTTTTCTTAAAATGTCTGCATAAAAAAATAAAATACAAAATCGTTGAAATTTACATGAAATATTTTAATAATTATATGTTATTAACAAATGTGCACCTACAAAGAGCTAGGAAAAACAATATCCGAAGAAAAAAATAAAAATATTTTTTTTTTTCAAAATCACCAATTTTATGCAAAATCAACTATTAGTCGGCTACAAATAACCTTCCTTTAACACCCAGTATAAATCAAATTATAGGTATTTACGTAAATCTTACATCTAGACTAAAACTACTACTACAAATTACTCAGCAACATCAAAAACATGATTACTTTTCATATTGAAAGTATCATTGTAACTTTTACTAAGTACACACGAACTAAGCTGTAGTTTGGAGGGTTATCGTGGTCTACAGTAGTAAGTAGAATAACAAATCTAAACTATACTCTTCGAGACTTCGTATTTCTTCTCCGTAACGTTTTTTCTTGTCAGGGAATGGTTTTTCTTCAGAATTTTTCAATAGATTCCACTGCGGCAATAATATACCCTTGTCCCAATGTTATTTGGGATCGGTGCAATAGGTTTTATTATTCCTTTTTACTCTATCATCGTATTCGTCATTTCACTACTTACTCTCTTTCTAGCCATATCTTCTTTCACACAGTCCATCCATCTTTTCTTTGGTCGTCCTCTTCTCTTGTACCCGTCAACACTGACACATAAAACTCTTTTCACTATATTTTGCTCATCCCCGCATCACATGTCCATACCACGATAACCTATCGCTCCTCAGCTTTTCATTCACTGGTGCTACTACCAACTCTGAACGACATTTGGTTTTATATAAATAAATTAAAACTGTCTAAAAATTCATTAAAATTTTACGTTGACTAATAATATACCTATCAATAATAAGTAAAACATTAATTTTCAGAGTGGGTATCAAGATGTTACGGCTGGGTCCGGGCTAATGGGCCTCGCTGGTGATGGAAAACCGCTGTTATCTGTTGCCGACTTGGAGAGTCGACTTGTGTTCACTAGGTGTAAGGTAATGATCTGAATCAATATAAAAGCTTGAAAATACTGTTATATAATAAATCCTACTAATATTATAAACGTGAAAGTTTGTGAGGATGTATGGATGTATGGATGTATGTATGTATGGACGTTTGTTACTCTTTCACGCCAAAACTACTGAACCGATTGCTATGAAACTTGGTATGTAGATAGCTGGAGACCTGGATTAACATATAGGCTACTTTTTTATTCCGATATTCCCGCGGGATCGGGACTTACGCGGGTGAAACCGCGGGGCGCTGCTAGTATAGAATAAATGCAGTAAATTCTTCTCGGAGTTTCCTTAAGCGAGATAATCTTCTATATATTAACACATTTTTTGTAACTTTTTTTAAACAAATTTCAAGCACTTAAGAATATCAAGTTTGGAATTCTTAAAGTTTATATGTAGAAAAAGTGCAGAAAGCTATAATTTTTAAGCGATACTTGTTATAAGTTTAAGAATTATGCGAAAATGACTGTAAGAAGCTGCATAGGTCCAGTATATGTGTTGACCGCTTATGGTATGCAAAGTCTATACAATGACAGTTCAAATTATACTGGTCGTTGATGAATTACAAACGTTTAAAATTTAATGAGTAGTCGATATTCGAACAACAAGCGATCTTAGGTTATTATTAATAACATCGGTAGGTAATCAATTTGTGAAAGAAAATAAATAAATATTAAATATTATAAAATAAATTGAAAATTCAAAATGTCTGACACTCTCCTTCTAATAAAAAAATATTGGTTATGAGTAATTACTATTATTATTATTATTACCTAGTTCAAATAATCAAGTATATGTATGATATTTATATTTATGAAGTGTCTCGGAATTAGAGAAGTCAAGCCATAGTCCTCATGTCTAGCGTCGGTTGGCAGACTTCATGGACCAATGACATGCGTCAATTCTTTAATTTTATATGTATGGAGCAAACTAAAACAATGAACTAAAATCATTGAGATATTCTAATATAACTAAATTATATCTATTTTTCAGCCATTCGTGCTAAGTACAGCAGGTCGTCAATGGATCTTCGGTGGTGAGCTGTCTAGAGTGGAAGGTAGAGCCGTAAGACCGTATTGGGCATTATTGTTCAGTGACCTACTACTATTCGCCACTGTGTCCAGAGACAGAGTATTATTTGTGACGGAAGAGCCCGTGGCGTTAGCAACAGTATCTGAAGCTCAGTTCAATGTCAGAAAAAAAGGTTAGCACAGTGTACAGCTTTGTCAGGTCACGCAGAAAGTTTTTAGAAAATAAAAACGGAATGATATAGAAGTCTGTTAATATTTTTATTACTTTTAGAAGTAGTCTCCGTTCCTTTCTAAGCACTGTCGCATGCGATGGACCCATTGACTGAAGCAGTGAGCCCACTCTTCTTTAGGGATCACTTCCACGCCTTTAACAAACGCAGCCACATCATCTTCAGAGTTCAGTTCAATTTGTAAAAACAAATGACATATGAAATCATTAAACATCTACAGATTCCCAAAGAGTTCCGTAAAATTCTATTTGAAATTTAATTAAATTTTTATGGGCTGCTTTTCTTACTGGCCATTCTAAAACTTTCAGTGTGACCCACGTATCTTTTATATTATTAGTATAGTGTTACTAATTAGGCAAAACTACTTCAACCAGCGACCCGCCCCGGCTTCGCACGGGTGCAATGATGATACTTAATATACTACAGAATGTCTTTATATACAACGTTCACAGATTTTTTGTCATTAGACTATACAAACATGTTTTCTTCAGAGGTTACTCTTGAAAGAGCAACATATAAATTGGCCATGTGAAAAACACTCAACGTTCAAATCTAAACTTGCAACCGCCGCAACCGCTATGTCCCTGCATTTTAAATCTGTAATATCTTTGAAAATATTCAATGAAATTACATTCTGTAAAGGACCATTTTGATCTATATTAAATGCACAATGTATTTAAGGTACTTAATTGGATAAGGATTAATGCTGTATTGCTTAAAATCGCTTCGTAAATAAGCCATTATTTCTAGTAAAAAGTAAAGGATAAAAAATGGTTATCGTGGGTTATCCCTAAGAGATAGACATATACTATCACGGACTTTTTTGTAGAACTTTTTAAGGTGTACAATACTGTGGTTCAGCCAGCGTTTGCAATGTAAACGCAAAAAAAAATGTGATTATTTACGACATCACATTAGAAACCTCTAAAGTTATCAGTGTTTCTCTACTATATTATGCATGTATTATACATATGAACCTTCCTCTTGAATCACTCTATCTATTAAAAAAAACCGCATCAAATTTCGTTGCGTAGTTTTAAAAATCTAAGCATACATAGGGACAGACGGACAGCAGGAAGCGACTTTATTTATACTATGTAGTGTAGTGATAAAACATTTTACTCCCATAATAACTATTTCCTAAAAAGGCAATCAAAAAAACTTTCATATTGTCCTTTATATTTCAGCGACAGAGTTCCGGTTGATTCTGGGTCGCACAGGTGGTGAGTCTCCTCTGGTTTCATGTGCACCACGAACGCCGCATCGAACGCGGACCTTGGCCTTAAGAGCACCATCCATCGACCTTAAAGCTGTATGGCAGAGCTTGCTGCAGAGACAGATGTGAGTAATTATTAAAGTTTATTAAAGGTTTTAAATTTAAGGAATTGATAAATTGTTAGCTATGGTGAACGGAATATAATGTCACTTATTGATTTTCTTTTTTAAATTATAGATACCGAGCTCATACTATGTCTGGGACACCACTTGGTTCACCGCTGGATTCACCGGACCCTCAGCTCACGTTCTCCTTAGCGACACTGGACTCGCAACAACGCCAGGTATCTGCGTCAAGCATTCAGCGACATTCGAGTCTAGCACTTCTTCCAGCAAGTTCTTATCGCTCGCACCTGAACATGCTCGTAGAAGAGCGACCAGAGAAAGAAGTCAGAGTCAGTTTTGATGTCAGAACAAACTCAGAATCGCCCCTCCCTAAGCCTGTGAGAGGTCCACTGAGCAGCGTCTGGAGAACAGCTCCTACACCAGAAACACCATCAGCTAATTTGTCCCCAGCTGATTCCCAAACGTTCTCCTCCCATTTTGTTTCATCATCTAGTATTGAAAGAAATGATGAGCGTCCTACCTCACCTAGCGCTCTACTTACTTCAGACGGTGGTGAAGATTATTCAGAAAGTTCTCCCTGTAGATGGGAGTCTTTCGAAGCTGATTTAGCTCTAGCAGATTTGGACGTTGACCCTTCGTACAAACATGCTGTGGAGGAACGTATCTTTATGCCTGATGATCCCCTTCTGCCATGTATGGCGTTACCAGAACGGCCAACACCACCGGCTTACTTAGAACTTTGATCCACGGAGTCAGATCCGGAGTTAGCAGAATCCTGTTATCCGCGGACTCGTGGAAGTTGGAGATAGGATCTATTAAAGGGAAACCTTATACGGTGTGTTCTAGTAGTCATGTTTATCTGGTGTTTAGGAGAAAAGATGGAAAGCTTCCGCCAAGTAGACTGGCGAGAATTTGTTGGATTGTTATTAAAATTCGCTTATAGTGGAGATTAAGGTTGTGGTAACAAAATTTTGAGAGACATATTTTCGAACATTAGCAGTATTAAAGAAATGTCAGTATTTTGATTATGATTAGAGAAAAATAACTCATAAGTCTGATACCCACTTATGATACGCTACTGGGTATAAATGAAAATTTACTTGTCACAGAACTGAATCCACGATCGGATATTATACAAACTGCTTTAGTATAATCAAAAATGTGTATGCCAATATTTACTAAATAGAAAATCAGTGTCAAATGTAACTATAGGGTACCAACAGAAATGATTCATGTACAATACATTAACATTTTTTTAATAACAAATTTGCTTAAGTCTTCCGTCCTTTTCTAAAGAAAATTCAAAAGGCTTCGTTATTTTTGGTACTAGTTTGAACGGCACACTGTCTACATTCTGATTCCTTCAACTGTGTAATAAAACAATTAGCTAATAATAATGTTGATGTTGTAAATGTACAGACACTGAGCATTGTATATCTGTACATAAAGTTAATTGTACAGGTCATGTGGATATTTGGCGATCAGCTTCGCGAAATTACTCATGTAGTTGTCATCATTGCACTTTAGAATGTTTTAATTTCAATAATGCTTATTATGTTGGACATGTTCATCGCCATTAGATATAAATATTTACAAAGAAAAATGGTAGTCGATGTTAAATGTGAATTATTTATTTATTGCTTTTTATTAATTAGTGTAACAACTGAACACTTAGAGTAATTTATTCATGTAACAGCAGATGTAAATGTCAATAAAGAATTAGAAGATCGTATTATTTGTGTCGCTAGCATCGCAAAATGTTCACATAACCTAAACCTTTCCCGGGAAAATTTTGTATGTGTATATTTGATTTTTTTTACAAATCTACGTAGTTAGAATCCGGTAATTTTCAATGTCTTTGGCTGTGTGTAAATTTTTAATATAGTCTAATGATAGTAGGAGGAAAAAATTATAATTTTGAGACATCATTTTACTTATAGTTCGGGTTTCTTCGTGACATATTAATGGATTAAAATAATATAAATTTGGATGTTTATGTTTAGATCAAAGCAGTATATTTCTAATTATCCGTAAATAAAGTGATTTTGTCAATGGCGAAAAATATTTTTTATTTGAATAGAAGGTCCAAAATTTTGCGACGCTAACGATTTATGTTTAAGAGATCTACCATTTTTCTATGTGTTTTAATGATAATAACTTGATCTTGCGTTAGAACAAGCAACAGGTTTGACAAAATCAAACTAACTTCAAGGCGAAACCTATAGTGAAAAGGAAAATCCCTATTAATCAATACTGAGATAAATAGGTCAGCAATTAGAATAGCAATTAAGTGAAGCATTTCCGAGAAGTTGATCAACTAAGTAAAAATTATGAAACAAATGTTTTGCATTTCAAAACCTAACATATGGTAGTAATATATTGAAATAAAACAATCTATAAATTAAATTCGTCGAAACTGTACAAATTTAGTGTCCACTGTATGGTAATATTCAAGCGTCATAGTTATTTTTATTGTATTCCAAAGGTAAGTACTAAGGTTTGATATCGCCAAATATCCATATCATCCCAATCCCTCCGATTTATCCAATAGTACCACAAGAACCCAATATTGATTTGGAAGGTTTAAAGGTATTAAAACAAAACGATTATTACTATCGACTTTGTTTAAATTTGGGTATTATTGTATTCTGTTATACCGAGTTGATTTAAATAATTATTTCTCTCAACAGTTACTTACCATTGATCAAAATTATCCTTATCAATCATTTTAGACGCGACGCAGTTCAGTGGAAACCCAGACTGGCGCCGGAGGAAGTGCTACTGAAGGTGCTAGAAGTACGAGGAGCAGAGGATCAACTCTTCATCTGCAGAGATGGATGACCCAATTGCCAGAGACTGAAGAGATGGATCCTCCGGAACCTGATATGGAGGTACATCCTTAACTGAGGACAATAAATTTTACACCTTCTGAAAGTTTATTCAACTTCTTTTGAACTATTCGATATAGTTAAAGTTGCATATTCTTTAAATTAATTTGTTTAGATGTGGAGTGTAGAAGAACTACGTAAACGGTCGAAAGAATTAAACCTTCTTGAAGTAGCTGACCTTGTTATCAACAATGAAGTTAAAGGTGCATCCCCTAGTGAGAAAAAAGAAAATGATCGCAGTCCATCAAAAAGCAGCAATTCAGGCAGTCAGGTTTGTAAAGTCCTAAAAATTGCAAATACTTATGATTCTTTATAATTCATGATTAATTCCATTTCAGATAACGGTAAGAACAAGCCCAGTGGTAGTAGATACCATTCCCGTCTGCAGACAGTGCCATAAAAAGTGTTTATCAAAACCAAACAGTCCTTTAGTGTCACAAAAGGAACCGCCAGTGATACCTGCCAAATCCAAAATTGAAGCTTCACCTCAAAACTCTAATAAAAGTTCTGCCAGTTCATGTAGTGCAAATTGTGGTAACCGTAAACATAAAAACTTTTCACATTTAGAACGTAAAGGTGCTATCAAGATACGCCCGGAAGATGCCCCAAAAGTTGCCATGAAAGTCATAGATTCGATAGAACAAAGTCAAAGAATGCTTAAAACCACATCTTACGAACTGAAAACTGACTCACCTATATTTAGCAGAAGCGTCCGTTCGAGTCACACTAAGAGTCAGTTAGAGTTGAGGAAGGACAATTCAATAATGTCTCCAAGTCCATCATCAAGTAGTCGAAATAGTCCTCTATCTACTAGCCATACAACTTGTAGCTCTATGGTATTTAATTCTAGTTCTAACGATTTAAGAATGTCCAATTCAAATATAGCCAATCAGGTCCAATGCGTCATTGCTCAAGAGAAATACTTAAATGAAGTAAAATGTGTTGAAAGCATAACTGTAACAAAAACAAAATCAGCCTCCTCTAACTATCCGTCGCCGACGTCGGATAGAAAAGAGCAAATCACAAGACAAAAGGCTGAAAATGTTCTCAATAAAGTATTAGGTATAAATATCGTTACAAAAAGGGAGAATGTTGGTACTTGTTTAAAAACATCGTCAGTATTTTTAGAAGATGACTCAATACATGACGATGACAATGATTTTAAAATTGAAAGAGGCCTTAGAAGATCTCCCAGGATGGGCATTTCAGCAGTGAGTAAAATGAACGGTGACATAAATAAGAAGACTGATGATATAAATGCTAATAACACAATTGATGGAGGATCTGATGAAGATTTAGAATTAGGCCCTTTGATGTTAATGGGTTTATCAGCTATCAATCCCGCTGCACATTTGATGCGAGTAGAGCCTTTTAAAAGAACACCAAGTTTAAACAATCCTTGTTCAAGACCAGGTAGTCTTGGCTCAGTCAAATCAGAATCTCCTGTTCCTAACATAGCTGTTGTACCCCCAACGCCTGACTTTAATTCCACTAATAAGACTGTGAGTACATTTTTAACGTGATGGTTACAGTATATTTAAGTTTAGAAAGATAAAATGCTTGTCCATTGCAGGATGACCTTGTAGATGAGTCCCCAGATTCTCCCGATGTTCCAGAAGACCTACCTTATGTAACTCTTAAAAGGTTTGTAAAATCGTATTCTGAACCTTTTATAGATAAATAATATCATCAAACCTAAGTGCATGTGATCTTTTTATTTTAGATATGGAACGATGTCAAGCCTAGAGAGGCTACCGTCCGATGAGACTGACGATGGGAACGTAAGACTGACAGAACAAGAACCAGAATCAACAAAAGCTTATAACCCAGGTACATTATAATAAATTATATAAAAGGACTCAACATTATTAAGAAGTTTGATGGCGAGTAGGCATGACGGGCAAAGAAGATCGAAACTCGAGTACCGCACCCTAGGGATAGGTGCGCGACATCTCTGATCCTTTATTAAGGAGACGACAACCCATGTCTTGTCGCTTTTCGCATTTGGGTAGTTTTGCAAGTTAACTTCATTGCGGCCAAAAATACCGTTTTTGTTGTTGTTGTTTTTTTCTTTTTAATAATAATTCTTTTTAATATGATTTTTTTAATAATTTATTTTAATAAGTAGTTTGTACATGCCACGGCATACAGAGTTGTCTTATATACTTAAATTTTATAAAGAAAAAAACCAGTACAACAATAAAATGGGTCATAGGACTCTTTAAGTAAACTAAACTAGGCAGAAAACCTGTTTGTAACTTAGGAAAGAGAATCCATTTGCAAGAGCATGCTGAAATTAAAAAGAAAAGAACTGTCGTCACATACTTTCTAATTATTGACATTTTTTCAGTGAGCGGTGCTGCAGGCGGAATCATGGGTTGGACTGCGAGAGCAGGCTCATTTGTAGTAGAGAAGATGAATATCTTCAGCTATACAGAGAGTGTCCCGAATACGTCAATTGCACATAAACAACCTTCATTCTTAGAAAGGTGAGACTGTTTTTTCCTTGACTAATTTGCCACACAAAAGATCTCAAAATGACTCTTTAACATACATGCTAATATTTACGCCTATATTCCCTATGGGCTATGGGTAAGGCAGAGGTTTATTAAACGCTCACATTGTGCCATCTATAATTTGATCCCACTCACATTTTGGGCATGCCGTAAGCTGGCAACCTGGCATTTTGAGAATCGAAGAAGGGAAAGGTAGTTGAGCAGAGAAGGCAATAGAAATCAAAGAGAAATTGCTTATACGGATGGATTGCGGATTGTAAGCAATACCTCGAGCAGGTCAGGTCGCATACCTTTAATTCGAACTGACTGTTACCTGCAAGTCGTAACTAATAAACGCATATAAAACGCATTCATTTCCTATTCTACTATTTCATGCTATTCATATTAGTTCCAAATTAAAAATATACACATAATAACTACGCTGTGTGAAATGAATGCTGACCTCTACCACCACGATAAAACAATGCAATTTTATAAACAATTACAGTGACAAAACGGACAATCTCAGTAATAATGATACTAAATATATAGGCTGTATGTGAAAATGGAACATTTACTGAAATCACTGAAAAGGCATGACTCTGAAAATTAAAAAATATGTACGATTTAAACTTGTAATCGGAGATTTTTTTAACTTAACTTAACTTAACTGCATGCTAAAGTGATTTAATTAAGTTTTCCATTGTCAAATACATCCAATAGAAAATATCAATAATGATTCGTTTCTACAGACCATGAGTCCACATTTTCGGTTTATTTTTTTCCTTTTCCAGTTACAGTGAGAAATGTTCTAACAATGATTAATCATTAAATATTTTTCTTACATAACAATATTTTTCCAACTTAGGTGGAATTCAACTCGATGCAGATAAATGAGGGAACGATGAGTATAATTATGTGGGTGCAATGAAGTAGTTTGTTGTTTTAAACATAATTTATATAACAGTAGGTTGCTCTTAGAGCTATTTCTTACACGGTTTAGTGTCAGACTTTGTGAATTTCTTATTAGTAGAAATCTTAGAAAAATGCTAGAGAATTTTGGAAAAAAATTATGTAGACAATATATTTTTATACTGCTAGCATAATATGTATTTGTCCATAAATATTAATGATCAAAAATTTTAAGCTGAGTTCAAAACAGTTAGATTCGTTGGTAATACTGTCAACATGGTGTATATATATATATAGACTTATTTTTGTATCAATACTTAGATAATTATTTTTTAGAATTTTGAACAAATCACGTAGTTTGTGAAATTATTCAAAGCTTTTAAACATTTTCATAATTTTTCTTACTACTTTGAATTCAATATGATGAGTATATTTTAATGGGTGCATTTTAATTCCTGTGTAATTATGTAGGTGCCTTGGAGTCAGTGATTGGAAGTCAGCCATCGGTACAGAAGAAGGCACTGGTGAGACGGGAGAAGGAAGTGGGGCTAGTGGGGAGGAAGCATGGGGTACGCCATCATCTGGTGATCTATCGGACAACCTCCCTGATTCTGAACACGGAACCTTATCGGTATACGATATTTTTTGACAACAGAAAATATACATAATATATCGACAAATCGATAAGCAATTCAATGCTAATTATTGAAAGATTCAATAAAACATCAACTTCATGAAAATTAAAAAAGAAACACGTCCTTTTCTTTTAGTTGTAGTAATCTATATTTTTTTAGTCTTCCAGTTTCATTCTTTTGCAAAAAATTACAAACGAGTATTCTTTTCAAGTTCAGTATATTTTACAATTGGGTTTTTTCAGTAATTGGCCATTTATCATGATGAGTATGAATGAAGTATGCTTAGTTGTATACTTTTACTCAATTAATAACTGTCACCGTGGTCACATGCATGAAAAAAGTTATTTTATTAAAAAATACAAATTATTCTTTTTTGAAAAGATTTATCTGATTAAGTTGAATCTCAAGCATGTTAAACTCTGTGAATGGAAAATCCTTCAACATTTCAGTCTCCAACAAAGTCATCATCTTCGTATGCGGGTGATGACGATACGGAATTGATGATGGATGAACTCCTGATGGCTCCAACGATAACCGGACCAACCACATTACGACCTCTACTTCCAAGGTAAATCTTGACGCTCTTAATACACTACTGATACATACATACATACCTACTATATTTATTCTAACATCGTCAACAGTAATCATACGGTATATTATTGTATTATAGTTATTATTGAAATATGTAAGTGCTACATACGTCATCGCGTGATCAGAATTAATTATTTTTATAAAATACAAAACACAACGCTTCTAGATTTGAAATCATAATACAATTGGCTTTAACATATAAATTTCAAAACAACATAATACTAATGATAAGTTTGATCGTAGGGATGTTTTTAGAAGAAGATTGGAACCTCTCTTAGAAGAAGAGTGCTCTGATAGTGACAGTGAAGACAACAAAGCGACTCCCACCAACTCAGATGACCAGGTGAATATCCGCCCTGAAGTGTATCAAATATGTATTTGCACCAAAATTCTGACATCTGTACTAAAGACAAGAAATGAAATTAGCACTTTTTAACTTACTTTTAAGTGCACAAAGCAAAGCAGAGGCCTCCTGATATTCACAGTTAAAGTTTGGTGCAAAATCAAAAAAACGTTGAATTAATTTTATTTAATTAATAAACCTTGTATTATATACGTAAGCAATATTTAGTATATTGCTTAATATATTTGTTGGTATTAAATTTAATAACAATTCTATCATTATCGCCTGTCAAAATTGATCGCCTCAATTACAGTTTTGCAGTAATAAAGAGCAGATTATAATGAAATAGAACAGCCCAAAGTCAAATTTGACAGACCTAAAGTACAAGTATACCCAGTTGTGTAGTAAGATTTGTTGTATTATTCATAGCATGCCAATAACCGTGAAACAAATAATGTTATTGGATTCAGCATGCCTATTGCATGATATAATTTGGATAAAACCTATAATATATATTTAATATATTAACTCTACTTAGATTCACTATGGACCACAACCGTTTCGATAGTAATCACTGTCGCGAATTTTTGGAAACATACCACCAAAATTCAAAATTTGATTAAAGTAGTTTCGAATCTTGGATCCGGATCCAGGTTATTGGCAAATTCCAGTAAGGTCCCGTAGCTAGGTTAACTCTCACATTGTGACTGGTCCGCTGGTGCGGCGCTTGGCGCAGGGCAGCGCGCATGGCCTCGATGCTGACGACTGTTGCGACGCGCCGCACCCGCCGCCCTCTGCTTCCGATCAAGGTGAGTTTACATGGACAACTGTTTTATATCCGGTAAGTGCGTAGAATGTTTTGATTGAGTGAGACTAGATTATAATTATAAAATATTATTGAAAAAAAATTCAGCGCAAAGGGAAAAGTTTATGGATGGGAAAAATGATGAGCTAAGCAAACTACAACATATACAGCTATCTAATAATGGAAAGATTCATCCCCTATTGTATGTTACCGTAAAAGTGTAATGTCGATGAAGATGAATGCATGAGTTTAAAATGATATATATTTGCTGATAGTAATTCAACATAAACTTTAGTTTTTGCACACAACACGAAATGTCAGGCACGCATACTATACTAACAAAAATAATACATTTTGACAGAATGGACAGTTGACATTTGATCTAAGGTGAGAGCGTTACACAAAAACATGCGATGTCATCTCAACTTTAATAAAACTAATTGACGTCATTTGGAATCTATATAATATTTCTAAAAGCGCACGTTAAATAATAATAGAGCACGATGCATGCTAAATGGCAATTACACACAGTTTACAAGAAGTATAAATAATAATTTTACTTAAAAGCTTTCTTTTAAATTGTGGTAAACAGAACAGACATATTACTGTACCCCAAACCTAGCACGGTATCATGTAGTTAGTACTCCGCTATATCCATTCATATTAAATTTAATACATGTTTATCAATTTATTCCTCACATACACTACACTTGACATTGTATACACCAAATATTTTACACGAAACTAGGTGTTATTAATGCGTTCTTTAGAGTGGTTTTCATTTAACAGAAGCAGAGGGCGGGGGTGCGGGCGCCGCAACGGATGTTGGAGGGGAACGAGGTGGTGGCGCCGGGTGCGAGCTGAGCCCCGACCGGACACCCACCAACGAGGTGCCTTCGACGCCCTTACTATCTGGTAAGAACAAATATCTAAGTCTTACAATTCTACAGTTTTGTCTCTGTAAAGTCACCCACTTACAGTGCAAGCACCTACATAAAAAAACTAAAAAACATATATAATAGTAGTAAAAGTTATATCTGTTTTTTTTTTTTATTTAAATATTTACGTGTCGATTCAATTACTTAACTGCTTTTCAAAAATCCGGAACCATATTCACTTTTTAACTTCCCTTGTAATTTTCTCAGATATAATTTAATTTATCTGAATCAATTTTATAGTACGTAACGTGTTCAAGAAGGTGTACGAGAGAAAATAAATGAAAGAGAAAGCCCTTAACTATAACTGCCCATGTTGAAGCCTGTTATTAGTACCTAACTTCTGCTAAAGTAACATCTTTTGCATTTCTAGTTTCAAAAGAGTTTGCGGAGGTACGTGCCGCTGTTGCAGCTGGTCATCGGGACTCAGCCAGCTCGGACAGCACGCCCTCCACACTCGAACGCACCACCATACACAATCCTACGACTACGACCGCCGTGCAGCACCAACACTCACCTGGTATGATATTATGTAATCCTTTGAAGGTTAGAGAAACTGTTTCAATTTTTTTTTATTGTAAACAGTAAAGTTTGTAAATAGCTATTAAATTAAAAAAATAAAAAATGGATTGATAAATAGTGCAGAAAAAGGTACTGACCTGTTTTGTGTTTACCTTTTTATAAATAGATATTGTATTCTCTCAAGGTATCTGCAATTCATGCAAATTAATATACCTAAAAAAAAACTGAGTGGTGTCGTGGGACACCAGATAGGAACGAAGTTCCTTATTATAAAAATTATAATAATAGCAAACTGCAATAATAAAAACATTAACAGGTTGGTGACATTAATTAATAAAAAGCTCTAGTGGATCTATATATGTATTATTAGCGTGACGGTCACGAGTTCAGTTCTCTCTCTCTCTGTCCCTCTCCCTGTCAATGTCCCTGTCCCTGTCCCTGTCCCTGTCCCTGTCCCTGTCCCTGTCCCTGTCCCTTTCCCTGTCCCTGTCCCTGTCCCTGTCCCTGTCCCTGTCCTGTCAATGTCCCTGTCCCTGTCCCTGTCCCTGACCCTGCCCCTGCCCCTGTCAATGTCCCTGTCCCTGTCCCTGTCCCTGTCAATGTCCCTGTCCCTGTCCCTGTCAATGTCCCTGCCCCTGTCCCTGTGAATGTCCCTGTCCCTGTTCCTGTCAATGTCCCTGTCCCTGTCAATGTCCCTGTCCCTGCCCCTGTCCCTGTCAATGTCCCTGTCCATGTCCATGTCCCTGACCCTGTCCCTGACCCTGTCCCTGTCCCTGTCCCTGTCCCTGACCCTGTCCCTGACCCTGTCCCTGTCCCTGTCCCTGTCCCTGTCCCTGTCCCTGTCCCTGTCCCTGTCCCTGTCCCTGTCCCTGTCCCTGTCCCTGTCCCTGTCCCTGTCCCTGTCCCTGTCCCTGTCCCTGTCCCTGTCCCTGTCCCTGTCCCTGTCCCTGTCCCTGTCCCTGTCCCTGTCCCTGTCCCTGTCCCTGTCCCTGTCCCTGTCCCTGTCCCTGTCCCTGTCCCTGTCCCTGTCCCTGTCCATGCCCCTGTCAATGTCCCTGCCCCTGTCAATGTCCCTGCCCCTGTCCCTGCCCCTGTCCATGTCCCTGCCACTGCCCCTGCCCCTGTCAATGTCCGTGTCCCTGTCCCTGCCCCTGCCCCTGTCAATGTACCTGTCACTTTCCCTGTCCCTGTCAATGTCCCTGCCCCTGTCCCTGTCAATGTCCCTGTCCCTGTCAATGTCCCTGTCCCTGTCTCTGCCCCTGCCCCTGTCCCTGTCCCAGTCCCTGTCCCTGTCCCTGTCCCTGTCCCTGTCCCTGTCCCTGTCCCTGTCCCTGTCCCTGTCCCTGTCAATGTCCCTGTCCCTGCCCCTACCTCTGTCCCTATCCCTGTCCCTGTCCCTGCCCCTGTCCCTGTCAATGTCCTTGACCCTGTCACTGTCCCTGTCCCTGTCCCTGCCCCTGCCCTTGCCCCTGCCCCTGCCCCTGCCCCTGCCCCTGCCCCTGTCCCTGTCCCTGCCCCTGTCAATCTTACGTTACGGACGTTTTTTGCCGGTTAGGGTACCTCTCCGCAACGCCCCATAAGGAACTTCGTTGCAAAACTAAATCATGAGGATTTAGTTAGTAGTGTAGTTAGTAAGCAAAAAAAAAAATACCAATCGAATTGAGAACCTCCTCCTTTTTGAAGTCGGTTAAAAAAGTGTCGTTACAACTTTTTGGTCTTAATTTTTCGCCTAGCCCCCTTTCGCAATGCGCCATAAGGAACTTCGTTTCAAAAATTTTAATTGACTTTGTTTCATCTAGTAGTTCTACGACCCTTGCTCGCCATAAGTTTACTACGCATATTAGATATTAGGCAAATAGTAAATTTTCTAATACCGTGGGGTATTAGAAAATTTAGAGATTTATGAGAGGAGTACCATACAATATGTTGGTATCAAGTGCATTCACTATTGCATTTGACTATAATAGTGTGCATGTGTCAACAGTCTTGGAGCCAGCACCAGCACAGGAGGCTATCTTACAACCGGAGGAACCGAGACCACAGACGCTGGAGCGACTCAGTCCTCGAGCGGAGATGAGACTGGCACTGGACCAGGGGAAGGATATGCTAGCAGATCAAGAGACGCCCTGGGTACATCAGGTATGATCATAATTGATCAGGTTGTGATCATAATTGAGTCTTACCAATAAAGACGAAAATCAATCGCGTGAATAAAACTGACGTGAATGTAAAAAGCTGTATAATATGGTGAAATAGCAGCAGATGCTTTTCAGACAGGCATGTTTAAGTCGCAGCTGCATTTGCTCTGATGGTTGTTTAATAACTGAAATCCTTAAATACTAGTGTGAAATTAATAATCGTAACTTTGGCAATCTGGACGTCAATCCAAAAACTATTCTAGTTCAATTTTTTTTTTTTTTATGCTTTGGGGGCAAACGAGCAGACGGGTCACCTGGTGGTAAATGACTACCGCCGCGCATGGTTACCTGCAACTCGAGAGTCACAAGTGCGTTGCCGCCCTTTAAGGTGGGAGTAGGGGAAGAGTGGGAAGAGGGGGGAGAGGGGAAGGACGGAGACGGAATAAAGGAGAGGGAAGGGTTAGGGTCTCCGGTAACCTCACTCACGCGGCGAAATGCAATGCAAGCATTGCTTCACGGCCGGTTTTCTGTGAGGCCGTGGTAACGAGCGGAGTCGAGCCGGCCCATACGTGCCGAAGCATGGCTTTCCCACATAAGTGACCAGCCTAAGACTTCTTAATTCTTAATAATCAGTATTGAATTTGACTTTATAATCACTTTTCACAGGGTGGCGGGTCCGACCCCTGGTCGTTTCGCGTAGCGTGCCAGCGCTCTCTCCTGCGTCGCGTGGCGAGCGCAGACGCAGTGACGCTGTGCCGCGCGCACCCGCGCCGCACCGTCCCGCATACTACTTCGCGCAATTCTGTATATGCCTGGAAGGGTAGGATTCAATTTTTTTTTATTAAAATCCAGATTTTTATTAGATTCAAAAAACCTGAATTAAAATAAATTTAATTAGTAATCGCTCGTCAAAAACTTTGATATCGTCTCTTACTTTTCTTCTCTGTGTTTCTGTAGTTTTAACCGACAATACACGTAGTCATAGATATCGCACACCTAGATCTAAAAGGAGCAAACTCAAAAAAGCACTTTTTACAGAAAAGGCGAAAAACTAACTGTGTACTATAGGAGTTTTGGAGTTTTGGAGTTTTATAAGCAGCTAGAAGAAAGATATTGTAGGAATCTTGTGTTTTAATTATGTTTTGGTGCTGGAAATTGGATTTTTGTAGTTATTTCCCTAATGCTTAACAATGTATTGTTTATTTGTTTGGTTTTTGAGTTGAGCCTGTGTTAGTGAATTCAGCGTCTAGCATCGAGTAGAGGTGATATTTTTAATTTTTTTTTGTTGTTCGGTAGGTATTGAGATAAGGAATTCGATGGTACATAACTCAAAAATTTTAATTTTTGAGTTAGCTCCCTTATATACGGTAATCCACGTAAGGGCTGTCACTGAGTCGAAGTCTGAAACAGGCTTACCCTTACAGTGTTGTCAGCGCACATAAGCGACATCATAGAGCATAGAAAGAAGGTAGAGGAGGGTTCAGTGTAAATATTCGAAAACACGTTGCTAAACTACTTCTTCATCAACACAATCATCTGTCAAGTTCCAGAAAGCGAGAAACCTATGGAGATGGAGCAACTGGCACAAGCGGAAGTTCGGACGATGCGTTCGCGGACGCGCTCTCTATGCCAGAACGGGAAGATGTGAGTGACATCAATCAGTTAACAATTTTATTTGTTTCTTAGGAAATTAAATAACACTTCAATAGAAGTGCTATATTCATTAGCGTAGATTTTGTGAATCAATCACTTTCTCTCGGGAACACTACTTTTTTTCTGTACCCTGACTACGTGTATGTAAAACGTCTTGGTGATCAGTTGAGAAATTAAGGCGTAACAGTACAGTTTACAGTTGTACAGTTTTTAAGCAATAGATGTCGCTGGGTTTTTGAGAAGTAAAAATAAGTGGACTGTATTTTAGTTTGTATAAAAAAGTGTAGGTTTGCAGTATAAACAATCAATGCTCACAACAGCAGATAAGCAAAAAAGACACCAACCTTAACCAACATCGCATGCGAAGCTCAGCAGCTCAGTAGACCACGCACGGCGTGTAGGTTGAGAAATCCACTATTCGGCACTATATAAGGTGTTTGATGCTCCAAATAACAGTTTACAGCACTCAACACGGTTGAGAAGATAGTAAAAGGCGAATTGTCCTCTCGTGAAACGTTCACAATCCACCATTTTAGCGAGATGGAACAGGTCGTACCATACACGCGGCGTAAAGAGACAAGTAAATAAACAATAAACAAACAAACTCACTTTCGCGTTTATAATATTAAGTATGGATTAGCAATGACTAACTGAGAAAAGAGGGGAGTTCTGCAGGAATTGTACTGAGTCCAAAATATCTACCACATTGGTATATCTTCGTCGCTTATCTTGAATGAAAGCTCCTTTTTCGGTTTCAGAATGGGATTCCTCCGTCGCCGCGCATCGTCCGATAGCCCGCGTCGCGAGCCGTTCATAGTAACGGCATCTCGGCCATTCTCCCCCCGGCGTACGACCGTGAGCAACAACGGCTATTACAAGATATGCTTTGTCAATGGCTATGTGTGAGCACCGCACCGCCAGCTTATCTGTGCCAACCAGCTGGATTTAAACATTTGTGGGAAGTTTTTTCATTGATTTCTTTATTTATTTCTTCTCTGTCTATTTTATCTTTATTTACTACCATCTTCTTCCGCAGGATGATTACCGACGTTGGTATGTTTTTAGATTAGTTGTTACATAAATACATATATTTCAAGTTCAATAAATTGGTTACTACATAGTGATGAAAAAACTTCCTAAATAATATGTATGCATTTTAAAGTAAGTGAAAATGTGAATACTATACAGTAAAATGAGGTATTCGACGCGATAGTTCTAAAGTCTGCCTTGAATTGAGCCTCAAAAGGTCGATTATAACTTTTATTATAATAAATGTACTCCTTACAAAACTGAGTGGATAATAAAACTATTAGCTCAAAAGCTACGCGCAATAAAATAATTGTTAAAATAAATTGTCTTATAATTTTTTAAGTACGTAAACGTAACGTTGTCGAAAGTAATTGAAATCTAATAAAATAAGAAGATGTAGTAAATTATACTGTTTATGATATTCCGTAAAGGTTTTTTTCAAAATTTGCCAATGAAATTGCCTTTTTGTAAAACTAAACGTTTTAAAATTTTGAACGATATTGTTAAATTAGTAATACTTAAACCATTTTAGGAAAATAGATTTGGCTATCTCATAAGATTACTACCATCGGGTATATTGTTATATTGTGATTGTCTTGGCACTAAGCTCACGTCAATTTGTTCTTTGCTTAACACTTAGTATTAAAGTTTAAATCCAGCTTCAGATATGCTAAATTTGTTTTTATTATCTGTTGAACTGATCTGTCCATTTTGATTGGAACAAAATGTTCTTGGAAATATATTTTTAATAAAGTACCATTACGCTTTTCATTCTTCATCCTGCAGCTTAGCTCTAATCCTTCCTTGATGTCAAACACTCCTTCATTTTGTTCAATGCCACCTGAGCCGTCCATTTCCACTTCAATTTTCATTGCAACTCTTTTTTTCTTTGATAAGCTTGTCTTCAATTTAGTATTTAAATAATTGTTAAAGTTCCGAAATATAATAATATTTTATGTTATTAGATTCCACAACACATCGTAGTATGCTGCAATATGAAGTATACGGTTATTTAATTATCTGTATATAAAAATGCTTTTATATTGTACATAAAATTGTACTCAACAAAGTATGAAATAGGTATTTAATAACCCTGTATTTTACGTTTGCGCAATAAAACAAATAACGTTATAATAGATTTCCACAAATAATGTGCTGTTCTTACAGGAAAAACAATTCGAGAAAAGATTCTGGAAACAAGTTACTAGAAGACGTCAATCTCTTGGATCTATCAGTCAAATATAGACATGACGTAAATGTAATAAGAAATGATCATAAAAAGTGTTCATGTGTTCTTCACGCCGTAGATGTAGATGATTCAAATAAAACTGTTAACTTGGATGGCCATAGATGGCCAGAACAACATTTGAAGGAACTATGGAGTGATTTGAAGTGTTAAACTTAGAAATATGGATAATGAAGTTAATGGAATGCCAAAAGTTGCAAGATATATGCCAAAATACTGACGAAAGGGACCTGTCAATACTTCATATCTTAGAATCATTGTGTTTTATAGTAGGTACATAACACTGATATAGGCCTAATTGTTGACTGTAAATAAAGAGCTATTTATTTCTCAATTTAGCTGTACAAATACATAGATTTATTTGTAACTGAGCTTTATAGAAAATGTAAAATATGTGATAGGATAGAAACTGTTTTAAATGTCATGTAAATTGTTAAATTTAAAATGAAATGTAAATTTGTTTTTTAAACTACTGTAAGATATTTTTTCTCGATTTTGTATTCTACGTCCATTTTGTCCTTTGAGATGTGTACCGCTTCATTTTATGTCGCACAATTTTAGATGAATGTTCTAGATGTTGTACACACAGCAACAGTAATTATCAGTCCAATATTGATGATCACTTTCGATTAATGATCACTACAAAGACCTTTTTTGGTAAGAAATTGCATTTCGTTGTCTCATTTTATGTTAGCTTTGATTTTACCAATAACTACAATTCTTTATGATTTAACACTGAAAAGAAACGTGTGTGAAAAAGTAACTTGATTTTTTTTATCAGTGATTAGATGAAGCCTTCTTCCTTATTAATAAAGTTGTCATAATATGTCATATAATACCGTCCCTTTTTTTTTAAATTAGCGAAAATACTTATTTGCGTCCAATTTGTTTGTTAAGTTGGTACCATGGATGAAAATAATACGAAATATTTAAAAAAAAAAATTAACAGGAATAGAATATTGATTGTCAACTGTATAATATCCAAAGTGCGTTTTTTTATTAGGTACTGAATATTAAAATTAATAAATTTGGATTCAGGTAAAAAAAATCTATGTGAACCATAGAATCATTACGAGTATTTTGACGTCACGGGAAGTTCCTACCGCTCGATGTACCTAGTTCTAAGGACCCTGATGAAAGACTTAAGATCACAGGTGACAATTGACCACGATCCTTTAAAAGTTTTATTTAAGAAAACCCCTGATAACAATGTATCATCTCGGGGAAACAAGGCCAGGAGCTTACGAACGATAAATAGATAGTGAATCAAAAGTGAAATGTGGATAGTCTAAGAGATTCATACAAGACCAAATGCCTATGCATTTAGTATTTATCACCACATGATGTTGGGATCATAGTATCGTCTATTAGGTCTCCATGGCCAAAGTATCCAATTGTCCACGATATTTTTATAAAGTTATTATGATCATAGTGTAAATAGGTGGAAGCGTAGCTATTAAATAATCCATTCCATAAGGTACATAGAATAAATATCTGTCATAAACAAAAGTGTTATTTTTTTAATTAATCTTAATACTAAATTTTCTGAGGCAAAGGTAACACGTTAACTTACTTTAACTTTTTTTAAAGATTAATTTATCTGACCGATTGGCATTTTTTATTATTTGTGATCGACTTCATATTTATGATAGGAAGCCAAAACCTAGATGTTGGTCTCGTAGGAATCTTTTAGACTAATTATTGTTCGTAAAGTCCTGGGTTCAATTCCCCGACTTAATACTGTTCTTGCTATTATTACTTCATTAAATTTGACAGTTGACAAAGCTTTTGTTGACTCTCTATCAAACATCAGAACGGCATGTTCTGTAGAAACGTATGAAATAACAAACTGTGACGTCATACATCGTTATTATGACATACATTTTCTTTTAAAATTGGGCTTAACAATAAAAATGGTACAATATATATTTAATTTTGACTACTGCTTATTTTAACTTATAATTTGACTTGCGTTACATATTAAGTCTGGATTGTTCTGAAATCAATGGTACTTTTATTTTTAACTAAGTAGGTACTTTCTGTAAACTATATGCCAGTGTGTACAATAAATAAAATTAAAAAAATATATTGGTATAAATATATATATACAATTTATATTATAATAACTTTGCAAACGAAAATGCTTTATGAATTATCTTATTGACTTGATTTTAAAACATAATATGTAATAATATAATTATTCTTTTTTAGAAAACCCGAAACGATTGTCGAATTTAATAATTTTAATTGTAATGATTAGAATCTTAAAATTCTTTATTTAAATCCATTGGTTTGTTTATGGTTATTCAAAATAAATATGTGATAGAACTTTTTGATAATGTTATTTTTTACAGAATGACTCAATTTTTTTTTATTAAGTGCTTCTCAACAGCCAGAAACAAGACTTTTTATTACCAAACTGACAGTGATGTCCGCCGTCACATTGATTGTTTGAATATTTATTAAAAAGTACACTCAAATTTTCATTTTTCCTTTTTGAAGAAAATATGTCTCTGGATAAGTGGCTCTATCTCCAATAGTAACATATAATATGGAACCTGATGTGGTCACTAGATACGTAAGTTTTAATCTATATAAGTCAAAATATTTCAGATCTGTTCCGCGGTCCCCTTCTGTGTGTTAATAGAATGAGCTGCAGCCTATTGCCACGGGTCCCAGTAAATCTAAGAAAGATGATCTTCCCTCCTGTCACCTTTACCACTGGTAAAAGGTGACAGTTAATAAGAATACTGATACTTATTAAGCTCTCGAAGTAAGCTTCATGCTTCTGTTTGTATTAGTGTACTGGGGGGTTTCGAACCAGGAATTAGGTTAATATATTGGGTCAGGTGCCCGATGCGTACTGTGATTAGGTTCTGCGTACCCAATTATTTATTTATTATAGACATGCCAACAGTGTATATATACAACATAAAAAAAAAACTGTCCGTCGTAGGACTGTACTGTGTGTATCTGAGCGTGGCGGTCACGCGAGTTCTGTGCTTTTTCCCCATACCAAATTTCACATCAATAGATTAACGAATATTCAAGTAGCTTTGAAATTTTATACGGTGGGTACGTACGGTATAAAGGTGAGTAAAAAAACATCGAAATTTAAAATGTTAAGGTACGTATATTTATTGTCAAAATACAATCAATTCACACTACAAAATACAAATCTACATGTAAATGACAATTTTAATTGATACAAAAAAATATTAGATATTTTTTTTCAACTTAGCACCACGGTTAATTACTTTTATTTCACTGGAGACAAATAATGAGTATAAAATATTTTTTTTTATATTACATATATTTAATTTTATACATTGTTTATCATTTTTAAAATTAAGAAAAAAATAAAAATAAATCTATTCTTTCTTTGACAATTAAACCTTCAGTTTTATATTTTATTATTATCCTGTCGAGTACAAGTTATGTCCAGTTATCATCTCCAGTTTATAAGTACATATTACAACAACCGCTAATTGAGCACAATTTGCACCATCCCATTGCCCTTTATATCCCAAACTCACATAGCAATCACGGCAAGAATACATTATTTCTTTTTAAATTTGTGAATGAAGGATTGTATATCCCGTCTTGCCCCAACTGCTAGGTTATTACCTCATTCTTCAACTTAAAAATATCTATGTACACCTAATATTAGTATTGGCATAAAAAAGAAAAAAGCGATAAGAATTAAAAACTCTTCTCCATAATTCTAATATATTCATATTAAAAGATTTCGTTCAAGATAATTGAAGTGTACATTATTCAATCAATATGAATAAAACCAGATTGTAAAAAAAATCGATAACATTCATTTTGGCACAATGTTAGTTTATTATAAACCGATTTTTATATAAAATCTTAATTACATCTAACTCACACTTTTAATGAAGATACATATTATTTAAAATAATGGTATATTTTTAAACTTAAATCATTATCGTAACTGACGTAAATCAAACATTTTTAATGATGGTAATATTTTACTAAATTGTAAATGATATTTGATAAACTTACTTTTTAAAATATTATTTTTAAATTTCTTAATAGGCAAACGTCTTTGTTAGTACCGGTCAGTACTATAAATATACCGATAATATAAGTAAATGACAGTATATCTTATTTTAAAAAAAATATGTCACATAAACAAGGTATTAGTCACTAATCAACGGAATCATAATCAATCGCAAACTTATAGCAATGGAATGTACCAAAACACAATAAAGGCAGTGAACATTGAATTTGAGCATTATGAAAACTTACACGAGATTTATTTTCTTTCATAATTTATTGCATTAATTTACATTAAGTACAACGCCATCTGTGATCCGTTCCGTGACTCACGTAGTTCTGTCTATATCTATTAATGTATTACTCTCGCCATTCCCTGGAACTTGCTTGGAAGGTTCGTACTTCAGATGAAGTGAAAGTCGTCAAGCCTTGGGGACCTGGAAAAGTACTCGTAACATTAATAGAATTTCGTACTATTTCGTTCTAGTACAATTCCTAATAGAAAAACGTAGGCTATAGACGTTTCAGCGTTTATTAGCAACAGTTATTTTGAACTACTGAATATAAACAGAGCTAAAACACCTTGTGGAGAACCAAGACACTTGTCAAAATATTTTCTAAAAAATTTAATATTGGCTAAAGATTCAAGACTTTACTGAAAGATGGCATGCCTGCGAACGATATGAAATGAATTGCCCAACTAAAATCTTTATACTGTTAGGCTACCTCTAATCCTGCGACCAGGTGTAGGTGTGACGTCACCTTCAGGAGCTGTCCATTGCTCTACCACTTCTGTGGCCGAGCGCGCCAGGGACGGCTGGCTCACGGAGCGATGAAGAGAATGTTGGCCCCATGACCTGAAAGATAATTTTCATTAAATATACCTAAAATTATTCCACCGTAATTAAGGTAACGGTCTAATTTAATGATTACAACTTTGAAAAATAGATGGCGCTACAATTAAATAAATTTGTCAAGTCAAGATCAAACAATGTCAAATCTATCCTTTATTTGTTTTTAGTAAATACATCAGTTTAAGAATTTCTGAATACTCACTGGCTCTGATGGAATGGATGTTCCGAATCACTATCATCATCGTAGTATCGTCCCAGCTGCGTACCCCCTGATACTTCAGAGTGTGTATCCGCTTGCTCACGGGCATAGTCCACCATCATCTCCGACATGGATCTGAGTTAAAGAAAAAATTGCTTCAGGACACCAGCTAAAATCCAAATTTTTATTTGAAAATATTCTGTTGTACTATTGTAGCACCTTAGATGAAACTTAGAAATCAGATCCACTTCTAAGTGGCTAAAGAAAAATTAATAAAATTTGCTTAAATAAAATCAAAAGCCACTAAATAATCAACAGTTACTAGATCACTGTTATACAACTGAATGGATAAATTATAAAGGTTTTAGGGCGCGTTCCCACTGTGGCGTAACGCTTTTTTACCATTGAAAGGCTGTCGTGTCTAGCTATTTCCATTATCACGACTACCTGTCGTCACTGTCTCGTCGAAATTTTATTGTTGAACGATTGTCGTATCTAGGCAGTGACCATTGAAGCGCGAAGACAATTTACGAGTACTGTTTTTACGGCAGTCACCCAGCCTCACTTTTCTTTATCGTTTGATACTATCGTTTATTATGTTGTTGTATCATTGTCTTAATAGTATGTCACCATACAGAAAAAAGGCGTGGACGACAGATAATCGTGTAATGTTACGTCGTAATGATACGAACATCATTTAAATATATACGCCACGACGCTTTAGATATGATGACTATCGTTACGAAACAGTGGGAACGCATCCTAGGCTACACGCGCACTAGGAGTTTCAGGTCGCATGCCAAAAATCGCTCTGTGACATTTCACTGATTTGACTTTGAGTTCAAGTCTCAAAGTCGCCGGAGTATCGAAAAGTCTGGAAAAAGTTACAAACACTTTTGCCTAGACTTAGTATGTCCAGTCTGAGAGTCCAATTAACATAGAATGTACCTCATATCGACGTGGTCGCTGCGATAGGAGGACCGGCGAGAGCGCTGAGGGTCTCTGAGGGACGTGGCATCGCTGTCATACTCGTAAAGGGTGGGCAACGAACTGCGTCTGGAGCGGGAGTCCCATTCTGTCTTCTTGCGGTAACGGTTCTGGTGAAATATGAGATAGATATTCTCAGTGAATGTAGAAAGAAAAAAAAACTTTACTTATATTTGTCTTCTTCAGTCAGTTCTTAATACAATATGCAACATGTGAATGCAACTTTATACCTATAAGGCAAACTTTTAAGGATATAATAAAAAAAAAATTACTTGGCGAAAAGCCAAGTTTAATGTCTGATAATGAAAATCCGTGGAGAGACTTCTAAGTATAGTTACATGCCAGAATATTTGGATACAGGTTTACTTTATAAAAACATTCTTTAAAATATCCATGATATATATAAAAAAAAACATTTGACGTCGTAGGTATATTGCACTTGCAAGAACTTTATTTTATTTGCTAAACTTGCAAATTTCAGACTGAAGAGGTTATGTTCCAAAGGCTAACTCAACAGTAAACTAGACATGCCAAACAAGAATTGAAAATAAACTGTGAAAGAATTAGAAAACCTTTGAATCAAACTGTATTCATAGACACTCCGCTCGATTTTTTTTATCAACGATTGATCACTTTGCGACATGTTATTTTATCTTACTAGTATAATGAAGGCGAAAGGTTGTGAGAATGGATGGATTTTCGTTACTCTTTCACGCAAAACTGCTGAACGGATCTGGATTAAATGGCACAGAGATAGATTATAGTCTGGAACAGCACATAGGCTACATTTTATATTTGTCGTGGAGAGCCATACTTCGGCACGTATGGGCTAGCTCGAGCGGAGTGATGGCGCGGCCTCACAGAAAACCAGCAGTGAAGCAATACTTGCATTGCTTTTCGCCGCGTGAGTGAGGTTACCGGAGGCCCTAACCCTTTCCTCTCCCCCTCTTCCCCCCTTAACCTCCTCTTCCCGTTTTTCCCTCCTCTCCCCCTCTTTCCCCCTTAAAAGGCCGGCAACGCACTTGTGACTCTTGAGTTGCAGGTGTCCATGGGCGGCGGTAGTCATTTACCATCAGGTGACCTGTCTGCTCGTTTGCCCCCTACCATAAAAAAAGGAAAAATGTACAGTTCCCGTGATATAGATTTCACCAATATTGCCTGACGCCAACTCTCTTTGGGACAAAGGAAGAAGACGTAAATTTGGGTAAGGAAAATGGATAGAGCGAAGGAGCTAGGGTAAGAGATACCACAAGTCTAGGATTAGGAAACGGATTGGGACTGACACTGCAGTAGCTTGTTCTGTGATTGGAGAGGCCACTAGGACAGGAACATCTACTGAAATCAACAACAAAGAACATAGGTTAGGTTAGACCTCACCTTAGGTTTATCGGCCGGCGGTGCCAAAATACGAATAATCACTTCCCACTTGTGTGGCGCATAGAGAGGCGCGAAGCGGTGATCGTGCGCTACTCTAGTAAACTCGTCTCTACTGGCAGCTCTAGCCAGTTCTCTACGCAGGGTACTCTCGTGTGTGATGAGTTCGCGCCAACGAAGTCGTTCCTCACGAGTTAGACGGTATGAGCGCTCGGTTTCCAATAGGACCTGGAATATTAAAATAAAGAGTGAGTGATTTTCATATTTATTAAAGACTAGCAACCCGCCCGGCTTCGCACGGGGACAAATTATACACCTAATGATCGAATAAATGAATCATGAATCACTCTGTCTATTAGTGAAAACCGCATGAAAATTATAATTATAATTATCGCGAACAGACAGACAGATGCGGCGGGGGACATTGTTTTATAATGTGTAGTAATAAACGGTTGCAATCTTCAATCACGGACTTTACACGCAAAGTTAGTTAGTGGTACATTACTTTTGTTCAAATAGCCGTGCAAACTTTACTTGCGTGATTTAGAACTATTTATTAGAAATTATTTGTGTTACATCTCGTTAGAGGACTTCACTTTTAACAAACTATGTAAATAAATCTTGGAAGTCAATGTAAACCTATTTCTATTAACGTATCGAAATAAAACTTTGTATGTTTACTTAGCTTGGATGACAATATTAGAATTTTGCATCTTGGACCTGATCTTATGACGGAGTGGTGGATAGTCGAACGATTCAGTGGCTGCTCGAACCACGGGTAGGAAAACCACTCGAGTTTGGGCTCCTATGATTCGTTTTGTCTATTCCAAACGATTGGGTTTGGAAACGATGGTCTGATGATGAACCCAGGAGGTTAATAGTGGAACAATTTTTGTACTTTTAATTTTGTTTGCCATTAAAGAAAATTTTACCGTTCGTAAGCAAAACGAATCGTTTCTCGATTATAGGAATGCGGCATTAAAGAACCAATCCCACTAATATTATAAATGTGAAAGTTTGGATGAATGGATGTTTGTTACTCTTTCACGCAAAAACCACTGAACCGATTACGATGAAACTTGGTATGTAGATAGCTGGAGACCTGGATTAATGCATAGGCTACTTTTTATCCCGATATTCTCACGGGATCGGGATTTACGCGGGTAAAGTCGCGGGGCCCTGCTAGGACCTCATATATTAGTTTTCCTTAAGAAATTTTTATAAATGTTTGATACTGTATTAATAATAATAACTTCACACATCTCACACACAGCTGTCTGATTCCAAACTAGGCAGAGCCTGTACTATGGTAACCAGACAGCTGATAAACATACTTATATATTTCTAAATACATACATATTATAGAAAAATTACACCCAGACACAGAACAAATGATCGTGCTCATCACACAATCAATTGTCCTGGGTGGGAATCGAACCCACGACCTCTGGCTCAGCAGTCAGGGTCACTAACCACTAGACCAACAGTCAAATTAAATGGAATGCGATATTAACATCTCTTTTTCTCAAAACAATTTAACAATGAAACAAAAAATTACCTCATCTTGCGCTTCGGTCTTCAACACTCTCGTGAGCACGCTCCAGTTGACAGGAACCGGTGGTACCGGGATTGGCTCCGGTATATCCTCATCGTCATCATCGCGGAACAGCGGGTTGCGAGCCGGAGGCAGCTCTGGTAAGAGAGGCAGGTCGGAGTTTGTCTGGTACGACTGGCCCGTCTGCTTGATCAGCTCAGGCGAGAAAAGGTCTGGACCGCCCTTTCCTAAGGTTATACATATTTTTAGTACTATTGTCCTTTTTTGACATTATTATTTTAGAACTAGATGCATTTGTGTATAATTTTGTCAATGGAACGTGACAGTTCAGTTCATATTATTTAAACTTCCGATGATGAATTTTCAGTAATAAATTATGAAATATTTTTTACACGCTTTATATTAGCTTCACTTGTATGTTTGTAACCGACTCCTTTGGGAGCGATTTTGACCCACTTTAAATGGCCAGATTTCATTCAAATTTTGCACACGTGTCAAAGACCGATGACAATGCAATAATTTGATTCATTTTTTTATTTTTTTAGTTGAATTTTCTATAAAAGCGTGTTTTTTAGTTTTTTAAACTATAATTATTACATGTGGAAACCCTCATGATTCAATAACCTTTTTAATTGTTAATTTATTTTAGGGTTGAGACAGACAGTGGGCGTAGCGGGATGGCGACGCAACGTGAGAAGGTTGTAATGTACTAGTTAATATAGAAGATGTCACACAGCCGCATCGCGCTCGCCACTCGGCGCTAGTACCTACATTTCAACCGCTCACACCGCATCGCCGTTCCGTCCCGCCCGCTCTCTGCCCCAACCTTTAATGTAAATATCTGTGCTCATAAGTTTTTTAAATTATGTAGGGAATTTATAGTTCTGTTTTTAAACGTGGATTACATTATTCAGAAATAAGACATATTCCTGGTTTCTACAACCATATTACTTGTCGATCCAATTCTATTTCTCTCTCTAATCTATTTCAAATAGGAAATGCTATTTCCTTCTCTAGTAATTTATAGAATGAATCTCAATTTCATCTCTGTAACTTACCAATATACTTCTGCGGCGGCAGAGATAATGGCACCCTTTCCATCTTGGGCGTCAACGTCATTCCTGACGCGCTGCTGATGTCAGAAAAGTTCTCCCATTGAGCTTCTGGTACTGTATGGTTCCTGATGGTCACGTCAAATTGTGGCGGCGGAGGTGGCACCTGTTCGTTAAGGAACATCGTAAGTCAATGTTACATTAGTACATTGCTCGGTACATACGATATAGACAGACTTGGACTTCGCTTAAGACGCAATGGACGTAGATTTATTTATAACAGTTGCTGTTCGTTCAGCACACAAAATTGGCGTTGGTAAAAAAATTAAATAGTATATTTTCGTATGTTGTCCACAGTTCTTTTATTTTCATCAAATATTACAGAAGTGTCAAATTCTAAATAAATCCGTGATATAAATGAATGAATTATTATCTAAATTATTAATTTAATCATTATAAATAATGCTAGTTCCAATAGTAATACGAGAGAACCAATAGTTTCCATAATAGTTACATCATATATGTAAGTAGGGTTGCCACTTCCTCAGGGTTCTTGTTAGCAATCTTCAAAAAATAAACCCATGTCTCCTGACAAGCACTTAAACTCAAACTGAGTAGAAAAGCGCACTCACACCTAACTAACCCATACATCTCAAATAACAAAGGTTGTATATCTTTTAAAATAATTCAATTTATGTTTTTATCATATATTTTATTAAGTTGTCTAACACTGTTTTTTTTTCCCTACTCATAATATCGCCTCCCATCAAAAAAAGTGTCATATCACATGTTAGGTTCGTTTTGACATTTTTATAGCATTGAATTGCAAATGTTGCATTTGGTCAGCTGTAAAAACATCGTTATTAGCTCAGTAAAGAAGGGAACAAAGGGACTGAGCTGTTTTGTTCAATTCACAGGCATAAAAGTCGTGTTTTCTCGAAATATCTGTTTTTGTATTTGGACACTTTTTTTTGCCGGGAGGCGATATGGTAGAATTTTCCCCAGATAATACACTTTTTAATTTAGGCTTGGCAACCCTACTTGTTATGTCATCTTGTAAGGTCAGAATTGGTGTACTTTTTGAGCATATTACCTGTTTGTACTCCGTGATGAGTCGCTTATGACGCTCGATGTCTTCTATTGTCTTCTTTTCCGTGATGGTACGGAGGAACACGTCATCTACCACGTGAGATGTTATTTCAGGTTTTCTGCAAGTAGAAGTCTTTGTATTAACAGTTGTTTCTTAAACCATATTTTACAAGAAATGCGTGTTTCATCTTCATAGTTAGAATTAGCATACGTTATAGGAAAGTATTAGCAAGCAGTTATATTTACAATCAGTAAAATTTACATTTTTTTTAAGATAACTATGAACTAACCCGCATTAAGAATATCATAATAATTTAAGATATGAAAAAGAAGATGGTAATGAATAAGCTATGAAGAAAAAAGATATACATATTATATGGAATTTTAAAAATAAAAATATGGACTTAGAAGCAATGAAGAAGGAAATAATTTACAGACAAACACAAAACATTTTTTTTATTCCTTATTGTTAACGCGTGGCTATGGCCAATAACTTCCGTGAATGATATTCATAGTTATTAAAGATAGACAGTTGTAGTGACGTAAGTGTTTCGGGGAAATGAGACTAATTTGGACATGACAGGGACCCTTTATCAAGGAGCATAGCGACCTGTCTCCGTTCTGATCCAATAGTCAATATCATCAATAGTACTAAACCTCTAAAAATTAAAACAAAAGAGCAAAAAATATTAGTTCTAAACTTTCTAAAATTACACTAAATACCTGGCAGGCATAATAGGTGTTTCTGGTATTGGTTCGAGGCTCTCCATCAACATCTCATGTTCTTCCGTTTGTAGACGCTCGCTGATCACGGGAGGTGGTGGAGGAGCTCTCTGTAGAACATTCAAAGTCATTATAATATTTTGAACTGGTGCAGATGTGCCGTGGTGGCTTTTAATTAATATATCTCTAGTTATAAAGGCACTTCACCTGTAACACATTCAAAAATATTACAAGAGATTGGGCATAATAGATTACTACTTCGGTTAGCCTCGCTTGACTGGGATAACACCTGCACCCTACGAAGAACTCAGACACTGAAGCAGCTAGGAACAGGTAAGTGATATCTGGTCTGAAAGAAACAACCTGCAAACGTACTACGTAATTAAAACACGCTACCCGTGACCCGATCGAATTTCGATCAGAATCGCGGTAAAGTTTACCGCTAATCGCAATAATATTAATAAAGTTTTCCGATTCTGACATCCACGACCTGCGTGCATATTAGATGTGTCATCGAACATGCACACAGGTCTTGAAGATTTAAAAACAATTCTAAAAGCTTTCAGAATCAAATGGCATACTGATTAGATCCGTACCTTGATATGGAACATCCTGGCATGTGAACTGTCAGTAACTTCGGTAACAGAGTGGGTGTCAGTCATCTCGGTGTTCAGCGAGACGATGGACCGCGGACGTCTCGACCACTCCTGGTTAGTCACACAATGATGGTGAAGGGTGAGGACTTATAATGAATTTGTTTCGACATGTGTTGTTATAAAATTAAGTGAAGAAGAGTTGGTGGGTAGTGCTTTGTTGTAAAAGTGCTTGAATGTGAGCAAACATTTTGAAAACATGGGATTTGTTTAAAAGGTTGTAGTTAATTTCTATTTTCCCGTTAAATGATTCGAATGCAAATCCTTCTTTTCAAAAATTCGTTACTGAATTATAAAATAGGAGGAGTCTCCATTCGTCGGCTTTTTCTATGTCATGTCATCGGTAATATTTTTACCACATTGTCTGATTGCAACCTTTTTTTTGTGTTAGAATCAAGGTAGCCGTACTTAAATTTGAAAAATAAAATCAAACTCTAAAGGAAGAAAAATAAATAATAAATGTTTCTCAGAATTCTTATCTTGAAACACAATTATTGTATTTCTTGCAACCTACGAATTTATATTTTAGTTATTTATGTACTTATTTGTATTTTGAATTTGATTGCAAAGAGACTCCTCAAAATTATTCATCATCCTGTTGTTTTCATCTTCAAAAAAAGAATGAGAATCTAAAAGAGTATTATGCGACCTTTTCCATATTTTTGCTTTAAAGAAAAGACAACTCCCGCTGTAGACGTAGGAAAATATTTCTGTGTAGCCGGGGACTTTATACATATAACTGACGGACACAAAGAACGCCAATACTCGGTATCAATTACAATTTCGTACTATGCAAATTATGAGAGTGAGTTGTAATAAACCTTGATGATGTCAGTGTCTTAGTCTTTGTGATTCGTGCTTATCATCATTCATGTATGTGAGATATTTTACGTGAAAATTATTACTGAATCTTTTGTTTAAATAACGCATGCAGTTATAAGTTATTGTACTTTTATGTTTGAATATTTCAGATTTTAGTTCTAAAGACTTGTCTTCAAAGCTATTCAGGTGATCAAAATTCGGTCAGCAGAAAGGATGTAAGAATTTTTAGTGTCTACTTTTTTAACCTTGGTAACACATGCTAATATTATTCACTATTTTTATTCACAAAATGGCAGAAAAAAGATAATGCTCATTTCATTTACTTACAGATTTTTTTTAATCCAAAAAAGTTAAGAATTTATAGTAATTATATTCACTCATTTATTAAAGATAATGCTTTACAGAATGATATGAAATGTACAGATTTTAAAAATTTATGTTTCATAGCTATTCGTACCTCTGACTGTTTCTAAATTTCGCCACAGATATGAAAATTTATAACGACATACAATGAAACGTATCAGTTAAATCTGCATAAATTAAAACAAAATTTGCAAAATATTCACATAACAGCTTAGAACCCAAATCTGATCTTGTAAACAAGTGCTCAACAATAAAAACATTCAACCGTTTAAGCCTTTCTCATTCAAGTACGTACCTGTTTCTCCCGTTGCACTTGCGAATACACCGCGGGAGGTCTGGGAGGCCTTTCGGGTGGTGGCAGTTGGGAGGCGCGTGCGGGCAGCGGGAGTGCCACAGGGGACACTGTTCGGACCGACTCCTGCCGTTCGTGCTCTTCCGACATGAGGGTTTGTCTTCCAGATAGAGAGGTTAAGTATTATTTTCAGGTCTTTATGACATTATACTACTGTATTATGTTAATTAATTCTGCTATGACTTTTTATATCCAATTTTATTATTGATTACCTACCTACTTGTTATAAAAAATATATATTTTATATCATTTTCTATATTTCTTATTTTACAATTAATTTAAACGCTTATGTGTTACACTCGTTTATCTCTTTAGTTCTTTTTTGATATCTACCTGCGACCTCATAGATTTTTATATATATTTAATACCTTTCATATTGCGTTAAAAGAAAGTATCCTGTCAACTCACCTCATGCTACCACCATCAACTTCAGTGGCAGTAATGGTGGAAAGCGGCGAAGGCGGCATCGGCGGACGCTGGACGCGCACGCGCACGTCGAAGGCCGGCGCCGCGCCTGAGACCAATCGCGCGTTAGTCGCGAGAGTCTCGCGCGTCTCGCCATAACCTGTTAGTGACGTTATTTTGTTTAGTTGGTCAGTTTCATGTATGATGATGATATGTTGAATTTGAATCAATTTTGCAACTAAAATACTTTTTAATAGGTTATCAGTAAACAAGGGTTAAAGAGATCCATTATAAAAAATAGCAGAATTAGATATTGCCTTTATTCAAATGTCAAAATCTATTTAGATAGTGCTTTGGAAAGGGGCTATTAGTTTTGTATCTTATGTTTTAATTTGTCATTAATTGCATCTATGCCTAACAATAACCATTTAACAGGTACCCAAGATAGGAGTCCTATTGAAAGCATTATGGGGTACTTTTCATTTTTCTTAATGTTTACGTCTATATTTTTAAACCCAATTCAATTTGTTGTTAAGTTTTAGTTAAAATTGAGTTTTAAATAATTAGACCGTTAATCATTTTTAAGTCAATGGTTTTTATAATATTATTCTTATGAAGCATTATTACTCAAAGTGTGCAAATGTGTTGGCATATTGACCCAGGGGTACATTGAGCGTGTTGTCTTGGGCAACTTATGGCTCTGCTCGCCCCAATCAGGGTATTTCAACACTTCTTCAATTAAAAATATTTTGTTTTATTTTTTTTTTTAAATAATAAAAATCAATTCATCTCCACAAATTACATCATGTTTACAGCTTTCAGTTGACAAGATTTTCGTTTTCGAATTCGTAATTTGTGGGAGATCTGGAGTCTGGAGCCGAGGCCTGTACTATAGAAAAGTATGATTTGTGACGACTTAAAGCTCTGTCTGCTCAGTTCATTCATAATATCTAGTTTAAGTTATCATATATCTGTATTAGGGATGTTGCGGATGCAGAATTTTTGACATCTGCGACGGATGTCCAAAGCGATGCGGAAGCTCCGCAATTGCAAATGCGGATGCGGATGCGGATGCGAACATCCGCAACATCCCTGGTATGTATATACTCCGTAAACCGTTATTATCTCACCTTCACTATGGTAAGATTCGTCCATCATGAAAGCCTGGTTGGTGTGCGTGGCTTCTGCTTCGCTGGGTGTTTCGGACGGGTAGTCGGATGGTATGGTGTCAGAAGCTACGCTTGCCACTTCTGCGGCTACAGGATAAACTGGATGGGCTCGAGGTATTTTCACTTCTGTATTAAAAAAAACTAATTAAGAATACAAATAGGTACCTACATATATTTTTGCAGAAAAGGTTTTCAATACCAATTAATAAATCTGATAACGAAAACTTATTATACAAAGTCGATTTTTTGTAAACTGTGATATTGTAATCATCAAATTGATATTATTTTCCACTGGCTTTGTTTAATCTTAATAATTTTCTACTGTCAGTGTCAAAACTCCTATATTGTACTGTATTTTTTTTTATTATCCTATCCAAAAATCAAGACAAAATATTTAACCACTATTGTGCACCTAATCAGAAACTCTGCTGATATAGTAAAATAAAAAAAATATCGAATAAAAAAATACTATCAAACGTTTTGCGATATTAGTTTTGTATTCGATTTGGTTCGAGGGTACAACTTTTGAAATGATTTCAAATTATAAATTTCTAGAAAGCTCTAATTAATAACAAAATAAATTAATGAATAGTTTTAGAAGTTGAGTATTTTAGATATTACCTTGTATGCTTTCCCTGCTAACGATGGAAGCTGAGGAATCGTCGATAAATCTTCTCGGCGCTGGTAGAGCTCTCCTCTTGAGACAGAGGTACGATACTCCGAGCCCCAGGAGTAGTAACGAGAGGAACAAGATAGCACAGATGATCATCAGAATGTGAGTGCCAGCGAGAGGAGCTTTAGCCGGAAGAGGGCCGAGTTCTGGGCTGTAATGGAAAAAATGTTTCTGAAATTTTTCCAATAACAATTCGTTCTTGAAACTGCAAAAAACATGCTGGCAAATATTTGTTTTTCTATTTCTGTAGTTACGAGACGCAGTTGCATCGGAATTTATGATCAACCTCAATAGACCTCAGAAGAATCCCGGAAGAGAGGTTGCATAGCAGATTCTTAGCCCACAATCAAACTGTTTTTATACAATAGCGTTATTTCTGCTAATAATAAAGGCCTCAGTGTGAGCAGAGCTCGAGTGTAAATGAAACTTTTCGGCTTCTCTTTTCATGACCTTCACCTCAGGCCATTGATCCCACGTAAGAATAAAATTCGACACTCGACGCAGTGGCTGTTGGTGAGGAACACTTCTCCCTCAGTACCGAGGACTGTGCAATGATATTCCTGCTTTTTGCTATTGTTGGTTAATACAACAACCTTTCAGATATATCTATAGGCAGATTAATAAAGTATTCAGTCTTAAACGATAATACTTACGTATGAATGAGGGGGTTGAAGACTGGCTTCGGCACGATGGGCGGTGGATATCGGCATACGATGGTAATTACTTCATCTCCGTCCATTTCAAGACCAGGATGGAACCGAACCACTATGTTGTTGGTGAAGACACGGAGAGGGTCCTGATTGGAAGAGGTAATATGTTGGTGATTATTGTTTAATTCCCTGGTACGAATGGGAATTTAGTAGGAAACATCTGTTTCACTTCAGTAAAATACTGTGTAAGTAAAGGCGAAAACAGAGAACAGCAGGAAGTTTGTTGTAAATAAAAAGTTTTTACAAAATTTTAAATAATCTCGTAACTAATCCTAAAAAAGCGATTGGCTAGAGTATTTTTTTCATGAAAAGAACTGAACGATCTTTTGTTTAACTTAATTATGTCATATTTCTTACATCTCGCTGCTGAAAAAAACTTGTAATTTTATTATCGCAAAAAACTCCTAAACATGTTATCCCCCAGAAATACAAAGGCACTACTTATTTGCCCCAAAATTTGGAAGGAACACTAAAATGGCAACACTTTCAAAAGTTCAACCAACCTGCTTAGTACCGCATCCTTTTAGCGGTAGCTCCAGCTTGTACGACAACGCGCCCTTACCGCGCACTTGGCAAGCCGAGTTCCTGTCGAAGTCCGCATAGGCTATGCCGTAAAATTTCTCGTTAAATTTCATTTCAATCTGCAAACAACGGATTATTTCAATATATCTTCACCAAATTTATACCAAATTCATACATACTACACACACTAAATTTGAGAGAGAGTACAATACAGCTGCTAAAATTTAATTGCTACAATAGGCCTCTAGGGTGCGCAACACATTTTGGTATAATATATTTATTTTTAATAAATGGCTAATCAAATGGATAACTTTGTGCAAGAATTGGATGCTTATCAGGTATCAAAATCTTTTAAAATTCCGGTAGATGAGTGCTCTAAAATTATAAATAACGTGCAAAAACAATTCTCAATATTGCATCTTAATATTCGTAGTATAAATAAAAACTTTGACAACTTTGTAGCCTTTTTACAACAATTAAAATTAGAATGTGATATAATTATACTAACTGAATGTTGGATAAGAAAATCGACTGTATTACCCAACTTAAAGGGTTATAATCTGCACTTTACGAGAAATACATCAAATCAAAATGACGGAGTGGTTATGTACACAAATACTTCACTCCAGTGCTCCGTTACAGAACCTGCAATGATTGATGCAAATTGTCTTCTTTGCAAAGTTGAGGATAATGTTGCCATCTTGGGCTTGTACAGGTCGCCGTCGTATAATTACATAGACAACTTCTTGAATAGTCTAGATGCGATATTGCATCCATTATCAAAATTTCAACATGTTGCTTTTGTTGGCGATATCAATATTGATATAAAACCTAACAACAAAGACAAACACTCCTATGAATACCTCACTTTCACCGCCTCTCAAGGACTACTACCAGCTCACTTGTACCCAACTCGTTTAAACAACTGTCTTGATCATATATTTTTAAGAACCAAACAGTTAGGAACCACCGTTGTGATAGAAACGCATATAACTGACCACCTACCTGTTTTGACAAGTTTTAACTTGCACGAACCTACGCCTAAATATACCCATACTGCGAAATTTGTTGACATAACTAGCATCCAAAAAGACATCGAAAACTCGGATTTCTCCTCAGTTTTATTAGCCAACAATGCAAACGAAGCAGCAGATATACTAATTTCCTTACTGCAACAAATCATACAAAAACACACTCGATATAAAAAAGTCACACGAAAACACCGAAACATTAAGCCCTGGATTACCCCCGGTCTACTGCGATGTATCCGTAACAGAGACAAAATGCACCAAACCCTGAAATCGCAAACGGAAAATCCTGTCCTAAAACTAACTTACTCCCGCTATCGTAACTTCTGTAACTCTCTGCTACGGAAACTCAAGAGAAACTACGAGAAAGAAGAATTTTTGAAACGAAAGAATGATCCTAAGGCTACATGGAACTTAATAAAAACAATCACACATACCGAGCAAATACCATCACCACCTAGAGAACTCTTAAAAACAGACACAGACGAACATAAAGCAGTAAACGCAGTCAACAACTACTTTGTGAACATAGGGAATAGCTTAGCTACTAAAATACAACACAACTGCAAGAACTTGCCTAATTATGCCAGATTAAAATCACCATGTAACTCTATTGGTATTCTGAAAACCGACAATCTGGAAGTAGAGCGTATTATAAATAATTTAAAATCTTGTTCATCCGTAGGAAGTGACGGCATTCCAACTAACATTTTGAAAACGTCACGCATGATTCTAGTCCCTTACATTACTCACATCTGTAACCTTACTATTGATACCGGTATTTTTCCGGATGCCTTTAAAATAGCTCTAGTTCATCCAATCTATAAGGGTGGAGACAGAGACAGTGTCAATAATTATAGGCCAATATCGGTCTTACCAACTATGTCTAAAATTCTAGAAAAAATCCTAAATAATCGTTTACTTGCATATCTTCGAGCAAACGGCATACTCTCGGAAAACCAGTACGGTTTTAGAGCTGGTATTGGTACAGATGATGCAGTTATAGGCCTCACTGATATAGCAGCTAGACAAATGGATAAAAAACAGAAGTGCCTAGGTATTTTTCTAGACATTTCTAAGGCTTTCGACACTGTCTCTGTCCCAATCCTCTTGTCAAAATTGGAACGTATAGGAGTGCGTGGCATAGCACTGAACATATTCTCAAGTTACCTTAAAAATAGATATCAACAGGTTAAAATAGGGGAGGTAATAAGTGACAGGGCCGAAATTGAATATGGCGTCCCTCAAGGGAGTATTTTGGGACCAACACTTTTCCTCGTCTATATTAATGACCTATGCTCACTCCCTCTCACAAATTGTTCAATTTTTACCTACGCTGATGACACAGCGCTGTTAATACACGGCAAAGATTGGCAAGAAACTGAAAAATATGCTCAAGCGGCACTAGATGTAGTAATGGATTGGCTTGCTAAAAATTTATTAACATTAAATACAGATAAAACTAAAATAATATCATTTTCGATAAGCAACCAATCACAACCAACCATACAACCTACCATAAAAGCTCATACTTGTCCAGATCACGCAAAATCTCTATCGTGCACCTGTCCTTGCCTTACACTAACACCTCACATAAAATATTTAGGCGTACAAATTGATAAACACCTGAATTGGTATACTCACATAGATAACTTAGTGATCAGGACCAGAAAACTAATCTACATTTTTAAAAAACTACGCTATTCTGCTGACTCAAATACTCTTATGGCTGTTTACTTATCACTCTGCCAATCACTCCTTACATATTGCCTGCCAGTATGGGGAGGCGCTTGCAAGACCTACTTTATTAAATTAGAGAGAGCCCAAAGGGCCGTGCTTAAGGTTATGTTTAGCAAGCCCTTCAGGTATCCTACAGCGAAACTATACACGGACTGCAAAGTTTTAACAGTAAGAAAGCTATTTGTACTTCAGTCTGTACTGCGTAATCACCGTGGGCCTATACAAATAACGAAAAAACGTCGAGCCGATATTGTGTTTCCTCCCATACGTCATTATACTTCCTTCGCAAAACATCAGTACTACTATCTAGGACAAAAGTTATATAACAAGTTAAATAAACTACTTGGAATATATAACCTTAACTTTCATCAATGCAAACATAAAGTAAAATCATGGTTGATGGAACAAAATTATAACGATATAGAAAAGATTCTTTTTCCTACATATTAAACACACACATACACCCCACCCACACATACAGAACACAAACACATATATCAAAGCAAATAACAACAAATATAAAATGTATTCTTTATATACTTTAAATACTGTTACTGTTTTCATTTTATGTTATTTTATTTTATTTTTTCCAAGATTTAGTAATTTCTTATACATTGTTACATAACAGGAGGAACACTGACTCCCAAGTCACAGGCTATAAACCTAGTTTGGGAGGCAGGGAACCTATTATTGTAAGTGAATCTTTTATAAGTTGTATCCACCTTTATATAACTACTATGTAAAATTATCTGGAAGCAAATAAACTTTATTATTATTATTATATTTGTAAGTAGTTAATTGTTCCATAGTGTTTAAATAAATCAAAGTTAAATGGTCAAATAAACCTACGATGAATAATTTTACACTACCATAGGTTAAAGTAAATTTACAGTACGAATAAAACAGAAATAATAATACTGATGGTCGACGCCCAGAAGTCAAAATTCGTCCTAAATTCATTAGATTATTTTGATACAATAAAACTCAGTTGAAAGAATGTAAAAAAAATGTTTTCAATTGTTTTTTTTAATGTTTAAAACACTAAAGCTTCTTAATAGCTACTAAACAACAAGTATAAATTAAAAGTTTAAATTTAAAAAATAAACCTATTTAAAATTAGAAAAGAGCTAATGGTTTTCGAAGTGCTAAACAGATTTTCTTGAATTAGAGCTTTAAACACTCTCGATTAACTCTTCTTTAATACTGTAATGTATAAATACATATGTAATATATAGGCGTTCATCGCCTGGCCGCCACCGCGCGGCGCCAGTCGGAAATAAACAGTCTTACGTACCACCCGCGTTTTCATTTCTACACACCTCAGTGGCGACGAGGATTTATTTCGCATTGCCTAAGATTATTGTAGTAGTAATCAGTATGTCTATCGGTAAATTAACAGAATTCAACGTGAGAGCCGGGAATTGGACAATGTACGTGGAACGTGCCGAAATGTATTTTAAAGTTAACAGTGTTAAAGAGGAACTATGGCTACCCACTTTAATTGCGGCAATGGGTGACGAGGCTTATGAACTTTTAAGTAATTTGTCAAGTCCAGACAAACCGTGTGAGAAAAAATATATTGAGGTGGTGAAAGTAATGACGGAACACCTTCAACCAAAACCGTCATTTATGGCTGAGCGCTATCGATTTCGTCAAAGACGGCAAGTAGAGGGTGAATCAATTTTACAATATATCTCCGAACTAAAGAAGTTATCAAAATTTTGCCAGTTCAATGCGGTACTAGAAGAAAATTTGCGGGACCAGTTGGTCTGTGGTCTAAGAAGTGAAGCAATCAGACAGCGGTTGTTCGCGGAAGAGCAGTTATTTTACGTAAATGCGCTAAAAATAGCGTGTGCCATGGAGGCTGCAGAACGAGATGCGGCGGCAGTTGACCGCGCTCCTGAGGGCGAGCGCTCACCATCGCTGCATGCTGTAATGGCGCGACGCTGGCGCGGGACACCTGCCCAACGCAACCGAAGCGGACAGAGACCAGAATGGCCCAATGGTGGACTAGACGACTCAAAAATCAAATGCTACGCGTGTGGAGCACAGGACCATCGTAGCGACGGTTGTCGTTACAACAATTTTATCTGCGGAGGCTGTAAGCAGAAGGGCCACCTACGACGAGTATGCCCTAACCGCTTGTCAGGGAGGCGTGGTCAAGCGTCTGCCCCCGGGAACAATGGGGTGACGCACGTGCACACGGTAGAGAAGAGCTCAGAGCGGAATAACGTCTCACAGTACTCCGGGGAGGATGAGCCACCTTTTTCGGAAGAGGAAGACGGGCCGGTGGAGGAAGAATTGCATCAACTGAGCTTAAATAGTTATAAGGCGGTAAGCGTACTTGTGTCAGTAGATGGGGTAGAACTACCTATGGAGGTAGACACTGGGTCTTTAGTGTCTTGTATAAGTAAAAAGACTTATGAAAAATATTTTTACAAAAAACCTCTAGAAAAATCTAATATAATATTTAAATTCTATGATGGTAGTAAAATTATACCCCTCGGTGTCATAAATCCGATTGTAAGTTACGGAAGTAGCTCAAAACAAAAAAAATTAGAACTGTTTGTAATTGAGGGTGGTACAACTTCATTATTGGGGAGACAGTGGCTTTCTGAATTGGGGATTCCGATACCTAAGTTGCATAATGTTTCTGAGGGCAACAGTAATGATATGTGTAACAATCAAATTAAAGGATTGCCACAATTACTCGACAGGTATAAGGAGCTATTCACGGCGGGGCTGGGCCGGTTCAGAGGAGGAGCGGCGCGGCTACAAGTGCGCGAGGGCGCGGTGCCGGTGTTTTGCCGCGCGCGACCCGTACCATACGCGTTGCGCGAGCGCGTGGAGGCCGAGCTGGACGCCATGCTACGGGACGGGGTCATCGAACCCGTGAATGTCGCAGACTGGGCTACCCCTCTGGTTCCCGTGCGTAAGGCTGATGGTGGACTCCGTATCTGTGCTGACTACAAGGTTACATTAAATCCTGTGCTTAAGATTGATCGATATCCACTACCGCGAATCAATGACCTGTTAGTTAAGTTAAACGGTGCAAAATTTTTTACAAAAATCGATTTAAGCCAGGCGTACAATCAGGTAGATTTGGATGACCCTGAAAATTTGACGGTAATTAACACCCATAAGGGCCTTTTTAAATACAAAAGATTAGTTTTTGGTCTGTCTTCGAGCCCAGGCATTTTTCAACGAATTATGTCAAATCTTCTCAATGATATTTCACATGTGGAGGTATTTCTCGACGACATTATAATTGCCACCCCTAATATGGAAATGCACATACAAATATTAGAGAAAGTACTTCACCGACTCCATGATAACGGAATGAAACTAAAACTAAATAAATGTACTTTTATGACGAACCAGGTTAAATACTTAGGGTATATAATTTCAGCGGACGGAATTAAAGTAGATCCTGAAAAGGTTGAGGGTATTTTAAACATACCACGGCCAGTCAATATTAAAGATTTAAGGGCATTTTTAGGTACCATTAACTTTTATGCTAAATTTATACAAAACTTAAGCTCAATTTTAGCACCACTTTACAATTTATTAAAAAAAGGAATAGTGTGGAATTGGAGTAGGGACTGTGAATTAGCATTTAGTAAAATAAAATCAATATTAATTAGCGCCGATGTTTTGGCCCATTACGATTCAAATAAACCTTTGTTTTTAACATGTGACGCAAGCGCGCGCGGTATAGGCGGTGTTTTGAGCCAGAGATGGTCGTGTGATCGAGACGGCGTGAACACAGGGTTACGCGAGTGCGAGCGGCCAGTGGTGTATGTATCCCGTGCGCTTACTTCGGCAGAAAAACATTATTCACAAATCGAACGCGAGGCATTGGCCATAGTTTTTTGTTTAGAAAAGTTACACCAATATTTATACGGAAGACTTTTCACATTACGTACCGATCACAAGCCTCTGGTAACTATTTTTGGGCCAAAACAGGGAATACCGTCAATGGCAGCTAGTAGATTACAAAGATGGGCTATTAAATTATCCGCGTATACTTACAACATTGAGTATGTAACATCCAAACAAAACGGGGCCGACGGCCTGTCTCGTTTACCCGCGGTTTCGTCTGTCAAGGGAGAGATAGTACCCGAACAGACTTATTTACATTTTGCCCATAACGCGATGTTATTAAACTATGAGGATCTTAAACGGCAGACTAGTCGCGACCCGTTATTAAGTCGAATTCTTAGTTACATACGCACTGAGTGGCCTATTGAGAACGAAATTAGAACCCTCCAGCCTTTCTTTAATCGCAAAAATGAATTATATGAAGAATTAGGATGTGTTTTATGGGGCCACAGGGTAGTAGTACCCGAGGGATGTAGACTAAGAATTTTAGCAGAACTACATGAGAGTCATATGGGCATAGTCAAAACAAAGTCATTCGCTAGAAGCTATGTGTGGTGGCCTGGTGTAGACGAAGCCGTTGAGGCAATGTGTCGCAGTTGCCGCGTGTGTGCGGCGGAGAGTGACTCACCCCCGCGGCACGTGCCCTGCCCGTGGCCTTGGCCAGACAAACCATGGTCCAGGGTACATGTTGATTTCTTAGGCCCCATATCAGGAAAAATCTTTTTTATCTTGGTAGACGCAAGAACAAAATGGCTAGAGGTGACTCAAGTCGCTAGTACTGCGGCTAGTCACAGCATTAAATTTTTAAGTGACCTTTTTTCCCGTTTTGGTTTACCGAAACAATTAGTTTCTGACAATGGCCCGCCTTTTAACAGCAACGACTTTTCACAATTTTTAAAATCAATAGGGGTGGAACACATATTTTCGGCACCTTACCACCCGGCCTCTAACGGCGCGGCTGAAAATGCAGTAAAAACAGTTAAAAATAATATTAAAAAAGCTATGAGAGAAAACGTAGATATATCTGCATCTTTAAATACGTTTTTATTGCATTACAGAAACACAGAGCACTGTACAACGGGAGAAACACCAGCAATGCTCATGTTTGGTCGTAGGTTGCGAACTAAACTCGATGCGTTAAGACCGGATAGGGGTGCTAGGGTTATCAAAGCTCAGAAACGACAGCAGGAATGGGGTGCTAGAGGTAACCGTACTCTTTACCCAGGAGACGAGGTCTGGCTGCGCCAGTATGGTGGGCGAGATAAATGGAGGTCAGGGAAAGTTACAGAAAAGATAGGAACTTCCGACTATAGGGTAATCGATGAGTTAGGTAGGGTGTCGCACAAGCATATCGATCAGCTTAAGCAACGGATACGGAGTTCACTAATCTGTCCTTCCAGTCCTGTAGAACCAGGTACTGATACCGAGGATATTACACGGGACTGCGGATCGCCTAGTCCGAGTAGAGAGATGTCGCCCGCAGTTAGAAACGACGAAACGGCGGACCAGTTCCAGGATTGCCTAGAAGGAGACGCAGACGCAGCACCGGCACCGATCCCTCGCTCACCCCTCCCTGATTCGCCCCAGCCTCGTCCGGTGCGACAATGTCGAATAAATAATCCACCGCGTTACAAGTTCTAATATACTTACATTCTTTATAAGTGTAGCGAAATGTAATAATTCTAAAAACTAATCTTTTCTCATTCCTACATCAAGCAAAAAAAAAAAAAAAAGAAGAAAATAATAATAATTATGTATATTTAGTTAAGTTCTTAGATTATCGTATGTATTCATTCAAATAGAAAGTGCCAGTAATTAAGGGTAGAGGTATGTAATGTATAAATACATATGTAATATATAGGCGTTCATCGCCTGGCCGCCACCGCGCGGCGCCAGTCGGAAATAAACAGTCTTACGTACCACCCGCGTTTTCATTTCTACACACCTCAAATACAAAATCGAAATTGTTCCATTGATGCCACAGACGGACATACAGATACACACGTTTAACTTATAACACTAACACCCCCTCTTTTTTGGGTCAAGGATTAAAAAATAAAGTCGGTTGATAAACAGACGAGGAACAGGTACAGTTTTATCTGAATCTACTTATGTATATACTTATAGATTTGGATAGTACTCGTATATTCTCTGCCACCTTGGTTAAGTGTCATAAGTTTGTTGCACAACTTATGTTTGCATAGTTGCCTACGAAGTAAAGTCGAAATGATGCAAAAGATGTGATATCTTTCCCGTTAAACTCCATTATCAAGACTACGAGGACAAATAATACTTTTTTTTTTATGTTATAGAGGGCAAACGAGCAGACGGGTCACCTGATGGTAAATGACTACCGCCGCCCATGGGCACTTGTAACTCGAGAGTCACAAGTACGTTGCCGCCCTTTAAGGTGGGAGTAGGAGAAAAGGGGGAAGGTTGGGAAGAGTAGGAAAAGGGGAGAGGGGAAGGACGGGAATAGGGGAGAGGGAAGGGTTAGTACCTCCGGTAACCTCACTCACGCGGCGAAATGCAATGCAAGCATTGCTTCACTACCGGTTTTCTATGAGGCCGTGGTATCGAGCGGAGTCGAGCCGGCCCATACGTGCCGAAGCATGGCTCTCCCACATACAATGTGCTAATGCAAATGTGCTGTCCTTGCGGTTTAATGTTAGCACGAAGATCTTGACCTGAGACGGAAGTTTTTTGCAGACGTAAAAAATAGTTAGCACGCGGATTACCTAAGAAAATTGCACTTTTTTGCAGACGGTGCATAGAGGAAATTCGTTTGTGACCCTTCTTCAAAAATTTCTTCTAGTGAAATTTGTCTTTACCAATAAAATTAATTCGATATAACGAACTCAGACAAACATTGAACCCATAAAATAATTGACGCTATAAGAAATCCAGATTTTACAGTAACAGTACAGACTCTATAAGGAATTTCACATATCCACGACACCTACTGTCTACTATCGAGGTGTCTTGCTATCGAAGTAAATAAAGCACTGCATTCACTTTACATTTCGAAACAGGGTCGCTTAAGACCAAAATACACGAACCAGTTTCACGCGCACTTTATGGTCATAAAAAAATACTACTGTAAAAGAAGCGTGATTTTAATAATGTATCATGACATAAAATACAACAAAATGGTACGACAGTAAGCTACAATCGTCTGAGCAAAGTCGAATAAAAATGTCAGTATAAATAAAAAATATATATTTGACATTCATTCACACTCGTGTAAAAATCAAATTTAAAAAATAATACTTTGTAACGTAGATAATAATAACATAAAAATCTTAGCAACCTTAAAATATATTATTTTACGATTTTTTTAGTTTAATATAAATATTGATCATGTGTCTTTATGATACACATTATAAATTGCTGAGTGCAACCAACAAGGAATTAACAAAATAAGAAACTGCTAACATTATTTCAGTTATAAAAACTAAAATATACTGCTCTTTTTGTTATATTATATACATATATAGCAGAATAAACTGGAATTACGTTACATAAAATACGAAAATGTTTTTTTAAATAATGTTTTTAAAACGCTAGAATAGACTAAAAAAGTATAAGATATTTATAAAACTAAAAAAAACATATAATGTAAAAGATAGAAAGCTATAGCGCATAACTTTATTAGATAACTAACTCTTTCTCACAATTACATTGAATTTTTGAAAAAAAATACGTAGTAAAATTATAGCTTAAATGCATAATACAAACTGCTTGTGAGTACATCTGTTAACAACGCGTGTAATATGCATCGTGTGCCTTGGTCCTAATGTAAATTACGAGTACAGTTACCTCTTATAGGCCCGTTACACATGATGCGTTTATTGAAAAACTATTGACAAACGCAGGTGCGTGCTTTGGTTGACTTTGCATTTTTGGTTCATAGTTAGTTTGTTCAAGATGTTATGATGTGAATATGACGAATGTGACTTCATTTATCTTAACCCTTACATAGTAAAGAAGTAACGTCTGTATTTTTGTATGTTAGAAATAATCATGAAAACCACTGAACGGCTTAAAATCCTGTTTTATGACCAGAATAAATATCCTAGAAAAACTTAGTTTTAAAATTGCTTAAAAGAAATCGCAAAAACAATTTGTTTCCTGGCGAAGTCGGGCCGGGTGGCTTGTTAAGCATAATACTATGTAATTATTATAATAAAAACGTAATATAAGTCTTATGTAACTAACTTACATAATACATTAACTGAAAAAACTTTGAATGAAGATAATTTACTTTCCCATTGTATTGTATTTTTTTAAATTTAAGCCTGCATTTTAATTTTAACTTAAGAAGGAAATTTCGCATCTCAATTAAATTAAAAAAACTTAAGTTTAAGTAATTGACGGTCAAAGAACGTAAATAGAAATACAAATAGAGCTTATCTTGTTCGTTTTATTTAAAAAAAAACTTCGACAAAAGGTATACAAACCTGCATAGATCCAGCGGCGCAGTTGAGGGCTGCCTTAGTCCTGTTTAAAAATATGACTGGACTCAGGTCATCCAGCTTTGTAACCTGAAACAATAGTTTGATAATTTAAAAACAAATTTAACTGCTTTTAGATAAAAGATGAAATCAAAAAGGTTTGAAGTGTAGTTAATATGACGAAAAAAAACATATTGTCTGTATTTGGTTGACAGTTTTATCTGTTAACCCTTCAGAATGTATTTATATCAAACAAAAAAATTTTAAACTTCGCGTTCCATTAACTACTAAATAGATATACTTCTATAAAAGGTAAAAAAAAAATTAACGAACTTCTAAAAAGGACTGGGTTCTCATTTTGACTATTTCTTGTGAGTTTAGGTTGCGAGCAGTTATAAATTATGAATAGATTTTCATGGTTCATTTTTTATTCGACATCTTACATTATATATTTTGCATTGTATATTGTTTCAGCGTCCTCCCATAAAAAAATAAAAAAAAACAACGCAATGAATGAAAAGCATTGAAGTCAGTCACAATTTTTTTTAAAGAAAATGAGAAGTTTGACTATATCATCTTTGAGTATCTTCTGAAGGTGTGTGTCACTAAACTCCTCCTAAACCTCTAAGACCGATTTTGATTCATTATTTGTGTGTTTGGGTGGTTTAGATTTACAATTGAACCCGAAAGGTAGCGCTACAAATGATTTTTTTTTCATTTTTTATGAAATGTTTTTTTTTAACGAACACAAATAATAAATAAATGTGAATCTTAACTTACTTATTTACTTACTTATTATAAACACACCCTTAACAACGTTCATAAATAAAAATATATTGTACTTAAGTTAACTTTGCAAGATAGTATTGAACCTCAGGGCAGATGAATGCACCAATAATTCTATTTTTAATATGTTTCATGCTCAAGTTTGCTATAAATCTGTACCACTAATTATTACCCTCGGGCTCTCACTATAGGTGGTTGTTGTCCATTGTATCACGGCAAGAGTTTGGCAATACGAATAGGTGGACTAATCACTACGGCTGCAGAACACAGCGAATATGTTACTTCTTTAGAAATGGAAGCTTGTGAAATGATGTTTTTTACATATTTAAATAACTAGCTGTCTCCCGCGACTTCGATCGCGTGGAATTTTTTGTGAAATCTATTCCACGAGAACCGTATATTTTCCGGGATAAGAAGTAGCCCATGTGCTATGTCATTCAGATACGTTCAGCCCTTTTTGCGTGAAAGAGTAACAAACATCATTCCACCATCCATCCGTCCATCCATCCAACCTCACAAACTTTCAACTTTCATCTTTATAATAAATACAAATAAATAAAATTGAAGTGGTTGTAATTTCAAAATAATAGTTTTTTAAGCTCATGCAGTTATTTGCGGTACCTATGCCTAAAAATCAATTTTTAAAATGGTTTGTCTATCTGTCTGTCTATTTGTTACGGGTAATCTCCGGAACGGTTGGACCGATTTCCACGGGAGTTTCACTAACAGATAGCTAGTGTTATAAGGAGTATCTTAGGCTACTTTTATTTTGGAAAAAGAATTAGGGTTCTGGGCAAAATATTTACACACGTACATGTGAGCGAAGCCGCGCGGGAACTGCTAGTATTAAATAAGATTTAACGATTTTCAGTATTGTTATTGTAGCACTGCACAAGCTTTGAAGGTAGAGAAAACATCGTAAAAGCAAGCTTTCGAAAACATTTCCATAAAAAAATATGATAAACATAACGTTAAATGTAGTAATGGGATAATTACCAAGTTTTTTTTTTTTCGTAGAGTTCCTGATATTTCGCCATTGTTACAAGCATAATGTACATATATAATAAGTTTTTTCTATTCGTATATTCAGTGGCTCCAAAAACCTACAACAAATTGCCTAACGCTATTTTCCTTCATCGATAAGGCAACTGATAATTATTTTATAAGGAGTAGAGTAAGGAAAAATATATTGGTATTGGTATAGGGCTCTGTTTCCGCATTTAGACTCATAGACGGTCCATTATGCGTTCAGATATGGTGACTAGTTGAGCCAGCCTAGCTCCTTCCAGAAGCTTCCTGGGGCATTCGCAGGCTTCTAGGAGCGATCTCGCACCCGCGAGGATAGTTGCCCGTTGTGTGGCCACTCCCTCGCACTCCAGGATAACGTAGGAGGCCGTTTCCTCGGCGTTGAGACTTAGATATGTGTTTCATTCATCAAGTAATTAATCTATGCTTAAAGAAAGGCTTATCCTACTAAGTATAACACAATACATCTCCAAGTGACAAATGACGTATGTGACAGTGGAAACGTTCCCATTCAATAGGTTACTTATTCCCGATAGTTATAAGTACCATGTACTCAGCACCACAATATCTTAGGTCGAAGCTTGTTCTGTAGCTGTATTGACACTATTCGTTGATTGTACGTGCATTGTAACTGGGTTTCGTTATTACCATAAAGGTTCTAAAAAGGCCTTCTATAAAGGTAGTCAGTGCATGATTAGCAAATTATATCAAAGCTTTTGTCAGAGACAATGCTACAATGTATTTTTGGATGATTACCTTTATACAGACAAAGTAGGTACCTTTATACATACGTACAAACCATATAGGAACGCCTGTTGCATTATTTTCTTGCATTGTCCTAATATTGAACTTTCAATTATAAGTAAAAATTCAGAAAAGTTAAAAAAAACCTGTTCTTGTATGTTCATGGCGTTTCCATAGCATCTACATTTTGGAACAGGCAACTAGGTTTACATACTCCTGACCATTCAAAAATACTTATTAAAGAAATTGATATTTTCTTATTAATCTGATCGATATTTAGGATATAACACTGGGCACTTTAAAAATGATGAGGAGACGACTTGGCCAGCTTGAGTATTTAGGTTGCCAAAGCTTATGTTTATAACAACGGGATGCCTGAAACCTGGAGATGTCAACGTAATTTATTACTTCTTTAAGAAGAAGTCTAGTGGCCGGTTCTAGAGGCGGGGTCTCTAGTATAATTACCGATAGACGGCCCTCTATGCAGGGGATGTCTGAACGCAGAGGAAACGGCCGCCCACGTTATCCTGGAGTGCGAGGGAGTGGCCACACAACGGGCAAATATCCTCACGGATGCGAGGTCGCTTCTAAAAGCCTGTGAACGCCCCAGGAGGCTTCTGTGCCTCTGGAAGGAGCTAGGCTGGCTCAACTAGCTAGCCATATCTGAACGCATAATAGACCGTTTTTGAGTCTAAATATGGAAATAGAGCCCCTAACCAATACCAACAGTACAATTAGTGAATATAAAAAAAAAATCTCTTTGTATAGGTTTTAAATTTTAATCCATTTAAACTAAACCAAATTGCCCAAGTTCTCCTTGTAATGTAGATTTTATTACTTTTGAGCCAATTTCAATTTGATTGCGTAGTTCCGAGAGTCGATCGCTATTCATTAGTTTTCAATGAGCACACTGTTTTACCGGTTGGTAGCATAACGTCTCCGTGTGGAATGCACTTAGTATAATAACACTCTTGCTTATTTTGACTCCTATCTTGTCCATTTCTTGTCATTTTTTAGGTTATACCCGAGTACCATACCCGTAGGTTGCTATTTTCGTTTTCTAAATAACTAAGTTAACAAGTGATGACAATACGATGACGATCAATGGTTAGAAATTTTGAACATTAGAAAATTTTGTATATGTCACCAAAACAACAACCGTGATTTTGCAGCGGTCATGACCTAGTTACCACATTCAGAACTATTCTGACCGCAGCGTACCGGTGCGGTAAGAGCGAGTCTTGTTATTGATCATTGTGCTATATCGGACATCCAATACTCCGTGTGTAGGTGAAAAATGAGCTTACAAGTCACTGTCCGGTCGTTGGGCAACCTTAAACATGCCTTTTTATGACAAGAAAATCTATACTAATGTTCGTCTGGTATGTTGGTCTAATGGTTAGCGATCCTGACTGCTGAGAGTCAGAGGTCGGGGGTTCGACCCCCAGGACAAACAATTGTGTGATAAGCACAATATTTGGTCTGTGTCTGGGTGTAATTTATCTATAACTAGCAACCCGCCCCGGCTTCGCACGGGTACAAATTATACACCTAAACCTTCCTCATGGATCACTCTGTCTATTAGTGAAAACCACGTGAAAATCCGTTCAGTAGTTTGTCAGTTTATCGCGAACAGACAGACAGATAGACGCGGCTAGGGAATTTGTTTTATAATTGTAGTGATATGTATGTATTTAGTAGTGTATAAGTATGTTTATCAGCAGTCTGGTTACCATAGTACAGGCTCTGTCTAGTTTGGGATCAGACGGCCGCGTGTGAGGTGTCTCGTGTTATTTTTTATTATTATTTCTTATTTAATGGCCTAATTCTTGTGAAAACCTAAAGACTATAAATCACGCTACAACTTTAAAAATAGAGTAGTAATCATGAACTGTGGTGTCTGTGATATTGCGGGATGTAAGTAGTAGCTATACTTATATTCCTAAAAACACAAACATAACTCGTGAGTGGCGGACCGATTCTGAAATTGCCAAAGCAAAAGAATCTCTTTCTTATTGGGATTCGATTAATTAGATTCTGATAGCTGTCGCCCGCGATTACGTTCGCATGGAAATTTTGGTGAAATCTATCCCATGGGACCCGTACATTTTTCCGGAATAAAAAGTAGCCTATGTGCTATTCCAGGTTATATATTCTATCTCTGTTCCAAAATCATCCTGGTCTTTTTAACCGTTTTTAGGTGAAAGAGTAACAAACATCCATCCTCACAATTTTTTATCTTGGTTACCCGACGTTTCGATCGAATTGCACCGATCGTGGTCACGCGTGGACTCGGTGCTATTCTATGGTAACGTCGGGTGACCAAGAGGTATTGTTCCTTTTAAATATTATCACGATTAACTCCCGAGTACACATCTAATATGTATGAAAATTGCGAAAGTTTAAAAACAACTTTTATCTTTATAATATTGGTAAGATTTCTGTTTGGTAATTGTAATAGAATTTTACAATTTATTATTTTTGGGATTATTTGAAGCTAGATTATCTTTAATGCGTCTTCACTAATGACTTGTCTGCTTTATCGTTTATGTATATAATAACACCTATACATTTTCGTAATAAAATAATATTATTTTGTAATACCTATAAGTTTCTTCTGTTTTGCAATATTCGAGTGTTGAAAGAAGTAAAAAGTTTGGAAAGAAAGAAGGTGATTCGCACCAAACTCTGCAAAATCAAAGGGAAATCCTTCACCCTACAGATGACCGCCTTCGTATAACACTATTCATTTAGAGCTGTTTATTAACATGCTTTAATTAGCTTCACTTGTATAGACACAAACAAATCTAGAAAGTAAATTTTAATCTAAGTACTTCTAATTGTCGTATCGAAATGAAACTTTGCATGTATATGTAGTTCGGATGTCAACACTTAAATTTGGCATCTCAGAGCCGATCTAATGAATGAGCCAGGAGGCTGATAGTGGAACTATTCAGAGGCTACTAGTAAACTTCTCTAGTTTAACCTCATAAGATTCTTTTTACCGAGTCCAACAGAATAGAATTAGTAACGAAATTCTGATGATGAAGCCAAGTGGATAGCAAAACAATGTTTTACTTTTTAATTCGCTTCACTATTAAAGAATAGAATAGAATAGAATAAAATAATCTTTATTGTACACCAACGAGATATTTCTTTAAAAAAAAGAGCGGAAGAGGAGAAAGCGGCCTTATTGCTAAGAGCGATCTCTTGCAGGCAACTTTTGGATGGACAAAATCGATAATAGATAAAAGAATAACGTGAAGTTTTGGTGTAAGACAGAAGGAAAGAGAAAGCCATTTAGTTGAGAGGAATTATAACGTCATGTTATAAAACTAGGTACTTTATACAAATATATATTTTCAGAAAAAAAAAAACCGGCCAAGTGCTAGTCGGACTCCCGCACCGAGGGTTCTGTAAAATATTTTTATTATATGATGTAACCAAAAATTTACGGTTTTTTTTTCCTTTAGCTGTACTATAAGACGTACCAAATTTCAAGATTCTGAGTTTACGGGAAGTACCCTGTAGGTTTTGATTCCCTTGCGAGTATCGAAAATTTGCGGCATAAACGGCTGTATCTTTTGATTGCGTTGGCTTAGAAGTTTGATTTTCTCACGGGACAGGGGACCTTTCAAGGGACAGTAGACCTGAGTATTTGATATAAATCCAGCTTGATACCTCCACGCGTTCCTGAGAAAAGGGTCTTGACAGACAGACAGACGTTCAGACGGACAGACAACAAAGCGATTATATAAGGGTTCCGTTTTTTCCTTTCGAGGTACGGACCCTAAATAGTCAACTTTTGATATATACTAACATACTGAATAAATAAACATACCTACATATATAAATATCATAATTATACATACATAAACATTAAAATAATTAATATACAATACATTTAAAGATTCATTATATTTAATTCATTAAATTCAGCAACGGGAGAAAAGGAGAAATTAAGCAGATAAGTGTAATTGAAGCGTGTTTTGTTAGTTTTAACAAACAATTCCTACTTCTGGTGTGTAGAGTCACTAAGTTCATGAGAGCTGGCAACCCACAACTCACACCACGAACGTTCTAAGTGTTTTTAACTACCGATAAAAACTTACCATTAAGTGAGCCGTCAAGTGTGGCATGTGTCATCAAGTGTTTGGTAACGTAGTGGAATAAATTAAAAAAACGACGACTCCTCATTGCTCAACTTAAATGTATCAAGATTACTTTTAAAATAAAGTCACTTTCGTTTCGATACCGGTCGTGTGTAAATTAACCTTAACAATCAAATGCATTCTACACGACCAATAAATTATTATCTGTTCACATTTGACAATTTAATGCCGGCCATGAAATTCACGAAACTAAATGCGGAAATACATTTTTAATAACTGTTGTTTTTTGCGTGTTTATAGGTTTTTTGAAGAATTTTGATTAAATTGTCTATGCTTCTTTTTTGTTTTGTGAATTTTAATTATAACCTCTTATGGTAATAAATTATATCTTACTAGCTTTGGTCCGCTGCTTCGCTTAATTTTTCCATCTATCGGGAACTTTTTTTTCTGGATGAAAGGCCCTATGTTCTTTGCTGTATCCCTGGTAAAGTGTATGCAAAATTTCAACAAAACAGCACAAAATAATATCGTCAAGGTAAGATACGTACCTTCCCATCCAACACGGTCTGTTCGGGCAGTCCGTCACCCTGATACTCGATATTGTTCGCTTGGGACCCATAATTCGATTGAGCTTGCGCAGCGGCCAACACGCACGCCAACACACACCAAAATAACGCCATCTTTTATCTGAAACAAGGAAACATAGATTTAAAAATAGAACTATCTATAAAAGATCCACCGTCCTGTCAGTGCTCAATATTCGATTCTAAATCTATATCTATTGTATATTTAAACGTGAATAGAATTCTTTTTTCGCATTTTTTTTAAATTCACGAACGCTGGTATGTGAGGAATACTTAAAGTTTATTTATAGAAGAAGTGCAGAATGCTAAATTTTTAAACAATGTTGAATTTTTAAACAAAAATACACAATACAATAACGTATTGTGTATTTTTAAACAATACAATCGCGTACTAATTCGGGTGTATTTTACTGGGTTTAACGTATTGCTCTGCATAATATATAGTACAACAATTTAGCGATAATAAGACAGTCAATTGATTTTATTGTACGGTATTGTTATAAATAATGATTTAAGGCAATATGCCACAGCACGGAGGCGGGTGTACACTATGACGCTGACGCGTCGACGTGACGTTACGTACGAGTCACGTGAGCGGCACCGTTTGGACGTTTTGAGTCCAGACTCTCCGGATGGACATTAAAGTGCTTTCTTTTGGCAGCCATCAATTAGGTCGAACCTTCCAAATGGTTACTATTCAGTGTATCTAAGTCTGTAATTATTGTGAGAAGTGTAGTTGTGGTTTATAATCTACGCCATGAACCCTCGGGAGAACCCTACTGATGACCTCTCAGCGCTAACTTGTCGCATTCGCCGATGTGTTAAATTGGAAACAAAGTCTTCTTATTACAAGGTACTGATTGTTTGAGTCTCTTTATATAGGCTCTTTTGTGGTTTATTTGTGATTAAACCCATTGAAGGGTCTAAGACAGTTTAACTTTCAATGTCAAGCAGTGTGTCATCATCACTGATATGGATTCTTGCGTACAGGTGTCATAGCACATGGAGTATGGAAAACATTAGGCCTGAAGTGTGAAGTAAGACCCTCTACTTTACAAAGAGATACTGTCTATTTGCACCGAAAAGATGTATGCATGGTGTAAAACTTTAAAATGCTAAGTTCGTAGCTTGGCAACACTGTTTTTTTATGGCAGGATCCGATAATTTCGGAAAGCAGGAAATATTTTTGCACTATTGGCAGCCCTGTTCTCGGCAATATAGACAAACTAGAGAAACACAGTTACCTACACTAACTGTCAATAAGAAGTATTCAAGCGCAGTCACATAGAAAGCTATATCAAACCGATATCTTCGTAAAACGAAGAAAGTAGCATCTCACGTTACGGAATACAGAAAAATGTTTTTTGTTACCCTTTCTATACGGATCGTTTTCACTTGGAGAAAACTAATTGCAATTTTCTTTTTATTTTCTCCATTAAATATGCTGCTGCTTTTTTTCAAATCACATATCACTGTCGTCAGGTTCTAAGTGGATGTAATAAGGTGACTATACTAAAATATGTACGACGTTTAGGAATGGCCAAACCTGTGACCTACAGACCTAAAACTGCAATCAACAAGTCGCGAATGTAAAAATGCCGATATTTTGGGTCTTCTTGGCTCTAAAAAGGTTTAATTCTATCCATTTGTAAGCCTGGCTCCGGGAAACCCGCGAAAAGAACTATGTATTTTCTGGCCGCTGCGCGATGTAATAGTCTCCTATTCAAGAATAAAAATAGAACACGTTTATATTCTAGAATAAAAAAATCATATGTAAATATAAGAAGCTATTTTAGGAACGCCTACTCAATTTTATAAGTCTTTATACATCTGACCTTTTGAAGCCTTGAAAGTTGGTGCCTCAGCCTCATGGCACAAAACAAGCAAGCTAGAGTTTAATATTTATATATTCATGTTATTGTATCTCCATTACCACTAATAACACAACAGTAAAAAAGTTTCTTGTTTAAATAACTCTAACCACCGTATTCGCTGAACTCACATCCGAACAAAAAAAAAATTGAGAACTATGAAGGCAAAGAAATCTACTCTTGAAAAGACCTAAGACGACAGTATCCTGTAGACTTTTGCTCAGATGAGACGCCCGGAAATGCCTTCACCACAGGATGGATCAACCTATAGTAAGTCCTTGTTTCCTGATGAGGAATGTCACCAGAGTTCCGCGGGTAGTGGGCATGGATTGGCACTGGTGTTTTGAGCATTGAAGCACATCGGTTAACTGCCACCAAGTATTTGTTTAAAAACTCATTTGTGCAAAAAAGCAACAAGAACATCGCCAAGAAGGCCCTGAAGGAAAGATCGAAATGATAAGCAAAATGAAGTTTTATGTATGAAACTAATTATAGTTATGTCATCTCATTACTGTCTTACTGGCTGGACTTATAAATGAATCAAATATATTAATATTACATTCGTAAATATTCAACCAATCTTACGTACGTCATCATGATTCTTGACATTATCTGACATTAAAATAGTACAAAACTGACAAGTGGACAAGGATATGCGCGGGCGCAGGTAACCTTTCACCGCACAAGGTCGCCCGCGGCTTGTGTCGGCATGTCGCCTGACCAGTGGTTGTTGTGTCTATGAGCTATGAATGCTATTATATCATTTTGTATGGTGATTTGAATTGATTGTATTTTTAATTCTACAGCTCTACAGAAAAAGCGGTTTTTAGACTTGACTAGCAGGGGTAGTTTAAAGTGCCCACGGGTATAATGCGTGTATGTCTTGTAAATTGCACGTAACATATACATATAGCAGTATATTTCTACAAAATGGCACGAAAAGGACCATATAGAAGACCGAGGGCGGGAGCTCATCATCAAACATTTGAAGCTTACAGCTTACAGTTACGGCCCCAGCCAGATTAAATTTGGCATTAAGAGATCTTGGTGCAACAGGTGTAGATGGTTATACAGGGGCAACAGCAACCCCCTCAACGACCTCCACAGCATACACAGTGTGCCGAGGAAAACATTGGGAAACACAGCAACACATATTTGATGAGGTCTTAGAGAGTACTTAGAGTCAAAAATAACAAAGCTTCAAGGGAGAAGGTTGTGTAAAAATATAATTGGATAAACTACAAGTTTTTCTTCAACTAGATAAACGGCAATTTGTGATATGTTATTCAGAGAAATCACTTTTTTATGTTGATTTTTTTTAATTAGGGCTTTCTACTTCCCTCCTCAAAATGTACAAGTTTTCTACTGATTGGTAATGTATTAGGCCCACCATATGCTTGCACATAAAAAATAAAATTGAAGAGGTGTCAACGAAACCCGTTGACACAACCCTTGCATTACTTCATTATACGAATGTGCAACAGCCTATAATGTTTATTCATTTTATCGTACAATAACACGCAACATGCGTATAATGTTGCCTGAAAATCCAAATACACACGCAGCCCTAATCAATACAACTGTTTTAAAACACTCTTATTATCTGTTCGCTTCAAATTATTCATCTTTTTTTAATCAACATACTGGCTACGCTATTTTTTTAAACATTGATAACACTGGCCGCAGACTAAAGTCTTTGCCCGCCAGACTGCAAATATGGCGGCGCGCGCGTTTGACAGTCAAATTACTTAACGTAGTGTTTGTATACTCTTTGCAAACTACTAAAGATTTGCATGTAGTTGTTTCTAGTATTTCTTTTCGCATTCGAAAATCTATTTACATGATATTTACAGATAAATATTTATCTGGGTGTACTCTATCTGTTTAGAGAGCTTTCATAGCAAGGCTGATTCGACTACAAAAATTAATTGTAATTTGTTAATTTTAATACATCTATAATATTGTACTTCTAGCTGTATACAAAAAAAAAACCTCTCCATATGCAACAATAAAATTACACTTACACACAAACAGACTAAATCCACACGGTGTTTCCTCACAAGTGGGTGTATTGCAGGGGACCCGGATACCGGGGACCCCTCATACCCTAAGAAGGAAGCTTCCAGGAACCACTGCAGACATTGGCAGCCTTTTGATAACAATAACATTGACCAATGCTTTAGCAGATTTATCAGAAAATGTACGCAGAATACAAAAAATTTGGCAGTCATGGGACTGCCGACAGAAGTGAAAACTTAAACGAAACGACGAACTTAAAACGTCACATTAGCAGGTTGGTGACATTAATTAATAAGGAGCTGACAGAACTCAATGTTTAGATTAGCGCCCTCTAGTCTATCTGTATATGTATTATTAGCGTGACAGTCACGAGTTCAGTGCTTTTTCCCCATAGCAAAAGTGCACAAACGTGCCTAAAGTTTTCACTTCAAAAAAATTGCTACATTTTCCAGAGAGTCAGTATAAAAGTTATACATAGGGAAGGAAAAAAATTGAGAAGTTTCTTGCCACATTCATGATGTAAAAAAATCAATAACATTGAAAGTCATAAAAACCAGTAAACAGTTATAAGTACCTACGCATTGTATATAATTATACGAATCAATCAGACATCCCTGATTAGACTTCCACGTACGCATAATTTTCAGAAGTTCTTTATGAAATCTTGCATGATACAGAACCACCAATCACCAATAACAGATATTACTTCCCGAATATTAAACTAACGTTCGAGATATCGAGCACACGCCCCCTGCTTTCAAAAGTAAGACTTTGGAACCGACTGAGGCATTATCGAGAGTTTCTTCTTGTAGAGAATGTAAGTGACAAGCGAAGCGATTTATAGAATGCAGCTACCGTTTAAAAGACTGCAAAAATATCGAATTCATGGGAGATTCCTAAACCCTTCTCTGATTTTGAGGGTATCCCTAAAATTTGAGCAAAATTCAAATTCAATACAAAATTCCAACACAAATTTCAAAATTTTTACTGAATCAATTAACCCATAAAAATATCCTCAGTCCTCAAACTGTTCTATGAAGAAAAATTGGAATGAAATGTTTGCTTACTAAAATACAAACATAATTAGTTATCACAATCGCCACACTTTTTACCTTACACCAATTGCCCAAGTCACAAAAATCCTGAGGAAATATCATTTCACAGTTTCATTATGTACCAAAATTTATATTCCAAAATTACGAGTCCAACTGGTTTTGATACTTTGAATATGAAAACACGAGCAACTTTTTCACATGTATATTTTAGCATTTTTATGGCGCACAAATCATCTGTTGCGTTTCAAAACGTAATAAAATGAGAACTTATATGTTTTGATATCATCTTTAACGATAATTTTAAGAGTATCCTTCGATATTAAAAGACTGTCAGTCCGTTAGTGTGTATATAACTCGAGAACCGTCACATTGATTGGCGTTATAGTTAGCACATCTATAAATTTAAGTAATATAAATTAAGTTATTTACACATTAAATTGTAACATCTGGAGCCTCCCGTGTTACGTTTCATCATAAGGAAAAACTGCAACAACAGTAGCGTTATAGTTCAACTATTCCGCGAATAAAGATTGGTTGTAAATATTGACTCCTATATCTTCGTAAAATATAGGCATGGTATGCTAAAATTGTTCTAAGAAAAGAGTAAAGGAATGAAGAACAAAATTGTTTAGAAGAAACGAGTGTTCTCCTATATGTTGGTGTAAATCGCCGTCGATGCTCTGACCACAAAAGGGATTGCAATCCAGCCGGTATCTCACCAATCTGACCGGATCCGGACGGACCCGGCCGGATTGGACATAATATGACTTTTTGTTTGCTGCCAAAATTATCTGTATTAAAGAGATTTAAGAGAGTTATCATAAATTTTATAAAAAAGTTAATTTATTTATTTATTTGATAAAAACCAACAGTTATACACTTAATTAAAACAGGTTTAATTAGACAGACCATCAACTTTGTCTTCTCTGTTACCAACCAAAAATTTAAATCTAGTATTCATGTAATTAGATAAATCTCAGTGTTCGTATTAGTAATATTACCTCCTCGTAAGTTAAGTCTTTAAGTTTACACATAACGTCGGTAAAAATCAACTTGTTATTCACATGGCGTTACCTATGTAATTTCCTAATACTACCTATATTTAACTAAATCAACCAATAATGAAATTTCATCTTAAATAATTATTTAAGATTACATTACTTAATTATTTTTGATAGGTATATAGCAAACAAAAAGTGTAAAGCGAGAGCTAGAGCTACATTAGGCCGACGCACACGCCTAAGACGTCTCACACGTGTGCGTCGGTCTCATGTAGCGTCTCAGACGTGTGCGTTGGCCTAATGTGGCTCTCGCTTTACTCATGTCGTTTACCAATTGACTTCTTAGACAAATGCGAAATAATATAACCAGAATCTCAAAAGGCCATTTCAACTTCCATTCTTGTAGACTCGCAATTCTAATGTGGAGTAAGGTTGGGCACGTTCGGGGTGCGGTAGTCACTGCACAAGTAACAATGCGCAAGAAACCTTCGTAGAATTGGAGTCGGATGCCTAAATATGTGACCGAGGCGATTACATAAGATCATCTTACCTAATCGTATTCGCCTTCGCTAAGAAGCATTCATTATTGATATTTCCAAGGTCCTTAGACTAGTATTGGTTGGATTAATGTCTCTTCATTTACGTTTCTAAAAATACACATATAACAGAAAACAAGAATCGCTCCAATCGCTTCGAATATTCAAACTACATTCGAAAAATGTTTTTTTAACAAAATATCACATTTACGGTCTGGTTTTAAATAAAACTACAATTTTATTTTAAACCAGCTGACCCGCGCAACTTCGTCCGAGTTAGTAAATTTTCCCCTGTTTTGCAACATTTTTCATTTGTAGCGTGATGTTATATAGCCTATAGCCTTCCTCGATAAATTGGCTATCCAACACTAAAATAATCTTTCAATTCAAACCAGTAGTTCCTGAGATTGGCGTGTTCAACCAAATAAACAAACAACCTCTTCAGCTTTATAATATTATAGTATAGATAGATAAATAAGAAACTCTAGCAAATTTTGGTCTAGTTTAAATTTTGAACATAAAACGCACAAGCCAAAAAGTACCAAGTGCCAAGTACCGACTCCAAGAACCTCCTTTTTTTTTTCTTTAATTATTATTTTTTGTCGTAAGTTTAATATTGAATCTCGTCTTCCTTAAAGAAACGTCACAAGACTGCACTATCTAATTATACTTGTGCTTGAACAAAGTCGAATAAACAAATTAATTATTTTTTTAAATATTTTCTATTCAATTCGAGTTATGTCTATGTATTCTTTGTGAAAAGCACTCCAAAGTCTCGGCAGAAATGGCAATTCCTGACTTGTATTACTGAAATACTGTGGTTCAGACTTCAAACTAGAGTTAGAGAGACTGGAGTAGACTCGTCTAGAAATTGCTTTGAAGGCCTCTGCATAAATGTACTATTATGAAAAGTCATAATTTGCTACGAAACTGAACAAATTATCTTTTAGTAAGTACAGTTGTTCACAGAAATGGCGTATTCATAAACTATAATTATGAAATCAATAGAATTGGCAGTAGAAACAACTAGTCATTTGTTGTAAACAATGTGTAATAGGGCCATAGCTTTCTTTACATATATATATATTTTACTTTGACCGGTAATTCAAAATGTGATTGACTACTGACTGTAATATTACAAAATGCATATGACATGTATGACTGATTCAATTAGCAGGACCTTGTGCGAGGGACGTCTCCCACGAAGCCACTCACGCGCATCTAACGGTACAGTCGCAGGCGATAATAAGCGTTTATAAATTACTTGCATTACGGTGTGAGGTGAGACTTTCGTGTCTTTACACTTGACTAAGATAAAAATTAAAAGAGGCTGTAGAATACTGGAAAAATATGGCCAATTATCCCTCAGACGACAGCGTTCAGATAGCATAACAAGCGACGATCTTGTGATGCTGCTGGTTGGTAATATCACCATACACACATTACTGGTAACAAATTTTTAAGGGCCACCGGTAGTGACTTACTATTAAGAGAGCCGTGTAAGAGTTTCACAAGTTGGTTCATTAAAAAAACTTACCTAATAAGATTACAAAATTATAAATAAACAAATCCCACTCATATGGTTCGTTCTTCGCTTCTATCAACACTGAGGTGTTACAGAAATGTAACAATGTACATGTATTATTTTCTTTTTCTTTTATATAATGTACTTTGAACTCCGTAGTCTAATTAACATAGAGTAAATGTAATTCTTTTTTCATATAAAATAAAATCTTCATTTATTGCATGTTCATCAGCAGTCTGGATACCATGGTACAGGCCTCCCTAGTTTGGGATCAGACGGCCGTGTGTCAGGTGTTTCAATTTATTATTATAATACCTGACCAAAAAGAATAAAATGGAAAAATTGTTCTACAAATGTAAAGATAGTTTCGATGAAAAAAATAAAACCCTATACATATGTATGGTTTTTTGTAGTTTGAAAGTAGACAAAAATACTGCTTCCGCAATTTTTATTAAATGTATAAGTGGTCGTTTTCAGGTACGTTTACTACGTAAACACCACAACCACAACTAAAAATATACATATATATGCATATCTGAATCCGACTGTACAGTGTTTATCTAGTGCCTGCGTGCGCCGCTGGTGGGCGCCACGCACATTGTTCAACCTCCATGATAATGTGCTCGATCAATAATGATTTCGTGTGCGTATTATTATTGGTAAACTTTGTGCAAAAATCGTTTGTAGGAAGGACATAATATTTAAAGTTATTGTAAAGCCGACGTATTAAGTACCTACCTACCTTTTAGTTGGGAAAATCACATCTGAAGAATTTTAATAATGTAAGGTCAAGTTCTATAAAAAGGTAAATGTTTATTGCAAATATTGGCCCGCACTCAAAAATAACCCTATTCTATTTATTGAAGATACCTATACGGTTTTACTCACGTGTTGGTGTCATACGCCATATTCTATCAAGGATCGTCTCTCTCTGTCTCGTGGTCAGGCATCCCCGAAATACACAAGTGAATAAAACCAAATATATCTTTAATGAAAAATATTTTTTCTCAAATAGGTACAGGGGTTCCAGAGATTACCCTCCATATAAAGGCTAATAACGCACTGTTTATAGTATTCGTATACATTGTCATATTTTTATCGAAACTCGTCGATTATAATTGTCTCAAATTTTATAATGTACCTACATACCCAATTTGCCAACTTCTTTTTTTTTTTGCTTCATTACCTTAAAAGTAAATACGGAAGCGTTTTAGAATCTACTTTGTTGGCCGTTGGTTCCGCTATCTGTCAAGACTGTTTCTCAGAAAAGCAAATAGCGTGCAAGTTAAAAACTCCTTTAAATAAAATTCTTTTCAGGAAAAAAGTAAAGATACTTTTAAATTTCCCGCCAAAACACTCGCATCTGTCAAATGAAATTGATTACGTTACTAACCGATGAACTAGCCACAAACCAAAAGTTGAAGTTGAACCGATAAACTGACAGTGCTCCATAGAGTAGGTAGTGTAAGTATGGACGTGGGTCTGTCTGTCTGTCTGGTCTGGTTACCATCCTCACTTCCTCACAAACATTCGCCTTTATAATATTAGTAAGATTAGTTAGAATGTGATATAAATAAAGCTTCTTATATGCCAAGGTAGGTACTCCATTAAGAAAAATATAAAATGATTTACAATAAGAAACTAACATGTAAGTTATAACGGCTCTAATCATAATTTAAGACTAGTGATGGTAATCTATTAATAGTTCCATTATCGATAGTTGGCCTTGAAAATAACTTACAATATCGTGCTGTAATAGTGCTGCTTATTTCTTATAGTAACGATTGTACTGACGATAATTAACTGAGCAATTGATATTATCGATAGTATATGTGTTCTATAACTGTCCATTATTAATGTAATCATTTTTGTGAATACGTTAGGGCATTAGGTAGGTAGTTTGCAAATTGTCGACAGTGTGTATCTTTTAGTAAGGTGATATTAAATTAAATGAAACGTATTCGATTGTAAAAAAAAATTGTACAATATTTAGACTACTTACGGTGTAAAATTTTGTAATTTCTTTTGTGTAACTCTTTACCGACCATTATATTGTATGCACATGTAGCAAGGACTTCTCAGACACAAATAACAGATACCGTGTATTACTGTTAATTATGTAAGTTCCTTATATAATTAACAGTAACACCTTTAAAATACTCTCATCGATATTGACACTGCCCCTGAATTATCGATATCGACAGTCGCCTATCGAGCAGCACTATTTGACTGTACCTAAAAAGCAATTAATTTTCAAAATATGAACAATTTAAAAGCACGAACACAAGAAATGTAATGTCGTCATCCGTGAGAAACATCTCTATAAATCTAAAGTATCTAAATATTAAAACCGGATTTCAATTTATTTACAACTTACCTGTCATTGTGTAGATTATTAAATTCATACCAACAAAGAAACTTCAACTCTATTGACAATTACCGTGAATTCAATTTCATCTGTCTAAAGTCAGAGCTCAAAGATGACTTTAAATATTCGACAATAAGAACGCGACAATCATATTTGTCATGGTCACAAATTTAAATTAATAATAAAGAATAAAACAGTTAATAGGTATTAAGATTAACGTGTGTATGATAAATTAAATTTCGAAGCATCTAATATTAGTTTTTACGGCTCAATCTTACAGTAATCTTCATTTTAACGACACTGATTGCTTTGTTTTCTTGCTGATGAATAGGTTCAACAGAAACCTTTTAGGAGGTGTGGCGATATCCACATAAAGCAAAATATAACTAAACGCCATCTAGCGAAAACAAACCGAACTACATAGCAACTTCTTACCCCGCATCGCGTAATTCCGTACCTACATCTTTTTGTCGTACCCTCGAAGAATTAAAACTTGTGGTGACTCATCAAAACGAATCATCTGAGCCCAAACTCGAAGGATTCACTAGTAGCCACTAAACAGTTCCACTATCCACCTGACCCCATCATCAGATCAGCTCCAAGTATAGTATTGTCATCCGAACAACATATACATACGAAGTTTGAATTAGGTACGACAATTAGAAGTAGGTTAAAATTTACTTTCAAGATTTGTTTACAGTGATAGTTAGTTACAAGTAGGCCTGCCATCACTTAAAATACCGACACCGGACAAAAATTTCAAAAACCCCGGACACATGTGTGAAATCGCGATTTTTGCGCGGACATCCTACAAAAATAATTACAAAAATGCAATTTTCTACATTTTTTATTAATCTAAACAGATAGTTTACGATTCATCTGACAATTATAATTTTCCCCTGACATCTCAGAGTGTCCGGGTTTTAACCGCACACCTTTTAAAAACCCCGTCCGGACGCTCCCCGGACGCCCTCTCAACTAGGACAAAGCCGGTGAAACCCGGGACGGATGGCAGCCCTAGTTACAAGTGAAGCTGACAAAAGCTTGTTAAAACTACTGAAGTTTTATGTTGACGGCCAGACAGATGGACAGCCAATTGATGTCCTTCTCCTAGTGGCTTCTCCAATCACAGGACGGACGTACGGGTACGCGACCGCGGCCTCTTCGAGCTACTGCATTCTCAGTCCCATTTTTCCATCCAAGACTTGCGGTATCCGTTACCCTAGCTCCCTCGCTCTATCCGTTTCCCTTACCCAAATTTACCTTCTTGCTTTGACCATCTTAAAACGATTATATTCCCTTGGAGTAATGGCGTCAGGCCAGAAAAAAACTGGCCAAAACGCTTTGCATTTTTACATATTGCCCCGATCCCAAATAAAAATGGGAAAAGGACAAAAATATTTTAAATGTTAATATAAAATACCCAAGATAATTATGTCCTCTACATTTATATGGAACATACTAGAATACTAGATTTAACAGAGTTACTAGTCGGGTTTTTTGTAGAACAACCTTTCCAAGAACTATCGATCGATCTGAAAAGAACGTAACTAAAAAGCATTCATTCACAAATAAAAATAAGAATTATAAAATCAAAAATATCCCTTTCATTTTCTCTGTATAAAGACGTAAGCCTTACACAAAACCTGCAGACCTTTATCGGCCAACTGGTTGACGGATATATCCAGAACAAGTGCCTTACAAAACGCATATACTTAACACAAGAACATGCATTATGGAAAATGTCACTTTATCTCTATTGTTGTAAGGTAGATTATTAAACGAAAAATGTGTACGGCCTCCTCCATTCTTTTTTGGTTGCAACAACTTTCACTTTTTGCAACGCCCTATTGATGTGTTTGTTTACGTAATGTGTGTGAGATCAAGATTAATAGACGTTTGGTGAGCATGTAGTTTGTTATTTATCTACGTAAGGAGTGACCGCAAAAAGTGATTGAGATGTTCTAGATTTCAATTGAAACTGAATTTGTTACTGTAGAGCTGTGAGGAAACTCTGTGCGAAGGTAAATATAGGAAGGAAATAAACTACTTCCATAATACATTTTTGAAGTAAAAACTTCTTTAGCAGCGTTGTGCACTTTTTAGGATGGGTAAAAAATGTTAAATTCGCGTCAGCACCGAGACCCTGATCGAAAATTAATAGAAAATGTGTCTTCGTATCCTCTGTCCTCTGTCCTGTCCCCATTGAAAATTCGTATGACGGAGCCCAGTTTCTTATATTTACATGTACAGCGTCAGAGAGACATGGAGAGGATGGAGAGGGAGGGAGGGTAGGAGAGACAGAGAAAGAGAGAGGGGGTGAGGGAGAGAGGGACGTTGTAAGTTAGTCGTTTCGTTAAAGTTTTCACTTCTGTCGGCAGTCCCATGACTGCCTTTCTTTTTTGGTCAAGTGTGAGTTGTAGATTAATGAAAAACAAAATGCCAATCGACTCGGTTTCATTTTGGAATCATTTTATTAGTATTGGAAGAAAAAAATCTGGACAGCAGAAATTGGTCCAATAAAAACAAATTAATTATATTCGTTAGTAACATTTCACTATGGTAAAAGTTATCCTAATTAATTTTATAAATAAATGCGAATATGACTTCGTTCGTGTTTTCTTCTTTCACGGTTTAACTAGGTACTCCACCGATCATCATGAAATTATGCATCCATGTTGCCAGTAACCGAGTAGGTTAGTAGGTAGGCACATTACAAAGATATGTAATACTAGCCAGGTCAGTCTAGGATGGGCGACCACTCTTAACACTTTGAGTCCCTCGGAGAGCACGCGTCGGTCCCGGCTGCCATACAAACATCTGTGGCATTCGTTAGGGGTAGTTGGAGGCCTAAAAACCCGACAACCTGGTCTAACTACATAACTTCGATATCGACTAGTACTTGGGTTGTGGAGGTCTGATGGCAGTCGCTTCACGTACAATATCTAAGTTCGGCCGTATCGTAGTTAGACTGAAAGCCGACCCCAACTTAGTTGGGCAAAGGCGCGAAGGATGATGTTACAAAAACTGACATAGGGAAGGTACCTTTCGTCCAGATTAATTGTTCTTTCCTCGAAGGATGCCTGAATTAATTCACAAGATCTATATTGAAAAGCTAGTTTTCCAATAAATATTGGGCATGTCCGCCATGACACTTATCTAGTAGTGAAGCTTTATGTCAAGGGTGAGCTACAATTTAATTTAATAACACCTAATTATTAATGTACGTTTTGTTTTATGAATTATTTTTGTGTTATCATTATTTTGAAACAATTTACAAAAGTTTTCCTTTCACATTAAAATACAGTTATATTCTTACATATTAATATTAAAGTGATTAAAAGTAGGTACTAAAAATATATTACCAGTTTTGTTGCAATAACTTCTTTGAATTTAATTGAAAAAGGAAGTGATTGCATAACTCCGGAAAGAGGATGGCGGGGCGCAGCGCTCAAATGGCCATGTTACGATAACCTAATAGTGAATAAATAAATACTTAATATTAGGTAACAACGCAAATTAATTCACATAAAAGGGTGTTACTAAAGGTGTGGCAAAATTTTAGAAGCGGTATGTGTAGCCGACAAATGTTGATTAGGCTTGAAAAAAAAACTTTCTTTCGAAAATGCTCTTTCTAATGTTTAAACAACACATAATGATTTTTTATGTCAATTTCAATGATTTTGTTTGTTTTTATGCAGACATTTTCAGAAAAATCTGGACATTCCATCAACATCCTTAGTACCAACATTCAAAATATTGGCATTATCGGTGAATTTTCAGGTTTAATTTTTCAGTTTCAAAATAAGTTTTCTTTTTAAAAATCACTGTTGATTAAAAATCTGAAATTTAAAAAAAAAATGCGTTTTACGTTAATTATGGATTTGACCACAAAATATGACCACACCTTTCTATAGCACCCTGTGTATAGTATACCCATCATGATTATCATCATCATAATTTCAGCCACAGGACGTCCACTGCTGAACATATGCCTCCCTTAATGACTTCCAAGAATACCGGTTGGAAGCGGCCTGCATTCAAGAACGGCCTGTGATCTTTAGTAGGTCTTCTGTCTTCCTATGACTTGATGGACGTCTTACGTTGCGCTTTCCGGTCCGTCGTGTCCATTCGAGAACCTTTTCATATCCATCCATCGATGGGCATCGAGGCCCATCGGCCATCCGTTATACGTGCTGTACCCTTCCCATTGCCACTTCAATTTCCTAACTCGTTCGGCTATGTCGGTAACCTGCGTTCGTTTACGTGTCTCTTTAGTTCTTATTCGATCCGCAGAGAAACACCAAACATAGCCCTCTCTCCATAGCTCCTTGAGTGACTCTGAGCTTGCTGATCAAGTCACGAGAGACCACGTTCCGGATCCATATGTCATCATTGGTAACACACACTGTTCGAACACCTTTTATTTACATAAAATAAAAAAGTACTTAATCTCTGGTGAATTCAATCTATTTTGATTAAGAATGTTGTATATTGTAAGATTTATAGAATGAGTCGTATAACATGATACTGTATAGCTATTTTTAAACCAAGGTACCGGTGCGATGAATATTTACCGATGCAGGTCAGAAGAATGTTTTCAGAGAAACACAGAACTGATATGACGTTAAAAAACTGTCAGTCGTAGGATGTAGAAAACACACGCACACATCTGTATTTACATATGTATCTGAGTGTGACGGTACGGAAAAGTGCCCAACGTGCCTACAGAAATATTCATTTCAAAAAACACGAATATTTTTTTTACTGCTGATATGTAGTATTCATGGAGATAGTTTGTAATAGTGTTACAATTTCTAAACCTACTCTGAAAGACAAGATTTACCATTAAGTCTTAAGAATTTCAGAAAACTAAAGCGTTTAGGTAAACAGAAGCTAACGATGAATTTTTTAAAAATCAAAATTTTGGACATAACCTTAAACACGTACAGAAGATGCCTCCGTTGGGTCACCTGTTGTTGCTGTCGCTACATGAGGGACCCCAGCAACAGGACCCCGTGACGATTGTTATTACTTATTAGTTAAAACTACTAATAAATAAAACCTCTCAATTTTACCGAAATAGATTATTTGGTCCCAAAAACGATATCCGCTTTCTTATTTGTGTCTTTCATGAACCAATTTCACAATAGGTAAGTGTGTCAAAAAAATATTACACCACGAATGTTCTAAAGGACAAATATTGATTCACGAATGCAATTACTCAATAGTTTATCGAGTGTGACAAAAGCTGATCGTTATGGAAAGTAGCCGAATGGTGTCAAAAGTTCCAAACATCTGCGCAAACGAGCGAAGTCCTTGCACACGCGCAGCGTCTGGCATTCGAATAATTTAATGAGCATTTGAATATCCGTTTTTTTATTAATAATTATTTTTATGTGTACGAATAATTAAAGTTAGGGTCAAGCACAGTCAGTAGCTGCTATTACAAATTGCGTGGTGGAACAATAGTTTATTAGAAAAAAATAACCTCTCCTTGCTTTTAAGATAAAATGATGATATTGACAATTCTACAAAATATTTTGTTCCGATACTTAGGCCTTTGGTGGCTTACTAAAACATGTGATTACCTGAACCACTGCTGAAAATTAATGATCAATAAAAATATTTGATATTTATTGTATTGCTTTTGGCGTTTAGTTTTTTTTTCTTTTCTTTATGGCTCACGGTTCCCATCACCACTAAAAAGTTGGTGTTTGTTAAATGGTTTTATTAAGGCGTTCAAAATACAAATGAAAATTACATCTATAACAAACATGATAATTCTAATCATTTTAGATTAAAATATTTATTAATAAGGTTGTAAGACACGGTGGGCCGAATCGCCCCCATCGAAAAAAATACTTTTTTATCTTACAGGGGCGGGAGACAGTTATTGCTTACCCCAGATGACAAAAATACAAGTAACATAATTCTTTAAAAAAAAAACCGACTTCAACAAAAAAAACTATTCCATAAAAGACTTATATATGGTTTTCTCATGAATGCCATTGTCAGAATTGGACCAAATTGAAATGGGACCACACGGAAAGCACCAGCTTTGAAATAAAAAAAGAATAATCAAAATCGGTTCACCCAGTCGAAAGTTCTGAGGTAACAAACATAAAAAAAAAGAAAAAAAAAACATTGAGTCGAATTGAGAACCTCCTCCTTTTTTGAAGTCGGTTCAAAAATAAGAGAACGTTGTGTAAAATGTATACGTATATGAACCTGGTATAAATTATATCTATTAAATGGAGCAAAATAAAATAGCTATCTGAATGTCGAATGCTGGCGTCTGGGTACCGCCTTCCTTTGTCAGTTGCCATAAATACTGATGAAACTCGATACCCAAGACCACGTTTTGTTTTGAAAAGTTCGTAACAAGAGTATGTTATGTCTTCAGATGTAGAAGGTCTTTGAGTAAGTCTGCTAACCATACGACGAACCGTAACAATGTTTACCATCTTACTGGTTTAAAAAAAAATAGGCAGTCATGGGACTGCCGACAGAAGTGAAAACTTAAACGAAACGACGAACTTAAAACGTCACGTTAGCAGGTTGGTGACATTAATTAATAAGGAACGAGAACTCAATGTATAGATTAACGCCCTCTAGTGGATCTATATGTGTATTATTATTGTCACGAGTGCAGTGCTTTTTCCAAATAGCAAAAGTGCACAAATGAGCCTAAAGAAGTTTTCACTTTAAAAAATACGGTCAGTTTGTAGGACTGCACGTCAGAAGCTGTGTCAGAAGTGAAAACGTAACTTAGATATACCTACACACAAATCTGTATAATTATGTATCTGACCGTGACGGTCACGCGAGTTCAGTGCTTTTTCCCCATACCAAAAGTACCCCGTTGGGTACTTTTGGTATAAACTTCTTTAGGTACGTTTACCTAAAGAAGTTTTTACACACATCGGTATATATGTACGAGTATCTCAGCGTGACTGTCACGTGAGTTCAGTGCTTTTTCCCCATACCAAAAGTGCCCAACGTACCTAAAAAAGTTTTCACACAGATCGGTATATATAATAATACTAGCAGGGCCCCGCGGTTTCACCCGCGTAAGTCCCGATCCCGTGGGAATATCGGGATAAAAAGAAGCCTATGCGTTAATCCATGTCTCCAGCTATCTACATACCAAGTTTCATCGCAATCGGTTCAGTGGTTTTTGCGTGAAAGAGTATCAAACATCCATCCATCCATCTATCCATCCAAACTTTCACATTTATCATATTAGTGGGATTATGTATCTGAGCGTTCATAGCTTTTCCCCATACCAAAAGTGCCCAACGTGCCCAAAGAAGTTTTCACTTCAAAAGTGTTATGTAAAACTCTAATCTACAGTAAGTACCAATATCGAAGCGAATGATTATGTTGAAATATACAGTAGTAAAGTTGCGTGTTCAAGACTTGAACTTGTCAAATCTGAGATCTAGACAGGCGTAAGTATCTACAGACACGTATTAAATTACAACTGTTTCGAAACACGAGGCCATGGTATACATGTACTTAAATTCTCAGTAGTTTATAGCTTGATAGGGACACAACACCGGTTTATTTAAAGTACTTGTAAGGAGATAAAGCACAGTAATTTCTGCTCGAATTAGAGCCGTGACGCTGGGTACGAATAATTATTATTATTTATTTTGTTGGTCTAGTGGTTAGTGACCCTGACTGCTAAGCCAGAGGTCGTGGGTTCGATTCTCACCCAGTACAAATAAATGTGTGATGAGCACGACAACTTGTTCTGAATATGGGTGTAATTTATCTATTATATGTATGTATTTAGAAATATATAAGTATGTTTCTCAGCAGTCTGGTTACCATAGTACAGGCTCTGCCTAGTTTGGGATCAGGCGGCCGTGTGTCAGATGTGTGGAGTTATTATTATTATTATTACTCTATAAAAGAGCCTGGTAAACCAACACTACCAGTTTTGTTACTGCTGACCAGTGACGCTGAAGCTATGGTTGAAACGATAGAAGGGTTGTTATAGGATCTTCAATGCAAGAACTGTTGAGGACATACATTTCAATTCCAACGGCCCACCCATTTGAGGCGCAGTATGTTGCATCATGTGGCCACACTACCACTTTAAAATGTAATTGTTTTTGTTCCAAATAAATAAATAAAAAGTGTGTGTGTAACTTATATACGCACGTAAGAAGTTATACTTCTTTGGCGTAACAAGATAAAAATCTTTCTAAAAATTTTATCAAATTCAATTCAATTTTTTTTTTGTGTATGTATGTATTTTATTCGGACTGATACAAAAGACGTGTTGTAGGTTCAGAAACACTTGACTAAATATCGTGAACTTGGTAACTTTTTTTTTTAAACTAAAATGTTGACTAGCTAACTTTAGGGTGTCGGTATTTCGCGCATCGTAAAATTTATTTTCCTAACGCGCCAAAAGAAGTATAACTTGAACAAAACCGTTTAACATTAGGCGGGAACAGTGCTTGTTTGGAAAACAGTAGGTACAAAAATGACACATTGGCTTATCTGTTGTCAATTATACATGTAGGTAGATAAATATACATGCAACTATTTATAAGTTAATTAACATTGTTGAAGTGACATTTCTTTAGAATCGTTGTGATTTGAAATTCGATGAAACGAAAAACTCACACTAAAAAGAGTCAAACATTCATAAATAGGAATTAGCCTACGAGAGAATAAAATAGAATACAAGAATACAAATTTTCCTATAATCTTTGTAAGTCAATGTCAACGTGGTGTAATTTTTGTGCATTTGCGTATTAAAATTCGTTGGTTAATTAATTTATGTTAATTATTTAACACATCTGTGTTAATTTGACCAATAACTTTTATGTAAATTATCTAAAATTAAATTTATTAACATAAAAAAAATGGTAAGATTACCTAATTAAATTTTTTTATATTATATTTAATGAAATTATTCGATGTAAACGTATCGTTAAATGGTTTTATGAGACAATAATCTATATATGTATATTCACAATATAACAATTTTTAACTAAAATAAGTCAAACAACTGTTAACTACATAATTATGACAATAGTCTTAATTAACAAAATGTATGAGATGTGAATCGTGTACAAACATTTTATAGAAAGTTCGATTTATGAGATTTAAGCATATTTTATGTCTGCCCATGTGTTTTTTTTAATTTTTCCTTGACTTGACAGGAATCAAAATGTTTCAAATCCTATACTTTGTCTAATTTAGGATGATAATTTTGACAGCTCACGCCTATGAAGTTTTGTATTTGTTTTCGGTAAAATTTACGACATATAATGTCATACTTCATTGATGGGTACCGCCCACTTAGTGTAGTGCCACGCGTAACGAACAACCAGACTATCTAAAATCATCGTATTGATAGTGAGTATTCAACTTCGTAAAACAATATAAGTAAAACATACGTAGATGTAATCTTTAGATTGTTACAGTATCATTATCATTACACTGCCATAAAACGGACTTGGGCTCATGTCAAACGTTTGTTTGTTTTTTTTTTTATAATTTTACCAATTACCTACGTTTATTAAATAGGTTCTAAAGTTTTATTATTATTTTTTTAGGCCATGTAACCAAACATATCTCCACCATTTACGACTCAGGAAATTGCCAACTTTATGGCAAAATGCCTGTGAAAATGTTACTGCGGATGACTGAAGAAAATTCGTATTTCTGGTTTCATTTTATTTCTGTGAGCGTTTATAGTGATATTATTATTTTTTATTAAATAGAAAAGACTGTTCATTTTGTATTATAAATTTATAATCGACCACACAGCATAACCATGCAACTATCGATTCCAAGGTATATGATAATAACAATCGAAAATCGAATAGGTTTCATGACGATTATACACTACCCTCATCCCTACCGTGAGCTGTCAAAATTATCATCCTAAATTAGACAAAGTATAATAGCTCGTATCAGAGATCCATCGCACGTACCTAAGTATTTAGTTATATTTTTAAATACGCACGATGAATAGGGTGGCTCCGAAATCATGGAGGCGGTATATTTAGTTTTGTAGTTTTTCTTTATTGTGCAAATAAATTAAACAACCTTTTGGGACGGATACCAAATTGGATGCTAAAAAGAAACTGATACTGACAGACAGAAAAATTCCCATTGAAGACCAACAATGGCCAAGGGACGATAACGAGACGCACTCCGAAATGTTTAACAACACATTTTTGGTTCCAAATATTATGAGGCAATAACTATCGAGCACTAAACTCTTTGCTGTTGGTTCTCTAACGGTTCTTGTGTAAAGAAATTAGTAGCAAGGAGGCGTCCGCATCGACCAATCAAATTCCACACTATTGCATCTAATAGGTTAAAGTTAGTATGTAATTTAAAAACCATATCTGTCAAAAAACGAATTACGCGCCATAAAGCCGCTTTGATGAATTCTTTTCAAAAAAAATATAGCCACTGTCACTTGGGATGATGTAAGGATTCTAACGATACCGATTACATCCAGGACTGTTCAGGGATTTAGAAGTTATGGCGGAATAAAAAACTCACATACATACATACATTCCCACATGAACCCTGAAAAAATTACACTCCTTTTTTGGACAGTCGTATAATAATGTATCAGTCTATTAATCTTGACAAAATATGTTTTTTTAACCGTAGCACTAAAATGGTAACAAAGAATGAACTCTGTGTCTAAGTTTTGTGACAGCAAGTAAAAGTAAACACGAGGGCAACTTATGTATGCGACTAACGAGGCAATCAATATAAAACATTATTATAATGAGCATAAATGAGAGTTCAGAAGCGATGTTTTTTAAACAACAAAAATGAAGAAACCAAATTTATACTACGGCAATAAACATAATTGGTTATTCCAAACGGACCAGGCACAAAAGTACCTAACGGCTTAAGTGGTTAAAAAAACGAATGGACAAATATTCAAATTGCATCTATTTTTAAATTAAAAAGAAAACTCTTTGGATCACAGATTATATGTATTTCCTAACTAATAAGGTCAAGCTATTGTTGGTGGCAATACGATAAGTGAGCCATAAAAAAAGGTCAAACTAATTCCGCATTCTTATTTCAAAATTTGCAATCAAGTTCGAACACGTGAGCCAATGGCCAACTCAGTCGACTTCGATGCAACTGGCGACAAACCACGTGGACCCTTAAGAATACCCCTCTATAATCATATTAATCATACATTTTCAACAATAATTATGACCATTAATTCATCCTTATTTAAATATTGTTCATGTAAATAAACTTGAATTTCAATTTTGCATCGCGGATCGACATAATTAATTAAATCTTAAATGCCAAGCACGTAGAATCCAACTCACAACAATTATGTTCTAGTATTTAGGGTCTATTTATACTTCAACTAAACGCTTTTTATAAGCTCGGCTACGCGTGACACGTCACAAGTGTCACAACCCTCAATATAGAAATATTGTATTTTCTTTCGTAAGTATAATATAAACGACCACCAAATATAGGTTTTTGATATCAACACCACTATATTACAAAAATATTTTTGAAAACATTTCTCCAGCTTACTTCATAAATACTAACATACATATTATCAAAAGGTAGAAAGAACATTATCAAGATTAATTTTAAAAAAAATTGACGTTGATTTATGCGTTTGATCAGAACGCCGAATTCTAGGTTGATTTTCACGGACGACTTACTGACGGTTATTTCATTTTTTGACTTAATTTGTATACCCGTCAAGATATCAATTAAGTTTTCGGCTGACCTAGTACTAAACAGAAGCGGTAGCATATACACGCTCACATCACATGCGCGTTAATGACCCTGCACTAACCGATTTACTCGGAACAAAACCTGAAAATACTAGCTGTAAACATGCAAGTTCGATCATAAGAGAAGTTACGCACTTGCACTGATCAAAATCTACACAGGGTGTTTTCAAAGTAATTCACCTCAGAGGTAAATTAACTATTATATAAATATATTAAAGTTTTCAACGGCAACCACTTAGGCTTGATGTATGGTGGCCTAAGAGGCTACCTAAGCATATCACGATGCACGAGAACTTAAAATTTGATTTAAGAAGTCGATATTACCACGACCTTTACTAGGGTTTGGCATGCGACACGAAACGAAACGACAAGTAGCAAACGTAGCGCGCTCTAGGCTCTTAGCTGTAAGCAAATCAATTTAAATCCTTGTTTTTTTAACTCCAATGGAGAGCGCGAGAAGATTCATAAAATATATAATATCGGAATCAGGCTTTATAGTAATAGTATCTACAAGAAATTTAATTCAATATACGACTTAAAACTATACTACTTAACTTATACTACAAATGACTGAAGTCTTTGTCGAAAAAAGGCGATTAAAATTGTGATTGAAAATGTAATTTCTAGCCGGTCCCAGCAGTTTCACCGAGGTTTATGCTCCTCTCATAACGGTCGTAACGTGATGTTAAATATTCTATAACCTCCCCCAGTAATTTGGCTATTAAATACAATAACAATTTTTAAATCCAACTGGTACGACCGTAGAATAGGGCAGTCAATCAAAGAAACAAACTCTTCAGCTTCATCATATTAGTATAGATTTTCTCGAACGCAGTGCGAAAGTGCCCTAACTCGATCCACCTATCAACTCGTTAATACAGGCTTGATACAAAAAAATATTTATTACACATCGTTTCGAAACCAAAATCAATTATGTTACAAAAACACGGCATACACGATCGCTCGGGTTTATACTTTTGCTTTTTTGACAAAAATCTTGTTCGGGCGACAGATATTTTTAAAGTCAAGATATTTGAGCCAGTGGCTTTCATACCAAGAAAGGAAATGTTACTTTTTCAGATATTTATTACGGTAGCAGAATTTGTACTTGTAGACATTGCCAAGAAAGCATGTAGACATTGCGAAGTATCAAATGAACTTTATCGTTCATTTTTTCCTAGTAAATAAAAATTGTTTACTAATTCACCATTATTTTCTCAAAAGTTTTTAAGTGAATCGGAGTACCAAAGATAATACCATTTTTGCTATATTTTTGTATTTTTCTGTTTGTTCTGTTGTGAGGGGCTCGTGGCTAAATGGTAACCGAGTAGCACATTACAAGGTTAAGTAATACTAACCAACCTGATAATGGGTGACCATTCTTAACACATTGAGACCCCTCCGTGCCTCGGAGAGCACGTTAAATTCAAATTCAAATTCAAAATCATTTATTCAATTAAGACACTAAGTGACATTTATGAACGTTAAATTGAAGCTACTGTTAAAAATCATAGATCGACGCAAACAGACGCCACAGCATGTACTGGATTGTCGAGGTAAATTAGGTGAAAACACAAAAATCTACTGCCTGCTTGTGTCGATCTATAACTTCCAGTTTCCAAAATGCGTAGAGCCTTATGAGAAGAATACTGGCAAAGAAACTCATGGCCACTCTTTTTAAAAGTCAGATCTTCAGGTACAATGGTATTAGTGTTACATAAAAGGTAGACATGATGCAAGCTGTTGCCACCTGAATTTCATTTTATTGAAATGCTCCAAAAGCTAACGTACAAACAAAAAATATCACTCAGCGATACCGTTGAAGGTTTGAACCTATTAAATATAGAAATCATTCAAGGTGCACATCAGTTACAAAGTCTACTGTTAAAACTAATTCGTGACTGGATTAAGAGGCTAGAGTGCAGTTGAACGAACCAAAATAATAGTATAGGCTAAAGCATCGCTGATTAGGCCGACCAGTCACCCCAAGCAGCACCCGTTCACGAGTATGACGCATGGACCAGCCATCGTCTCCTTCGCCATATCAGTGGCAAAAAAACGACCCGCCCCATGACGACGCCGCAAGCAATGACATTTTAGTGAGCATGACGAACCATAGTCGAGATACTGATGAAAATCACTACTAGTCAAAATTACCTTAATACTAACAATGGTTTGTTAATAATAAGCCTCTCGGTCCCGGTTGCTATACGAACATCTGTGGCATTCGTTACGGGTAGTTGGAGCCCTTAAATGTTCGACAACTTGGTCTAACTACAGAACTTCGATATCACCTGGTACTTGACAGTGAAGTCTAATGGCAGTCGCTTCACGTAAAATATCGTAGTTCAGCCGTATCATAGTTAGACTGAAAGTTGACCCCAACTTAGTTGGGAAAAGGCACGAAGGATGATGATCTGTTTGTTCTGTCTGTCTGTAAATATTATTGCTTCCTATAGTTACAATTTAAAAAAGTAAATAAAAAAACGTATAAAATAAATTATATAAAATCTTAATTATTTTCCAATAAATGGACATACATTAGTAGAAAAATAAATGGTCTATGTGAAGGTAAGAGTAACATTTTACTAAAAAAAATGACTATTCTGGTATATTTTAAAGTACAGGTAATTTTTTTCTATGCTATAAAAAAATAATAAGAACGTATTTGTGTAGTCAATTCAGCAGGTAATATAAGCGTTCCCTTCAAGATCTATCTTTTGTAAACAAAGATAACTCTAGATTTGGCATACATAGATGGCATTGAACCCTCCGCACCGAGCCTTAACTTACTTAAATATTTCAATATAAAGCATTACTTCTCACATTGTCTCCCCCGAAAGGACAGTCGGTACAGATACATTATCTTCAATACATTGTAGCATTATAGTATCTCAACCTGTAGTTATAGACCCCACCGAGACTACCTCATGAATTATAGGATATTTATAATAAATAAATAAAAACTTTATTAGCATTAATAATGTTTAGAATACATCGTTTGTCACTGACGATCGGATTTTCAACAGCTTGTCCATCAACGAATGTCTGGTTATGCATTACAAACGTTTAATAAGTCAAAACTTAAATTTATTGATACAAACAATAGAGACTATGGATACATTGGATACATATAACATCAAAATGTCATAATGTACTCATAAAACCGAGTTAAACTAGGCCAATTGGTAATACGATGGTTTAGTTGTTATAAAATCTACTTTTTACTTTTACTGAAAATAAAACCTTTTTCAAAGAGTAGTGTGGACATGTAGAATCGAAGAATAAAACATATTGCACCGACCCCAAATAAAATTGGGACAAGAATAGGCAGACGATGATAATAAAACAAAATAGTTCACTGTTTAAGTTATTATTTATGATTGGATTATCAAATAATGCTAGTTTTTGCTGCATATTACATTAATTATACAAAATCAGTTTACTACTGTCTTCAAATACACTACAATTAATGTTAATGTTATGGTTACAAAGTGCCGAGACTGCCTCATTCTGATCCTCGCCGACATCAATCTCGGTGCGGCTCAAACGAGTTAATTATAATGCACTCGCGGTTTTGTTACATTATTACGGCAATTACCTACTCAGTCATCAAATTATATCCTACTGTTTGAAGCACAATTCGCGAATTGCCTTTAAAATTAAAATAAAACTTTCATGTGGAGATTCAACACATAATAGCTTACGCTAGCTAACGATCCGATTAGCAATACACACTAATGTTATAAATGCGAAAGTAACTCTGTTTGTATATTTACTTTTCACGACTAAACGGCTGAAGGGATAGTAACGAAATTTGGGAAGCAGATAGATTATATCCTGGGAAAGGACATAGGCTACGTTTTATCTCGGGAAAATGTACGATTCCAGTGGGATAAATTTGAATTTCCACGATAACGAAATCGCGGGCAACAGTTAAGTGTAAATTGACTCGTTTTCATAAAACGAGTCAATTTACACTTAATTGCATAATAGCTATTAGTTTGAATGTCTGTATTACGTGATCTTCCTGTACAATTATCTATGCTGAGGTTTGTAGTCAGATGTATCTAACTAGAAAAGGGGTCACTTTTCATTATTATTAATAATAAAGAAAATATTTGGACTTATCTCACGAGATTGTCGACATGTGGGATGTGGATTCAGCAATCATTGTGCCGATAGTCATTTCGGCCCATGGGTTAATTGCTAAGAGCCTCGACCAACACCTTCAGAGGCTCACGTTAGGCAGCTGGATCAAGAGCCTAATGCAGAAGGCAGTTCTTCTCGACACGGCACGCATAGTGAGGAGGTTTCTGTCTCTGGAACCCTAACCACCGGTAGCTTGGTCCCTGTACCAGATACCGGTGGGACACTATTTTTTATATTTTTAAATATATTTATATAATAATGTATTTAAAAATGTAATTTATATGTATTTAAATGTTAATAAAGAAAATATAAACAACAGCATTAAATGTACAATATTTGTTGTTTGGTAAATTCACACATGTGTTTAAATTAATTTAAAAATAAACAGTTGTCTATGCGTGCGTCATATTAACATGTATTTTGGAAGATGCAGGATTTCCTTCTTAACTAAATGTTGTGGGGTCTAAAAAGTTATCAGTCGTCGATATCTAAAAGTTTGAGAAACATTTTTCTAGGATATATCCCGAGGACAATCTTACGCATCTTCGCATTCCTATTGAGGTGTCGTAGCTAACGAGCCGATCAAAGATACCTAGCCGTGACCGCTTGTTAAAACTCTAGATACACATCTACCCTTATAGATCTTATTGTAATGGCATAAGAACGATTATTAGTTGACAGTTAACAGCAGATGTAAGTACGAGGATATTATTAGGTTCTCGCCGTAAGCGAAAAGGGATAAGGATTAATATAATTGGTCTGTTAATTATAGAGTGGATCTGGGATTATGTGGAAACAAGTTTATTTAGATGTATTTTTATTGGTACTAAAGCGAAATTATGGAACTTGCTAGTTAGGTAATAAACGTTTACGGAAACCGATGAAACTGTACATCACCATATGAATAAGACAATGTTTTGTTGCAGCTCAATCCTTGTTTGATGTTAAGTTCAATATTTCAATGTGTATTGAAATGGAACGTTGTGTTACAATTTGAAATTAATTCACTGATTACATTTCGACTCCTACTCGAAATGTACTCAAAATATATATATATGTAAATTAGCTGTACCCGCGACTTCGTCCGAGTGGAATAGTGTATTTATATCGAATCAACAGCCTAAAAAATAAGTTTCAAGCTTCTAGCTCTAAATATGACGATACCTCCATACAACTTTTCATCCCAAACCTTTCAACCCCTTACACCCCTTTTTTCGCGTTAAAAAGTAGCCTATGTCCTTTCTCAGGCTCAAGACTATCTGTGTACCAAATTTAATTTAAATCGGTACAGTAGTTTTGGCGTGAAAGGGCGACAGACAGACCGACAGAGTTACTTTCGCATTTATAATATTATTAGTAAGGATTGTTAATGGTAAATTTCCAAAGACTCTTACGATATTATGCTTTTACTGTAATTAAATTAAAAAATACAGACAAATACAGTGAGCTTACTTAGACTTCCGTAGTTAGTTTAACGTAAGAGAAAAAGCATTCTGACAAGTTGCTGCGTCTACGTCTGCTAAAGAGATATTAGATTTGAATTAAAAACATGTCTTAAAATATTTAAATTTTGCAGTTGAAAGAGTATAAAATAATAAGGAATTTGTGGTTCGGCTTGTTGATATCGTACAAAATATTTATTTCGAATAATAGTATTTCATGCTCAGTGCCCTAAAGGCAAGGCAAAGGTATAAAACCGTATAGCCGCTATTAGATTAAAAGGTGATAAAAGGGGCGGTTATCGTCATTTATTATGAGATGTTTAAGCTTTAGGCTACCACTGGTTTTTAATACAAAACGTCGTAAATATTTTGCATTTCGAATATGCTCGAATATGCTTGCCCAACTTTCAGGGTTTAATTCCAATTCGTATAAAAAAAAAACAAATGGCGTCGACGTAAGAAACTCAGTCTGTTTTTTTTTTTGTAAATATTTAAAATCCTCCCAACGGCACTAATTTGCGAAAAATATTTATTTAGTAATCATAGAAGTAGCATAATAATGTAATAATACCGCTTACAAAAATAAAATAATTTGTCAATTGTTTAACAAAACACGCTAGACTTCATTTATTATTTTGAGATCGTTACAAATGCCGAATGCATTTTTAAATTTCTAATAGTAAAATATGATAGATGTTCGTAATGCGATTTATGACGTTATTTATATGTAATTTCGATTTTTAAATAACCATGGATAAAAAATATTTTACTCACTTTTTCATTTAAGTGTTGATAAAAACGTTTTCTAGATTTTATTGCAGTGAATGTAAATGCAATTATTACCTCAGATCTTTAAGTTAAATAAATGTATCCGTGTAAAAATGGTAGGATTAACATGCGGAATCACTCAAAATTTACAAAGTAGTACAAATTGTATTAAAGTAAATAAGAACTACGCAAGATCCTTAATGATTCTTCGACTCTTAATTACTTAGAAAACTGTTCGGATTTTATTTAAAAAGCTTTAAAATTAACGAAAACAATGTACAGTGTAATATCTAAGATCAAATAAATATGTAGGTAGGAACTAGTTCTCGAGAGAAGCACATCAATGTTTCAATATTTAAATTTAAACATTTTATTTTTAATGATCTTGATGTCCTTGTTAGATGTCAAAGCAAAGGTGACAAAACCGCTATCAGGAATTTTAATTTTATATAAATCTGGTCAAATAGCTTGATTTTTAAGTTTAATCTTAGAATGAATTTTTAAAACTACCTTAAAATAAACTATAGACTATAAGACTTTGATTGTTTATATTGTCTCCACGCACCTGGCAACAGTTGTCTATGATAAAATCAAGATGGAGGACGTATCGGCGGGCAACTACCGCAGGTCCGTCACATTGTCGGCTTGTTACTGCAACAAAGAATTAAGGGCTGGTTAAAGAAACATAGATAACACTGTTTAAGATTCGACCCTGGTAATATTGTAATATCTAAAACAGATTACAAATTAATTACTTTATTGTATTTGTAAAGTCAGTCACAGCGGGAGTCATCGATCATCCTAACTGTGATTGATTGTGTGACTTGTGTGATGTACTTAGTAACATATAAGTATGTTTCTCAGCAGTCTGGTTACCATAGTACAGGCTCTGCCTAGTTTGGTATCAGACGGCCGTGTGTGAGATGTGTGAAGTTATTATTAGAGTTATTATTATTATTTCATCCAAAAAAAAATACTGTTCCCGAAGGATAGTGAATTGATTGACAAAATGTACATTTACGCGACAAAATCTAGTTGTAAATAAAATAATATCTTTTTTTTTTTTAATGTGTGGTAACCCCCACGGGTCATCACCTCATCGAGCGAGGTGGTATGTCGGACTCGAACCGACTAAAACCACACAGTGTTCCATCACCGGGTCTTATAGCCGGGGCCTCAGGTGTACCCTAGAAAGGAAATCCCTGTGAACCCCGGTAGACTTGGCCGCCTGTTAAATCAGGCGACCCCACTATGAGGTGCAGATGGTTCTATCCCCTCTAGTTTTGAGAGGCGCGCGCGGAACACGTCGCGCCACAAATAAAATAATACCTAACGTTATAAATTCTAAACAAAATGCTACAAAGAGATTTGGTATTAACTTTGAGGGTTTTATGTTAATATGCGAGTTTTAGCATCATCTCAAGACCTGCCAGCTATTCAAAAGATTTATTGGCTAAGGGAGACGCAGTCTGAGAGAAGTTATGGCCGATATATCCGTCACAAAAGCAAGTAAATTATTTGACGTGGTCGAGTAATGATCATCGTACGTTAATGTACATCATTGTTTCTTTTTCTGCTTTCCCTTTAGAATTTTTGATGTCATAATTACAATTAATTAATTATAAACTATTTTTGTGTCGGCGCCAAATAATAAAGTGACTAAAAACCTACGTAGAGCCTTCTCCATTTCTACGTACATCAAAAATTTAGATAATTAATCAGTTTTCAAAATCAAAATTAGTGAATATAAAATTTTGTACTTTACGTAAATAAGCTCTTTTTTTTCTTTTTAGTTCTTTTCGTCGGTTTTAAAAGTCTTTTTTTTTAAAAGCTTTTACTTATTATATTTTGCAAATTATGTTCAAATTGCAAGTTAATTATCATGGTATAACTATTAACCAACAAGTTGAAATACTAGTACCTTTTAAAAACAGGTTCTAATCATGATTAATAGAAGGCCCGTTGTATGTAATTACAATAGGTATATGGCGTGAAATTATGACATCATCCGAATAACTGCAAAATAATTAAGTAACTTCACTATAAATAACATAGCCTTAATTGGTTTAAACTAATCGCCACCGCGTGGGTCCACCTCTGACCACGATCAGTGTAATTAAATCGAAACGTCGCGTCACTTATGCAAATAAAAAGTTATCATCCCACTAAAATTATAAATGTGAAAGTTTGGATGGATGGATGGATGGATGGATGTTTGTTACTCTTTCACGCAAAAACCACTGAACCGATTGCGATGAAACTTGGTATGTAGATAGCTGGAGACCTGGATTAACACATAGGTTACTTTTTATTCCGATATTTCCACGGGATCGGCATTCACGCGGGTGAAACCGCAGGGCGCTGCTAGTATCTCATAAAGATTCAAGATCAGCTATTTTAACCATCCGCCGCGTCACTATGAATTAGTAACTTTAAAAAAACGAGCACTAAAAAGTGATCACAGTGCATGCACAGTGCAATTCATAATTTTTGAAAACCCTAAAAAATAGGTGGTTCTCTCCATAATTTAAAAATATGCAACTATTTATTAAGGTTACTGATATATTTTCGTAAATACAATATGTAAAAATTTGAACAATTCATCATTAACCATTAGACCAACAGGCCAGGCAATATAATAAATTATTAGTGTTTATTTTTCTTTAATTAACTGTTGTATAAATCGGCCTAATCAGTCAGTGTACCATCAAAGGCTATGAAGTCCGAACGTTTGTATTTGCGTTTTTTTTTAATCAAGTTGTCAAACAGAAATATATACACCCTCGCCTGACTTTTTTAATTGCTAGTGTCAGGCACAGGTAACCAACCTGTGCCTGACACTAGCAATTAAAAAAAACAAACAGCTGTTTAAAAAGTTTTCTGTAATGTGTCTTCTCTTTGTTTTCTTTGATGCAAGTAGATAAGATTGGACGCATAAACTAAAAAAAAATAGATTTCACGATTTCGATAAACGCCATTCAATACTTTTTACTAGATGGCGTTTGAATCTGTATTATTATATTAACAAACTGCATTCAAACCCGTTACATCGCTTACATCAAATAATAACAGTCGTAACATCATTTGAATCGAACTAATCCACATTTCTGTAGCAAAAACTTACACCGTTAAGGAGACAATAAGCTGCTGTCATCGGGTCTTACAGACCCCCGTTAGACCGAACCCTTTGTATGCAGATGCAATGACAAGGGTACAATGGCAGACGCACTTTTTTAACCGCCTACTGGTGTAGGCTACTTACACCTACTTTTTATGAAGAGAAAAAATTCTGACATGTGTTTATCGGAGATTGTTTGTGATAGTCGTGATAGATCAATATTGAGTGATTTTTATCTTGTAGATTGAATGATAACAGATTCAACAAAAAACCTATTGAAATTGAGATCAGTTAAATAAGCGTTTGTTTTATTTGAAAGAATGAACTGACAGATAATAAATGATTCAATGTAATGAAAGGTACAAATTGAAAATAATCAACAGTTATGAATTATTTCGAAATTGTAATACTTTGCGAATTATGAGATTGAGACCGAAGACCGCGGTTAAACAGTTTACTACTGGTTTGATTTGCTGGTGAGTAGAGTCACCAGATGGTGTTCAAAAGCAACGGCAAAAGCGCGCACGCATGTCAATACAATAACTTCGTAAGGCTCCGCGGATACTCGCAAATCACTTACGTCTTTATGCACGAATGTAAAAAAAACATTCGCACGCAGCTGTTCCCTATTTGGTATTAGTAAGCTATCAAAGCCGTAGGTATAATAAAAATCCAGTTAGTGTCTTATCTTTTATGATTTAACTAATTGTATAGCTTTTTAAGGTACCAAGCCTCGAGTCCAGCTGACTTCTTGGTGTGGCATAAACTTTATATCTACGCTATTTTTACATACATTTATTTCTAACATGAACGCTGAACGGTCGCAACATCGCACAACAACGGCTCACATAGTAGGCCTACACGCACGTATGCGGTGAGACGTGCGGCGCCCGCACATTTGTCACAAAAGTCACTTTTTGTTTAAAATGCTATGTTAAAGTTAGCCACCTATTATACTATTAATTAATCATTGCTGGGGTTGTTTTCGCTCCTGCAATCTCTAGATTTACATAATAATATATTACTACTACTATAGGACCTACTGGACCTATAATAGTAGTATATATACTACTATTATAGGTCCATCGTCGCTACACTTTCATTTTAATTTATTATTTTTTAAATTTATTCATGTACTAGTAACCCACATGGCTTCGCACGGGTACAAATTATACAAATAAACCTTCCTCATGAATCACTCTGTCTATTAGTGAAAACCGCATGAAAATCCGTTCAGTTATTTTTCAGTTTTTCGCGAACAGACAGAGACAGACGCGGCGGGAGACTTTGTTTTGTAATACATATATGTAGTGATAACGCTTTTCTAGAAATAATGTGTCATTAAGATCTAGGAAGAAACACTATGACCAACGATTACGTTTCATTCCGTCGCGTTACAATGAGTCAGATCGCCATTATAATTCCTTGTATGCGCCACCAGAGACAATGGTCAAGTCGATGTACCGTCAGCGTACGCATAAACTTATATTAAAATGTCATTGGTTAGTCATCATAAAGTTGAATTTATTATGAAGTGAAACGTAATCTGTTACCCTTAATATTTTCACAGATAACATAATACTATACTAGTAATATTATATTTTAAACCCACAAGGGAAAGGTTCTAAAATTTAGGAGGCAATTTTTTTGCGACTAACAGTGCTAAAATTTTTGATTTGATTTGGATTTGATTAAGAACCCACAACTAGAGACAAGGTTTAAGGAATCTTAAGTACGATTCACACCCAACAGGCCGCGCCGGAGGGCGTCGGTTCGCGCCTCGGTAGCCGAGCGCAAGTGGGCGGAGCCAACCCCCGCGGCGGCAAGAAGTGCCATGCAAAAATGAATTTTAAGTAATAAATATAAACTTAAATTTTCATCACCGTAATAAAACGCGCTCCGGCGCGGCTCGTTCGGTGTGAATAGTACTTTAATTGTAATTCATAATATAGGTTGAGTATGTAGTACGTAATATCTCGATGGTTGAGAGAATGATAGTTTATTCATTCGTTTGTTACACTTTTACGCCTTAACCACTCAATCGTTAGGGTTACAGAAGAGGATCTGATGAAAAGACCTAAATTGTTTAACAAAACCTAAAATAATGCGAGCAAAGCCGCGTGGCAAAGCTTGTAGTGGTTATATTTGTACTTTTCATAACACTCTAGATAAATGAAGTGCAAGTTACATGCAAGCATTCACCTGTGTCTCCAAAAATGTCTACCACCTCTGGCGTAAAGACACAAGCTAGTTTCTGTCAAACAGGTAGCACAGTCGGTGGCTGACTTAAAATACGATCAAGATTACAAAAATAATGGCTTCTAGAATAGTCTCAACACAACATCAACATAAACCGCTTGCTGCTAGAACACTCCACAAACATGCAAGTCGAAACCCGTTAAAGCCCGCCAGTAGTGTAATATAATTTAGTCCACGAGTGTCATGCCGCTGACTTATCAGCTCATATGACAACTTATGTTACTGCCATTACAGTTAACTCTCGAGAACACAACGAAGTGTGAGGTAACAAAAACTTATGATTGCTGGATTTTGAATTGTTGTAAACGTTTTGTAATGACAGTTTGTTTTTTTTCTGTGGCATAGGTAGCTGTGTGTCAAGTCACGTCAGTTATTTACTGCGAAATAAACGTACGAGTAACAAAATTCTCAGGATATATTATATTAAGGAAGCTTTTATTTACAAATAATTAAGTTTGAAAAAGACAGCTCAGTCACTAGTTATAATCCCTACACTATTATATTATGTTATTATTAACGTACGTTTTATTGACGTAAAAAACATAAAACTAGACTCAGAACATCCTTGTGTAAATAAAAGAAATAAATTATTGCAGACAATCAACCTAAGATCATTCGACACTGTAACAGTTACGAAGTAACCATTCAAACCAAAAGTGCAGTATCTAAGCTTAAATTTAATATTCTTTTGCTGTTAGAAGGAGAGGATCTTAACGAGGGAGTTACTTGCTTTTTTTTTTTGCATAAACATAATTATCAAAATTTTGGCAGTTAATTGTTAACCAAAACTAATAGAAGTTATTACTTTAGATTACATTAGAAACTTTTAATAGCGATAAAACTTCTGCATCAGCGCCTTTAAACATATTTGCATTTTGACGTTGACTTTTTATGACTTGGCTTCGCACAACGTTGCCTTTACAATATGAAAAAAAAAACAACTGTAGAACTTCCATTGCTGACCATTACATGAAGCCGGTCTACTCTACTGGTGGTCGTATTTGTAATACAGGTCGAAAAGACTGAGTATTCGGTGTCTTTTACGACTGTTGAGTCCTTTTGTTTTTATGCGCAAACGTGTACATGAATTTAGATGGCCGTATATGATTTTGAATTTGTAAATAGATTTTTTTTATAAACTGATGGCTTGAAGACTTTATTTTTTATTTATTTCACACTTTGTGCACAAAAAAAAAGTACAATGTCGGACTTAATGCCGTAGGCATTTTCTATCAGCCTACCTTAAGGTGGTGCAGAAATGAGTGAATAGGTGCACTAGATTTAAGTAGAAAAGAAAAAAGAAACTAGGAAAGATCACAGGAGAACATATATTATGTATATACCTATACATACATACATACACATACATATAAACATAGATACGTGCTAAATTACATACATACATCTATATAAATATAATGTATTACTGTTGTGATAATTCTGCTAGGTTATGCGAAATGTGGGCTCGTACTTTCGCCTTGAACGAAAGGCGACTAGGTGCCATCTTGATTTCCAGAGGTAGAGCGATCCAGAGGAGGACAGATTGAATAAGAAAGGAAGAGTGAACACACGCGGATGTATGAGTGGGGCATAACAGAAGAAGATTGTTTGTAGAGCCGAGAGTTCTGTTATGATTGGAGCATAAAAACTGAAATAACGATGTTAAGTATGTGGGAGAAGTACGTGAGTTGAAAATAGAATAAAGAGTGGTGAGAGCGCGCAGCTGGCGACGTTGCCGAATCGCGAGCCAATTCAACTCGTGACGAAAGGAGGAAACTTAATAAACTTATTTATTAAAATTAAATTAAAGGAACATTAATAGCAGTGTGGTTAGTTGTTCGTTCAAATATACGATGGAACATATGTTTATGTTTAATTTGGACAGTTCAGGTGATAAGTACTACAAATATATAATTATACTGTCCGTCTGTCTTTTAGTGAGATTTATTTGAATTTACTATGTTGATGTTTTAAGTCCCCTAACGTTGGGTAAGTATAATAATTAATTTTAATTATAAAAAATAGTCATATAAAATGAGATTGTATTCAAGTTCATTGCTAAGAACTGTGATTGCTGATAATGATTTAATATACAACCTTAATTGCCAGTTGCTAAAGCTTTTGATGAATATTATAATGTGGCAATTAACTTGGCCCAATTGAGCCGAACTCTAATGTGTCATACCTTTTTGAGATAAAATCAGTAATTAACCATTCTAAAAATAAAAATTAAATGTGTCATAGTGATGACGTGATTTAATTTTTCCATCAACTTAAACCATATCATTGAACAACAAAGTTTGAAATTAAAAAAAAAACCCAATCGTATACCTATTCCCAATGGTTCATTCCCAAGTAACAGACGATTAACAATAACGTAACTCAATTTGAAGAACAAGTCGTTTGTCGCAGTCGGTCCATGTTTCTAGGAATAGTGCGCCTGAGCATCCGACATGTCGTCATGTCACCGGCGCGTGACGACGCGCGGTTGTAATCGCGTGCTATCTTTGAATATTTTGTTAGAAACGATTCGTCCGGCATTTTGATTTGTAGATTCTGCAGTAAACATTTTACAATTTCAAAAAGACAGATGCATTCGCCTGACTTCTCTTATTTCATCAGAGTGCTAAAGTATCTTATTCTAGATCTTGTTTCGGGTCTGAAATTAAACTAGATTTTTTTCTCGATTTCAGAACCGAATCTCCATATACCTACTATAATAAAAATAAAGTACACATATTAGCAAAGAGACCTATGGCCCGTTGGAGCAAATCGCGGTCTCCATGACTACGCATCGGTAAATGGAAGGTAGGAAGCCCCGCCTGTCCCTCCAGGGTGCTATGTCACGCACACAGAGGCCTATCTCCAGCAGTGGACTCGATTAGGCTGATGGATTGATTGATTAACAAAGAACATATGCAATACTCTCCTTTACAGGAGTCAGCACAGCAGATTTATCGAATTTAAACTACCCGATTGCTACACTACCTTACTTCTACCCTAAGCTAGAGAGTCACCAAAACTCCATGAGAAGAGAGGAATAGACTTGACAACGTAAAACTGCCATAATTTTATCTCTTTTCAATGGACAACTAGGAATGATTCCTGTGTTACAGGGGACGTTACAAACATTGAAACAAAGAATAACCAAACGCGGGATAACTATTTGTGGATCACACGAATTTTGTCAAGTCAGACCCTCAACACTCGGCATGGCGAAGTTGCTAGAAGACCGCTTTAACCATCCGTGCAGTTGATATTTATTTTAAGTAGTTATAAATAGGCTCCGGTAACAGCTTACACCGGCCGGAAAGAGAGAGTTAAAAAAATTGCAGATAAGAAATAAACATAAAATATTTTTTATTGTATCTGCACAGTCTTTTTGTATATTGCGCTTGTAATAACACCTTAACATCAAAATTACATGCTGCTATAAAACAACAGCAATAAAACAACACGAACACTTAATTTATAGTCAGTCACTAATTAAATCTTCACTGACCACAAACAAAATACGATCATTAATATTCTTAAAAACACTATTTAAGTTGTAAACCGTATAATCAAAATTTTATTCGTACTTAATGTTGCCAATTATTGAACGCGTTGTCCCCGTGGAATTATTAAAAAAAACTCCAAGGTACCCCTATATACAAGGATCATTTAAACAGGTACCAGGCGTAAAGTGAAGACCTGATATATAAAGGATGCAGGGCATAGAAGATTTCCTTTGTTTGAAAGGTGACTTGGTCGAGAATAGTTCTTGCTATAATTCAAGAAAATCTATTTAGCCGTTTGAAGATCATCAGCTCTTTTCTAATCATTGAATTATTATTATATTGGGGTATTTTAAATTTATGCTTGTTCACTAGTAGTTAGTTACATACATAATGTCGACTGTGTGTGTACTTAATTGATAGCTGTATTGTTATAAAAAAATGTTATAATTGGGACCATGTTAAAACTTGTTAAGCAATGGCACTATTGAACTTTTCGTATATTTAGCACTACTCCTCAACCAAATTTACTTTGAATATAACATATTCATTGTATGATATCAGAAAAAAAAAATATACAGAAAAGAAACAAAATACTTTTTTGTAGATTTATTTAAAATATGACAAAATATCTATGTTTATATATTTTAGTGTATGTATAAGTAATATGAATATTAATATATGTATGGAATATGTTTATAGGTAAATATAGTATTCAGTATATAGTATATTAACCTAACTTTATATTGTACACCACAGACTACCCTCAATTATATTTGGCAATATCCGTACAAAGGTTGTCTGGAAGAAATCACCGTGTGTGATAAGAACGCCGATTGTTATACCTTAACATTTGTAACTTTTTTTGCAATATTTACTATTTAAAGATGTACAATAAAGAGAAATAAATAAATAAATATCATATGGTCGTATTATGAGACTTTTATCTGACTCCTTCGACTTTCAAAACCGAAGTTATTTTTCCGTAACATTGGGGGAAAACCCCGATGTTGTTAGCACTATAAAAACCAGCAGTTCCTAAAGTGAATTAGAAGAAATATCGCGACGGTTTAATCTAGAGATATCCTTAATGTTCAAGGATAATACTATATTAAGCAAAAAGTGAATTAAGTTGTCAATTTAGAGCCGTTCAAAATGAAAAAGATTCATACGTAAGTTATGTTTGTTGATGAACAGATTAACAAATATTTAAAGGCACTCCAATAATGGACGAATTTTAAGAAATTAAAAACTACTGCACTGATTTTTTTTTTTATCGTTCCATCCCTTTTCTTTCAACTGAGTGGGAAAGGGCTAGACGTTGTAATTATATCGAAGTCTCTCTAACATCTCACATCACATAACTCAACATCAGGTGGTTTTGCTGCAACGCGAAAGCACTGTCCATTCTAGCACATAAAGAACCCCGCTCGCTTTGAGCTGCTATCTGAAAATGAAAGACTTCCCTACTGGCCACAATCAAGCCATCTGAGTAATTTCCATCCGCGTAGGTTTTAACCTCCTTAAACAAAAGAATCATAAAGAAGAAAAAAACAGAAAAGACTATTTAAATTTATTAACGTAGAAAGGAGTCACTTTATATTCTAAATGCCATTAGATCATTTGATAAACATAAGAAGGATGCATTACTTATTTATTTTTTGTATATTTAATCCAAGATCTTTCTTTTAGATAGAAGTTTAAAATACCTTGACACTATAAAACTTCAAATAAATGCTTTTGAACTTAGTGAAGTATTTTTATTTTAAATTTTTGAAGATAATATACTAGTCTCCAAGAATAAATAATAAGAATCGAGTAATACCAGTTTGACGTGTTACACGACAAAATTATGTAGATTTAAGCTCTTTAGCAGTTAAAGTCTGCTCATTATGAGATTTTAATAAAAATATCTCTACATTCTAAAAAACAAACCTAAAAAAGTTTTAAGTGAAGCATTCGGATATATTTTAACACGCTATTATTAGCGTTACTTGTAACTAACTACTTTTTTATGGTATAGGAGGCAAACAAGTAGATGACCGCCGCCCATGGGCACCTGCATCTCAAGAGTCACAAGTGCGTTGCCAGCCTTTAAGGTGGGTGTAGAGGAAGAAGGGAAGAAGGGGAGGAGAGAGATGAGATGATGAGAGAGAAGGATTAGGGCCTCCGGTAACCTCACTCACTCGGGCGAAAAGCAACATAAGCATTGCTTCACTGCCGGTTTTCTGTGAGGCCGTGGTATTACTCCGGTCGAGCCGACCCATACGTGCCGAAGCATGACTTTCCCACTAATAAAGTATAAATAAAAATTTCAAATACCCTCGACACAATATCCCTTCAACGATTAGGAAAGAGCTGGTGATTTCCAAACGGCTGACCAGATTTTCTTGAACACTTTTCTTGCTAACAACACTCTTGATCGAGTCATCTTTCAAACAATAACAAAATCGGACCATTCATTGAGGATGCCACAGACAGGTACACACGTTAAACTTATAACAACCCTCCTTTTTTGGGGGTAAAATATATAGGGTCCGAAAAATGGGTGCATAACCGATTTCTACCTACCAATTCGAGAATATACAGTGTTTTTATTTTTCAGCACCCATGGACACTTGCAACACAAGAGTAACAAGTGCGTTGCCGGCCTTTAAAGTTTGAGTCGGGGAAGGGGGTGGGGGATTAGAAACTCTGGTAACCTCACTCGGCGAAACACAACGAAGCATTGCTTCACGCCGGTTTTCTGTGAAGCCGTGGTATTACTCCGGGCGAGCCGGCCCATACGTGCCGAAGCAAGGCTCTCAAAATATATAAAAATTTTAAAACAACAATTCCATAAGGAAACCTTTACACAACCTAAAGTCAACAACATTTAAGAACAACAAAATTAAACAACAAAAAGCGTACTGCGCTATACATCAATATAGATAAAGCTGCGTAAACGCAGTTTATAAAGTACTTTTAATGCGGGTCACGGAGCCTCCTCGCCGGAGCCAAGTAAACACTGCCACTATACAGGATGTTACAGAAAGATGTTCTTCTATTTTAGGGTGTAGTTATATTTTAGGGTGTAGTTATATTTTAGTGTCGTGTAGTAGACCCCATAAACAATGTAAAGCGCTAACAATTTTAGGAAAATTCGTGATTTTAAAAGGATTAAAAGTGTGGGTATTTAATACCAAGGATGTTGATGGAATGTCCAGATTTTTTTGAAATGTCGGCATAAAAAAATAAAAAACAAAATTATTGAAATAGACATGAGAATGTATAATTTGCATTAAAAAATATTGTGACTATAAAATGAGATAAAAACTATCCTATTTCTCAAGTTGGGCCAAACTGCGAACAGTGTGCAAAATTTCATTAAATCGATTTAGGAATTCATCGCGAACAGACAACAATAATAATAATAATAACTCCACACATCTTACACACGGCCGTATGATCCCAAACTAGGCAGAGCCTGTACTATGGTAACCAGACTGCTGATAAACATACTTATATATTTCTAAATACATACATATTATAGATAAATTACACCCAGACACAGAACAAATGATCGTGCTCATCACACAATTATTTGTCCTGGGTGGGAATCGAATCACGACCTCTGGCTTAGCAGTCAGGGTCACTAACCACTAGACCAACAGGCCAGTCGACAGGACAACATGACAGGAAATTCTTATATACAATAGATTGTTTAGAAATGTGCACTTATAATATATGTAGGTACCTGGTAAAACATTCTTCGCACATTTTTTTTTTCCAATTCCATATTTTATTAATTTAAATCAACTTTTTGTCAAACAACAAAAACAAAAAAGTTTTGTTTTTGTTTGTATAATTTGACAACACCTTTCTGTAACATCCTGTATAAACATACATTCGTATTCGTCAATTCTGTGGCCTTAGTCACAACAGAATATGAAACAGGCACCTTTTCAACGCCGTTGTACTTTTCTGCGTCCAAAATTTTCTGACGTACGAGTAAGTAATGGCCGTCGGAACTGTGATGTTGTCATCACCGGCCAACCGAAAGAGTGGCCGTGGTTTATGGGTAGCAACTATTATCTAAGCGAGTGATGCATCTAGAAAAAAAAAAAACGACAATAGCTAATCATGTAATAGCATGTTTTTTCATTGGCTAGTATAACTTGACCTGTCATTGTATAGACTTACTTACCATGACAGGTCAGGAAATTACACGCGTCCAGTATATGCGTTATACACTGAACGCGTGTAATTTTATTAAGGCGATTTCACGTAATTTTTAAAGTTGCAAGACATATTGTTTAAAAATATTTTCTGCACTTCTTCTATATATAAACTGTAAATATTTCAAAAATCACGTTACTACGATCGCAAATATTTCTTAAAAAAGGGTCCAAAGAATTCCCTTCACGTATTAAAAAATAAAAGCGTAATCATTATATAATGATTACGCTTTTATTTTTTTACTTCCGAATTTTATTTCCCACCATGACTTTATTGCCGAATTATTCTTTAGCTTTTAGTACAGTTTCTTTACAATATAACTGTTTAACTTTAAAAAAAAGTACTTATTTTATTTTCAAGTCTTTAGATTTTTATTTGGTTCCTTAAGTTTTACTTAAACTTTAGTTTTTTTTTTTCATATTACTGTATTCTGCTAGTCAAGCCCTTTCATTTGATATATATATATATATTGAGGGTGTTGTAAAAAATATTCAATCCGAAATTTTGTGGCGTCGACCATCTTAGGTTTACAATGATGTTGAATACACATAATTGTATTGTCGTCAGAACTAAACGTGTGTACCAAATTCCAGATCAATCGCTCAACAGAAAGGAGGTAATATTTCAATCACTGAATTCGACCCAAAATACAAACTAAATACAAGCTAAAACCGTTTAAAAATTAAGCATAGTAAATGCTTCAATACTCATTCGTACAAAATAGCTTTTAGCATTTTATTGCAAAAACCTTTCGCTGCGACCGCTTTATAATATTCATTTAACATTTTTCTACTTATTTACATTCCATGCAAATCGTTATCCAAACAAATTAATAATCTCCTTGAATTACAAATTCACATTTATACAAAAACACGAACGAAGGTCACCACTCAACGTGTCGAACCCACAGACCGTGCAAACAAACACATCCTCGCCGGAAACTGATTCATTTGATTACGTCACCAGAGAAATAATAGGATAGAGCCTTCTTAGAAAATTATAAGTTACATTGTAATAAAAAATATATAATATGAGCAGATAACGTTTAATTGTTAGTTCAAACAAGTAATAATTTTTCCTCAATAGTACACACACTTGGCTATCACAATTGGGTAGATGCCTATGCTCAAAATAAATTATTTCGCCAAGTGTCGCAATAAAATAACTTAAAATACTGTGAAAATTGTCGTCCATATTTATTTTGACGTTTTTAATTTAGATTATAATTGTCAAGTTAACATTCAAAGTAAATGATTTGATAGTACTAAGGTGTGACGTCACGCCTTAGTATTTCATACAGAAATGTACGGAAGCTACTGTTTTGACAATGACTAAAAAGATACTGATTTGACTTGACAGTCATTTACCCTATTGCTATATTGATGGCCGAGTGTTTGTAGTTGTGTTTTTATCATGTAAGCGATCTTACTGGTGGGTTTTTCACACATCCTAACTATCATTATAAATTGTCGTTTTAGTTCGTCTAAAACCGCGACCGTAATTTTTTGGGTGAAATATAATAATAACTTGACACATGTCACACACGGTCGTCTGATCCCAAATTCGGCATAGCCTGTAAACCTATGGTAACCATCTTGGAATTCGTTCAAATCGTTGAATGAAAAAGAATGTAATTATTTGCATATGGTCAAACCTAACTTTAAAAAACTGTTCGATACAAAAGGAAATGGTTTTTTGCACTCCTAAAAATTGCCGATTTTAACATCCCCGGTTCTAAAACTTCAGCAACAAAATGCGAATGTGAGTTTATTTGTTCACTTTCACACCTTTTACTACTCAACAGATCATCATGAAACGTTTGCACGTTGCCTAGGATACTTTTTTATTTATAAATGTAGAACATAGCTGGTGGTGACATCTTAATCGAAACTTGACATTTAAAATTAGCGTCGCTGCCTTGCGTATTATTGGAATTAAATATATTAATTACAACAGTTAAAGTGCCATAATGAATCTGTAATGTCTTCTTTTTTCAGTAAGTCTTTCGCCGTTTTACTTGACTCCCGCTTTACTCCCGCTTCGCTAACTAGAGAACTTCATTTATCAAAAAAAAAATCGTTCTTAAACTTTACGTGGGACTTCGTAAAAAGTAATACTGAGTTTTTGAAGGTCACTGTGGTTAAGGCTGGTGTACATATTTTCAAATATTGTATATGTATTAACGTGGATTTACTATGGTTAACAGAAGAAGTTGTATGCTTTTTCTTTCAGAATGTGTTTTAAGTGGTTTTAGTAGCATTTGTGAAACTACATTTATTTAATGATATTAATTCAACAAGATCTAGACCTTGCTTTCATATCTACTTAATAAGTTATTAAAATAACAGTATAGATAGTTCAAATAATTACAGTTCAATAATTAACGTTGGTGCAGCTGGGTGACCTTGCTGATGACCTTCGGCTCAGGTGCGTAAGCGCAGCATGTAGTTAATAATATCATATTAGTAATAGACGTCCGCTGATTGAATTGAGATTAGTTCATATGTTCAATTGAACTCTGATGCATAACATTTTTAAATTGTATAATAAAAAAATATACAACTGAAATGGCAAACAAGCAACGTCGACCTGAGCGTTAATCTTAACATTCCCAACTAATATTATAAATGCGAATGTTAGTGTATTTGTTTGTTACGTTTTCATGCCTTCCTGCTCTAACGATTTTCGTGAAATTTTGCATAGACGTTGTCAGAAAAGAACAGAGGATACATTTCATCCAGAAAAAATGTACTTTACCCGAGGGATAGGAAAATTACTTTTACGCTGACAAAGCAGCAGGCAAAAGCTAGTCGTTGTCAATAAACAGTTGCAACGCCAGTGTTGTCACTGTAAATTGCGAATCTATCCCCCTTCTGATAGAGTTTTGTCACGTCACGTCGTTTCAAACTGAACTGCTAGGAACTGAGTTTAGCTAATTCACTGCGAACTCTGCCCCCCTTCTCATAGAGTTTTGTCACGTCACGTCGTTTCAAACTGGACTTCTAGGAACTGAGTTTAGCAAATTCAAAAAACTCCCTTTCCGCCGCCTACTCGCAGAGTGAAACGGCAGAATCTCATGCACTCTCGCTTAGGACCATAGATGAAACCATGGTCACCAACGAGAGGCTACCCGCACCGGTAGCTGCCACGAGGTCATGGCGTTGATTCGTCCACGTGATTCACTCCACCAAAGTATGAAATGCCGTGTCCTCGCGACAGCCTCCGCAATTGTGACACGCGGGTGTTAGAAAATCAGAAAACACCTGCGTCAGCCGGTAAGAGAGGCAACCATGTGGCCTCTCCAGTCAGTCTTCCATGACATGTCGTGCCCTTGCTGACTGTACACTAACTAGTGTGCAGCCGGTAAGGGCCTTAAGTACACTTAATTAAAACTCGTTGCGTACCATAACAATGCAAGAAGCTATTTTATCATTATTTATTTTAATTATACACAGTAATGAGTTTATAATAACATATTATCAAGGATCTAGCATCTGACGATGACGTTATGATCAACTGGCCTTTATCACTGGATCTTTTATCTAATGCTTTGTTTAAATCCTAAATAATCTTACTAATATTATAAAGACGAAAGGAAGGATGGTGGATGGGTGGGTGGATGTTTGTTACTCTTTCACGCAAAAACGGCTTAACAGATTTGGATGGAATTATGCACACAGATAGATTATAGTCTGAAATAGCATAAAGGCCACTTTTTATCCCGGAAATGTTTGGTTCCCAAAATTTCAACGCGAACAAAGTCAAAGGTTCTAGTCAAAGTCTACTATTATAAACGCAACTGCGAGTTTGTTTTGTTATACATTCACGCCCTAACTACTCAGCCAATCCTCATGAAATTTTACATACAAATTGTCAGAAGTAAATAAAATAGTAATAATAAGTTCACACATCTCACACACGGTCGTCTGATCCTAAACTAGACAGAGCCTGTACTATGGTAACCAGACTGCTTATATATTTCTAAATACATACATATTATAGATAAATTACACCCAGACACAGAACAAAAAGACATAGAGTATCCTTCATACAGAAGAAAAACATCATTATTTCTTATTTTTTTAAAGAAACAACTCCCGCACTGTTTAGTTACCAGCCAAGTCACGTGGAAAAGCTAATTTCATCATAATTTATTTTAATTATACACAGCGATGAGTTTATAATAACATGTTATTAAGAATCTCGTATCTGATATTGAAGGTGATTATCAAAGGATTACGTCATGTAAAACTTTGTTTATAACATTTTCTTTCAAAATAAATTGTTGTAACTACACAGCGGCGGTACCGCAATGGCTAAGGCGTCGGACTTGTGATCAAGTGGTTGCAGGTTCGAACCCCACCCAGTGCACTACCGGCGTGAACCCACTCCTAACACAAGCATTTAGCTTAGCTAGAGGGGTTAACAAGAATACTAGTAATGTGTGACCCACGGGCCACGGTGCTAGTATTATATATTAAAAAAAAAAAATTGGTTGCCTGTAAAGTCGGTATACGGGCGAAAGTTTTACGTGACAACGACTTTGAGTGGTAAAATAATTTTAATGTGAATATTCATTCGTATAGTAGGATGAAAAACCATGCCCGAGTGGAAGGGACGCGTGCCTCTCACTCGCTCTCATTGTGAGCGCATAACGTGAGCGGAGCGTAACGCAGTTTCTTGAAGTGTCACCCGGCAAACCAATTTATAAGACGTTGTCACGTCAAAAAAAAAAAAAATTACAAACGGTCGCCGCATCTCATGTTATGTTAATAGCGAATGTAAATTCTATTTCCTAGTCATTAGATTTGAAATTCTTTTAAATAAATGCGATATGAAGAAGACTCCAAAATGCAAAAAACCATAGTTTATTAGCTTGACTATATAGCGAGGAAGAAGCGGAAGATGGGAAGGAATGAGTTAGCAACAAGTGACAAAAAGAAGTGCAGAAGTGACGAAAGCAAATCTTCTTAATCCTGCATCGCGCAAGAAAGTTTTCACATACGGATCATACGTAGAAATGATCTAAAATGTATTATAATAATAACGTGAGACACCTCGCACACGGCCATCTGATCCCAAACTAGGCAGAGCCTGTACTATAGTAACCAGACTGCTGATAAACATACTTATATATAAATAAATACATACATATTATAGATAAATTACACCCAGACAACGAACAAACGATCGCGCTTATAGCACAATTACTTGTCCTGAATGGTAATCGAACCCACTACCTCTGGCTCAGCAGTCAGGATCACCAACCACTAGACCAACAGGCCTATTAATACATTTCTATTGAACATATTCATGCATCTTAGTACTAAACGGGGTTAGAACTTGTGATTTTTGACTTTGCAGTGGATTCCTCTATCCCTCACCGAATAGATCGTCGTTTAAACACAGTTAGGGTTTTAAGAGCAGCATATCCATATATAAATAGTAATACATATTATTTTTCTTAAGTATTGATAGCATTTTATCTTTAAATAATAGCTCCCACCATCATACTCGATCTTTAGATCATCTATATTTCATACAAAAGACATCAACGCGTTGCGTGTGCGCATGCCATTAAACAAATCGCGTGTGAACGCCCATAATAGCAGTTTACCGGGATTTTTTTCTCTCTTCCGTTCGTTGAAAACCGTAGAGTCAACGAATCGTACACAAATATTGATTTTGACCGGTTTGGTCGTAAAGTGTTAGATATGAAATATTTTAATGGTTTATGGTTCCGTAACGTAAAACTAATTTATTTTTTATAATATATTATATATACATATGTTTGTTTATGTAAAACTGTAAGGTATTTGTAAATTTTCTTCTTTTAGTGTTGTATAGCTTATTTATCAAGGAAGGCGATAGGCTATGTAACAATACGCTACAACTAATAGGAGCGGAGCATCAATGAAACGAGCTAGTGGGTGTTTCAATTGTTCTCCTCTCACAAGTTACCCTAAAGTCCTGGTTCCTCAGCTACGTTACCCCGGTCACAGCAGTATTCAGACCGTCATACTGAGTCGAAAATCATTGGAATTTTCTGCCAGAACATTCACCATATTTTGTTTTTTACTTAAAAGTGATATTACAATGTAATAAATACCGCATACGGCCAAAACTGCAAAGTAATCAATCAAACAACATTTAAACATTTTATGCAATTAACTGATCTTGACGGTGCCGAACGTTTAAGGTCATTCACCGTACCGCACAAAAAGAATACCTACATTGCGTAGCGCCAAATGAAACTAATGACTATAAATCCTTAATCTCGCATTTTTATGAACTGTCTTTTGTATTGTGATAAGTATAAGCAGAAAGACGTTTATTGTACGTTTTTCGCGTAGCTCAAACTCACACGCTATATATATAAGGTTGGTTAAATATGGGTGTTTAAAACATCTCTGCCTAACCCCTTCGAGGTACAAGCGCGAGTGTACGTATGTTTAAAATCCGAACGCCCTCTCAAACTGTTCTCTTCACTTCCAAAGCTTTATATTGACTGGCCTGTTGTCTTAGTGGTTAGTGACACTGACTGCTATGTCATAGGTCGTGGGTTCGATTTCCACCCGAGTCTGGGTGTTTTTTGTGTCTATTGTATGTATGTTTGTAAAGTCCCCCGCGACACAGGAGTAATTCCTAATGCGGGAGTTGTATTAAAAAAAAAAATTATATCTAAATATTTCTCATCAGATACTGACTACGGTACCCAAAACATATCTAAAGATAATAATAGGTGCAACAAACTTGGGCCCACTCGTGCTAATTGCTGTCTCGCTTCAACCTCCGCTAGATATCACTTTACGATGGCTACACACAAAAAAAAAACAAATAATACTATTGATTGCGGAGAATTCACGGTTCCGACTATTAAATCTCTTAAAAAACAATAAAGGTAAAAAATAAATGTTTTCTTTACTACTTTTTGCTCAAGCGATTAATTTATACATCTGCTCGTGAGACATGAGATTGCAATATCTATATGTGACAAAATATATTTCAATGCCATCTAGCGAAGACAAGGCGAACTATTTGGTAACTACTGATCCTGCATCACGCAATAAAAGTTTTCACACTGATTAGTATCTGTGACGACGTCCCTTCGTCACTTTAAGGGCTGGTTGGAGGGACGTGACATTCATTTCAAAATGACAAATTCAATATGATAAACTAGAGGGATTATTAAGTTGAGATGTTTTGTTTTTTTTTTATCATGACTATATCTCTCGTCGCCTATGAACACTTGCAACTCCAGGAGACTCGCATGCGCGTTAGCGACCCTTTCAAGACTCCTTTCTTGAAGAACCTCATATATATACCCCAATTTAATACTACATAATATAAAATCAACTCCTTATCACAGGAATAAGAAAAAGTTATATTAGTAATTTTATATTTTTACAACCTTTTATTCTGCCGCCGAAATTTAATCTGACACTTTATAGTGTACCATAGAGTATAGACTATATTCACAAACAATATTACCCTTAAGTAACAGTTACCAAATAGTTTTAATAACAATAATCACAAATATAAATATGAGATATTGCATTGACCTTACAATAAGAAATAAGACAAAGCCTAGGAATGTTTATTAGTACCGCTGAACCCGGTCGGGTGTTCTTTGGCCATTTTAATAGTCAATCAATTTAAGAATCAAATCAAAAGGTAAATATCTTTAATTGAATCGTATTTACTTCCTTTACATCACATTTTCTTGCATCACATTTTAAAGATGCGACATTTTTAAAATAAGGAAAATGAATTTTCTTCTCGTCTTTACAATTAACAGATTAGTAAAGATCGCAAGCAGTCGGTGGACGCAGGCGGGTTCCAACCGATCCTCTTGGAACACATTGAGGGAGGCCAAGAGTGGACGTCCGTTGGCTCAAAACGCAAACAAAATCTTCTAAAGTTCACCATCTCCTCCAATTTCAAAGTCCGTTAAACAAGCTAATTATTTTCAATGAATAACTTGAGGGCTATAGTTTCAAAAACCGCAAAGTCCATTTTTTACATGTAACAACCTTCTTATTGTCTAGGCATCATTTCTCGCTGGTAAAGCATTATCACTACATATTATAAAACAAAGTCCCCCGCCGCATCTATCTATGTGTCTGTCTGTCTGTCTGTTCGCGATAAACTGAAAAACTACTGAACAGATTTTCATGCGGTTTTCAGTAATAGACAGAGTGATTCATGAGGAAGGTTTTGGTGTATAAATTGTACCCGTACGAAGCCGGGGGCGAGTTGCTAGTATCTTTATAAATAAGTTATAAAATGTAGTATTAGCAATATTTTTTTAACAATACATACAAGTATAATTATTATAAAAATACTACAGTAAATAGAAAAAAAATTTCAATTTCCCGATTTTGTGCGTTAAAGGACTTTGCAATTCTTTAAACTATTTCCCCTCAATTATTTTCCTTTTAAAATAATTATCCTTAGAAGCAGCACTGCGACATATGGTAATTCTTTAAAAGCCTCACACGTGTCTACACAAGTCATATATAAATAGTCTAGCGGAACTGGTCGATGAGGCAATAGGCCACGCCTCGATAGCGTTGTGTCATCCATGGTATGTAGACCAAGATAGAACATATTTGTTTAAAAGAGTATTACGTGCTCTATGGTATGGCGAAAAAGGTTATAAAAGAATCGACTTTTCCAAAGTGACGTACTGAGATGTTACGTAGAAAAAGGTAATACTACGATCGACATTCGAAGAAAATGTCGAATAGGTAGAGAGGTTTAGAATACTGCTTCTAAAATGCAATGATTATGAGTTCTTTGACTGTACAGATTTCTTTAATGAAACTCTATAAGACTCCAATATATAATTTTTAACCCCCGACGCAAAAACGACGGGGTGTTATAAGTTTGAAATTGACGTCGATGTCTGTGTGTGTGTGTGTGTGTGTGTCTGTCTGTGGCATCGTAGCTCTCAAACATATGGACCGATTTCGATGCAGTTTTTTTTCATTTGAAAGTCAGTTTAATTGCGGTGGTTCTTAGCTACGTTTGGTTAATATCGGTTCAGCAGTGTAAGAGTATCAGCTCTTTTCCAAAATAATGTAAGGCATTTTGCAATCGTTGATTTCGATTTTCGAGTCGGGGGTGTTTTAAATTTTAAATTTAAAGTTATATTTACAAGTAAATCACACATGTTGGCTTTTATATACAAGGAAAATGTCTTCATGGTTAATTTAAACACTCGCTCAAACACTGCCAAACATTATCTCCCTCCCTGGCGACGATCACAGTATTTACTATTGATTATTATTTACCAAATACCAATATTTGTTACTTTTTTATGTTCAGATGGGCCAAAACTTAATTTAGTTTGAAAAACTCGGGTAAATTTCAATTCAAATCTGAACAAATCCACGAGTGTGTGTCCAAATCACTCTGCAGAAAACCGTGTTTCAAGAGCACTACTTGAATTATCTTTCTGCTAGTGTCGTCGAGTGTCCATAACTGTAGATGACGGTAACCGCTTACCCTCAGACGGACTGTTTGTCTGTTTACTACAGTGTCAATATAAACAACAAGCGAGCAGTGTTGAGTCCCTTGCTTTGATACTCTGTTGCAATTCTAGACTTTGGAATTATGCCCGATATATGATAATTGGTTCATCAAATAATAAGCTGGCACAACGTGGGTTTCAAACACTTCTGCCTACCCCTTATAAGAACAACGGCGTGATGCTTATATATTTGTATGTGCAATTGGCAATAAATTTTAAACGAATTACTCTGTCGAATGAATTGCAATATACAGTTACTATTGTAGACACAATTGATCATGATGATTGATCGTCCGACTGCCTTTGCTCAAATAAGTATTAGAAATCCAACAAGTTGATTCTTGCACAACGTCAGTATTGCAAAATTTAAGTAGCCTTTGTAAATGTAAACAAAATATGAACCAGTTTAAAATGACATTAATAAGAAAAAATCGATGAAATAGGTGATAGCTTTAAATGTTCTGAGATCAGACTTATACTCCTCGGTTAAACGGTTGTTTGTATAATGACTAATAAAATTTTACGCTGTACTTTAGAAGATCTAGCCATTGAGTCATAGGGGAATTCTAGAATAGTTTTGACCTTTAAACCTTCAAACACCTTTGGAAAACTTCGAGACTGATAAAAATATTTAATCTCAAGGAAAACGTTGAAGAACTTGTCATGGTTTGTATACAAAGGAAAAAATAATAAGTATTTAAAAACAAAACCGTAATTATACCTCCATACTTTTATATTAAAGCCTATATCCAGAAGGGGCAAGCAGAGGTGTATTATCTACACACTTTTAACCAACCATATTTGTAGGGTTTCGTAATTTCATATAATTATGTTTACTGATTACTTGGCAAGCGATTATTATTTGAACAATAAAATAAACAAATTCCGCATTTGTAGTAAGACTTGAGTGTTTTTAAAGATCGTATTTACAATTTTCCTTTAATGATTCAATTCCCATTTTAAATTAATTACCGACCCCTGGGCTGACCCCAGTCCGAGAGACAGGCTTTACTCTCCATCTAACTTGGATAGTGTGGTTTGTTCACAAATTTTATTGAGCACTCAGGTACGGCAAGTTTAATCACGATAAATTCCTTCACTATGGAAGCAAGTGATAAATTACTTCTAATACGCACATAAACTCCGAAAGTGAGATAGGTGCGTGACCGAGGATCCAACTCGGATTCCCGCTATACCTTAGACGCCAACAGTTTAACTAGTTGAAGAAACCTGTTTTTTTTTTAAAGGTGTGTGTGTGTACTTATGTACGCACGTAAGAAGTTATACTTTTATCTAGTTAAATAAAGTTTATTTAAATATCATAATAAATAATACATACCGTCAACTAACCTCAAATTCTACAAACGTACTCAAATTAATATGTAAAAACCATTTTTATCACTATCGTGAAGTTAGTAACTTTTTTGAAAAACTAAAATGTCGACTAGCTAACTTCAGGGTGTCGGATGTTTGTGATAGTGTGCGCGCGCATCGCAAAAATTTACTTTCATCATTTTTCCTTAACGCGCCAAAAGAAGTATAACTTTAAAAAAGGTTGATACAGTAATTAGCGGTTAATTCTTAACACAATCTCATCATAAAAGTCTGTAATCGTTACAATAACTGGCAGTTAATAATCAGATAACAAAACAGCATTGCATGTTACATGTCGCGCTTGTAACAAACTTAATACTGTAATAACAACTTGTAATGCACATAATAACCCAACAACAGACGTATTCGAGTATTTGACACTGAATTACTAAAAAAAAAATAAAGCGTAGGGTTAATTTTAGCCGCAAGCATACACGAACGGTGTTGCCGTCTCAAAAATTATAATAAAATGCAATTTTATAATCAAGTGAGACGTGTAAGTGTTGACTGTCATTATTGTTTTTTTTTAATGCATAGGCACGGGATAGCGGCCTGTCACTAGAGAAGTACTGTCTTTATAGACTGGCCTTAATTTACGCGTTGAAACACGTGAGACTTTAAGGTTCGTTTTATGGGTTTCATTAAATCCTCTTGATGTTCCGAACAATTAATTCGATGTTTGTGGTTGCAGATGTACTTTCATATAGTATGTTAGAGCTAGTTTCCCTTACTTCGAAAACTTTGGAAAAAATACGTGTTTATTTCCCAATTAACTTTTATAATGAAGGCCTACATCAGTTTTTATTACATTATGAACTTTTAATCTTCGTCTGTTCAATCAACTCACATTCATTGCTTTATGTGATTATGTAAGTTGTTATTTCTTAACTACCATTAGATATTGAACAGTTATATATCACTTTTAGATCATCGACATACTTACTACCCATTACTACTGAAATACGACTTGCGTTACACTTTAAAAAATAGAAGCACATTTTTTCGTTTTTATGTTATGTAAAGTATGAAGATATGTGTTACCGTGTGGAATGTTATAGGATCGATCGCCATGTGAGATAAAATTATTATGTGCTTCACAACTTATTTCTGGCCCTAAATGTATGTTGAATGTATTTAGGGATATAAGAGATCATACCGTTGTGCTGCAGTTGCTATTATTAAACGAATAAGGATATTTTTTAATTTTTCTTTTCTACAAAAAAGGTTTCAATTTAAATGAAAATCACTGAAAATATAGATTTTCACGTGTTAAACAAACAGTATTTTTTTAAGAGAAACATTCATTTTTTTATCTTTTACGAGTAACAATTGAAAAAACCAAAACCAAAAACTTGTATGGTAAAATTTCTAATTTTAAACTTTACCGGTGCTGTTTTTTCTTTGAAGCCTCAACTTAATGACGTTTAAAACGAGAAAACTAAAAAAAAAATTTTTTCAAGATTAATTTTTTTTTTAATGAAACTTGCTGGTTTAAATTAATGTAATACTAATCAAACTCTACTAAATTATACTTTATTCAAACAAATTTTATTCATACAAACATTTTTTTGTTTCAAGGAAAAAATGAGCACCCGGTAATGTTCAAAATTCGAAATTTTACTAAACAAGTTTTTGGTTTGGTTTGAAAATTTGGCTTTTTTATCAATTGTAACTTGTAAAAGATACTAAAATGAATATTTCGCTTAAAAAAATTAGTGCTTGTTTAAAATGAATTTTATTTAAGTCGAATCATTTTTGTTGTAGAAGAAAATTAAAAAAGAAAAAATATATTTTTTGCGTTTTTCTCCATAAATTTGAGGTTATGTTCGAAATTGGTGGTGGATAATTTACCTACAACATTTACATAAAAAAAATCCGATAGGAGGTGTAGTTTCGCAATCATTATTGACCCCTCAAAACGACCATTTCCCTACCCCACTTCCGGGACTTTCACCGGGACCTCTATATTTTTTTTGATTTACTTACAATTTATACAAAATTTTCCGACCAGTTTTTCTTCAATTCGGCTTTTTAAAATCGGTTTGCCCCTGGTCTGAAACGGTCTGTCTCAAAATACGAACCTATGAAATATTTAAACCATTTACATACCTACATATAAAACTAGAAAAACCTTGTAAAAAAATTAGAAATTTCGGTAACCTCTGTTTTCTACTAAATCATATTATTTTTATTTTTACTATATTATTTTCTATATTAGTCCTAAATTGGAACATAATTATTTGTAATAAAAATAAAGTTTTTAGCAGAGGAATTCTTCAAGTAAATGCTGAGCCGTACTTTAGCGTCATTACTAAATTATTTTCATTATTTGCGCCATAAAATCTAGCCGTCTTTACAAAAAGTGACATTTTATCGCGCGTTGAAGAATAGCATGTTATTACATAGTTTTTACCCGCGGTCCAGCACGCTCACTCCTTCGAAGAAAAAATAGAGGGACACTGGAATTATGGAAATATCAAAGGAATGCCTATAACCGCACGCGCATGATTGCGAGCCTCGCGCTCTTAGCACTAAGTTTTTTTAAAATAAAAATAAAAACTATTAAAATTACGATGTTTTTATAGGTTTAATTTTTAAATATGGAACGTAATGTTGCTGTTCTTGTGTGTTTGTTACTGCTTCCATATTGAAGAACCACAGATTATATATAATTTCCTTTTTGGTCGTAGTATTGAGCAAAGTAACCAATTGGAGCAAAATCCAAGTAAAATGATAAAGACATTTCAATTTGCCGGATTTTTTTGTACTAAGTGATTTAGAATGTCCTAATCTCAACCTTTTATTTTATAATAATACAGTTCACACGGTCCTATAATTTCACAAACGGGGTAGAGGTTAAAAAAAAAAAAAATTATTTTTTCCTATTTTAAAATAGTTTCATAACACACAATATGAATTAATTATACATTACTGTGTTTTATACTCTTTTGTTAAGCTACTTTATTATATAACTTATTGTACTACAATAAAAATACCTAAGCAAAAACGTAAACAACGTTTTTTTTCTAAAATCAGGATTTCAGCCCAAATTTGTAAATTTTGCGAGAAAATCAGTCGTAAAAAGTGTTTTTTAAGGTTTATTTAGTGACAAAAATTTTAAAATAAGTCAATAATAATACTATGTCAAGAGCCAGGCAACACTGCTTTACGTCTAAACAAATCATGTGAAGCCTCCATGCGCTCTAGTCTATTTCATTCATAAAATATAGTCCTACAGAAAATGTCGCGCTCGCCAAAGACTTTATCATATTTCATAGGATAATAAAACATCCCTGACACATAAAAGTATCATTAATAATAATATATGACATCCCACACCTAAAAATAGCAAAACCAACAATCGGAAAAATATAAAGATTGCAAAATTACAGCTGCACAAGTACCATAAATCCCTATCCATAGACAGCAACATGGCCGCTTATTCTATATTGTCTCTGGTCCACCATGAATTCGTTTTATTCGCTTATTAACAAGCGTAACTTTGGTGCCTATTTAGACTTGTAATAATATTAAAATAAAGGTTACTTTCGTTTGCGTTTGCAGATTATATAAATTTGTTTGTAAGTGCACAGCGATGACAATCTAGGCAAAGATATCCCGCAGTTTTATTGAATGCAATAGAGAAGCGAAAGTATGTTTATCAATGAAATATTTATTTATATTACGAATAGCATTTTGCAAACATAACCAAATGTTAAGATTTATTTTTCAATAAAAAAAAACGCTCCTAATACAAGTACAGTAAACGTTTTTTTTTATTCTACTACTCAATTTTGGAGTATATATTATTATAAATAATTGGAGTATATATATATATATATATATATTATCTTAAAGTGTTTTTGATATATTATAACTCACGTCAACGGAAATATAAATCATAGATAAATTTATTAGACTTTTTAAATTGTAAAAAATCATGTAAGCTTATGTGGAAATAGCGAAAAATGCCTGCTGATCCTTAATTCTTCATTCAACGCATTTATTTACACAGTACGTTTAAAACACAATAAAATATCACGATTATAATCTGTGACACGAAAAAAATATATATGGCCTTTTTATAACAACCAGGCCTTGTCAGGGTTTTTAAAATCTATCTGTTTCTTTTCAAGACATACTTAAAACAGCATTCGCCATCTATAAAATTTCAATATAAACTATTGAAATATAATATTTTATAGCCCTTATAAAAGTGGGCACCGACACAGAAAAGTACAAAATATTGTGAACATAAAATTATATGTGCGAGATATTTCTGCCTGGTTGTCGACTGTTGGTGCAGTATTATAATTTTATATCATTACTAGCTGACCCGGGCAACTTCGTCCGCGTATGTTAAATTTCGCCCGTTCTTGCAACATTTTTCAATGATGCGCCGCTCCTATTGGTTGTAACGTGATATTATATAGCCTATAGCCTTTCTCGATTAATGGGCTATCCAACACTAACTAACATTTCAATTCGAACCAGTAGTTCCTAAGATTAGCGCGTTCAACCAAACAAACCCTTCAGCTTTATAATATTAGTATAGATAATGCCAACAAATGTTTAACATTTACCTCGGTTATTCGACGTCTCTCCAACTCGCCCTGATACAGGGCGACATTTGAGACGGGCGTTCGATTATCTGAAAAAAAAAATTACGTCATAATGTTTTCTTTTTGGTTTTTTAACTTCTCTGTGAGCAGAGATAAGATGTACACGTCCTTTCTAAAGGTTACTGATAGCTATAAACACTCACGTCACCTAAAATGGCACACCATTCTCACTAAAAGCAGGTAAAAAAGGCTTCTAGTAACGTCATGTTGCCATGACGTTACTAGAAGCCTTTTTTGGTGGTCTAGTCGGGCAAAAGCCTCGATTTTTCACGAAAAATCTCATGATACAAAAGTAATGGTCTATCTATTTTGAAGCTCAGATTAATTAAATACAAAGTAATAGTTGTGTTTATTGGATTTGAGCATATGCACAAAAACTCATGGTCATGTTTATTACAAGTTTATTTATAATAAAGATTATTTTTGTAACCGTAATAAAAAATGAAATAAAACACGAAATAGTGTTCAAATATATAGAGACACGAACAAGTCAAAACAGTTCAGTAGATATCTGTTTCTCTTCTATTTTATTTTTAATGCCACATGGCATTACCAGTCAATCTTTGGGTGATTCAGAGGGTATGAAAACGAAATGTCTACATAAGTATACAAAAAAAGTTTTAAATATATACATACAAAAACAATTTATTATAGTACTAATCTCAGGAGGGAGAACATTCCATAGTTAAATAGAAAGGACAACAAATGAAGAATGAACAAGAGAAGAAGTGTGTATAGGGCACAGGACTAAAAGATTAGTTGTGGACAGAAGATCTCTGTCATGGTTGGAACATAGAAATTGAAGCTAGGAAGTGAGATAAGTTGAGGCCTTAGAGTTATTAAGAAAAGTCAAAACACGTAGGCTACGATAGATTTTCTTTTTTTTAGTGTTCAATAAAAAAAAATGAAAAAGTTTATTGCAATAATCAATGATTTTACTAATTATGATCGAATTTTTACCTGTGGGCGACCAGTAGGTACCTTTAAAATTTTCAACATTAATTTTACTGTATTACTACACAAGTACTACTTATATGTTACGTATTGCTCTTCTTGATCTTCATTTGTTTTAAAACACCAACACACACAATCCACATGGTTTTATTACACTTACTGGATTTTTTACACAGGTTAAAAAACGGTGCTAAATATAAATGTTATAATTATTAATAAATTCAGCGCCAAAATATAATAACAAGGCCTAACAAGTCTGCACTCAGCTTAATTACATACCTTTTTAAAATAGGGACACCATATGTTACGTTATTTGTAGGTCGGTCTCGGCCTAGTATTTTTTGGCTTTTTGTTTACATATTTCGTTTGCATGTTATGTAAATAACCTGGTTTTATTTTACGGCAATTGCTAATAGTAAATAAAGGGTACACATTTAGGCAACTATTTCGTAAAAAGACTGTGTTATTGTGTATCTTACTAATGAAAGAATTCTATAAGTCGAGTGCTCGAGTAGTATGTAGTTTGATGGTGTTTCATTTGTTTATATTAATCTTTGAGAATGTATTATAAAAAGAGATTAAATTATTATTCCTTTGCGATCAATAGAAGTGTTAATATTTCATACTTTTTCAATGAAGGTAATTGTTAAATTTGCAGACTAATCGAGACTTAGACTTAAGACTTACCTAATGTATGCAAACTTTAAAAAACCTTCCACTTATGTAAAAATAGCTTTTACCCGCGATTTCGCTCACGTTAAATTTGTTTTTTCTATCGCTCAGGAAAAGTACTGTTTCCTGGATAAAAGACTTATGGCGTTTTCTGTACCCTTGACAAATAAACAAACGTTCATTTTCATTTATAATATTAGTTTTTTTTATATATGCTGTTATTTTATTGGCCTAAACTTAGGGTGAGTCAAAATTATGGATAAGAAGAATAAGTCAATTAGGCGTATCCTAAATGTCAATGGACACACCAAAGATGATGTCTAACATCTGTCTGGATGTTAACTAAAGTGATTTAACCTTGACAATTAACAAAAAAATATCCTGAAGCATGGTTATCCCACCCATTGTTAAGTTAAAAGTAAACTTTTTTTAGGACACACGTTTCCCAGACACACCAAGGACCTGCCAATGTGACTCCTTTGACTTTAGCAGCCGGTTCCTTGAGCAAACAATGTGAACTGGGCTTTACTTGCATGCAACCCAATAACAGCCTTAAAACTTTGCGTTATACTTTTTAAATTAAACTTTCATTTCGCGATTTTGTCTGTTTATGTTTGGAATATGAGTACTCAAAGAGCATTGGTACGTGCGTTAGCGAAATATTTGTAGTTATCTTCGTGTAGTGCTCTCTTCATACGAAAAGGTTATGTTAATGTAAGCTACTTTGAAATTGAAAGTGGTCAACTGGCCTTGAGTTTGAGGTTTTGTTTTTTTTTTGTTCAACAATATTTTCGAGTTAAGTCATGCACAGATCTAATTTGAAAGTAAAATATATAGTACACACGAAACTCTTTAGAGATTTAAAATTATCTCTTTTGTACCCAAATACGGGACGGGATAGGTCTATTACACCCGCATGTAGCCACCTATATTTTTAGTACCAGGCAATAAGGGGTGGTACATTGCCGTCGGGCACAATATAAAGCCACTTTTATCACTGAAAATATGGACCACCAGAAATGGGGAACTACTTCCAACTTGGGGGAGGCCACGGTTAAACAGTACCTAATGTTGAAAAAGGTCCTAGCAATATCCTTGCTAGCTTGCCTGCTTGTTTCTTATCAGGCGTCCATTATACGGTACGTTTTGCAGTCAATTATATCACAATCAATACTGTGATTAACGGTTGCATCATATTGATTGCCCCAAGTCTGGACAGTTTGTTTTTACAATGCAACTATCAATTATGACTTTTGGAATTGTGAGAGAGAATTTGAGTTGAGAGTACCTAAAGCTTGTCAATTAAATGTATCAATTAAGTGGTGGTCCAAAAGTCAAAATTTGACCACAAGTGATTAATATATTATTGATAACTATTAACCCACCCCGGCTTTGCACGGGTAGCAGAGACATGTTCAACAATCATTAACATATTTCAATCAATTTACACAAAATCTTAACGAATTATACACCTAAACCTTCCTCATGAATCACTCTGTCTATTAGTGAAAACAGCATGAAAATCCCTTCAGTAGTTTTTCAGTTTATCGCAAACAGACAGACAGATGCGGCGGAGGATTTTGTTTTATAATATGTAGTGATAATGAAGCTCCTGCCACGGTAGGAAAAAAAACTGTTTTGCAGATTTTTTAATAATAACCGTAATAGCCTACATAGGACATTTCCAGATTGCTTGCAAACACAAACACCAACTAAATCACAGCATCACCAAGGCATAAAAATATTAAATATTTTCGCTTCTTCATGATATTGAAGTCTTACAAACTTTTATTACCCAATCTTAATAAACCTCATTTACTCGACAGTCATTGGTAGGCAGAATTCAGAATAACCATAAGAGACCCAGCATTTCGACATAATATACAACGCAACACAAACGAGCACTGGATGACATCATTTTATTTTTTACTAAATATATTTTGATAAGATTCAAGTTCTTTCGATTCTTTCGAAAGCAAAATTTAGAAATGATGTCAGCTTTTGGTTGGTGTCGGCGTCCTCGCACAGATTAAAAAACCCATAAATACGGGTCCTTTTCAGATCATTAGTTCTTCTTATCATATTTAAAAAAGGAACGCGCCCTGTTATAAATATGCATAAGCAACATCATTAAAATGCTTATTTAAAAAAAAACAGGCAGTTTTTCTTAAAAACCATTTTAAAAACAGAATTAATAAAATTCAGAGAGCGCGAAACCACACGCGTCGCTCCGTCTGTTACTCTGCACCGTTTGTATGTGGACTATGAAGGCCAATATAAACAACAAATGATAATTCCACCCTCAAGGTTCAATAAGATGAATTATCAAGTAGTATCAAATTGAATTTAACTTAAAAACAGACTTTTTTAAACAAATTTTAAATTTCAAATACTTATATTATGTCTGTGGTCCTTTGAAGCTGTAAAAAAATCAGGCTTCTAATTCAACGCAATCAAAAGATACGGACATTTAAGCCTCTTATTTTAACCAATGTTAACATTTCGCAGGTAAATCAAAACCTACAGGGAACTTCTCACTGACCTAGAGTCTTTTAATTTGGCGAGAAGCAAGGCCCACACAGCACAAGTAAAGAAAAAAGCAAGAAAACATTCAACTATCTGTAAAAAATTTGCTGTGTTTAATTGTTAAAGCTAAAATAGACTTGTAAATACATACATGAATTTTACTATAAATGTAAATAAAGAAAAAGTAACTCTGATTACTTTGTAACATAAATGAGTAAAGATTTTAATTATAAAATACAAAGTTATAAAAGAATTTTTATGTGACATAATTCTTGGATAATGGTATAATTATAGTCAGGTGGTTAGAACATCACCTTCATGATCTTTGATGATGTCTTATTATAAAGTCATTGCTGTATGTAATTAAAATGATTAATGAAATAATGGGCACATTGTTGAGTATTATTGTAGACAATAAGTCTTTTTTGAGCGAATATTTTAAGAGATCGCCTCAAGGAAAATTCTGATCTTTACTCTCACACGTATATCTCTCTTACGTATACAAGTAGGACGTAATGATGGACTATTACTTTTGTCTTTGCGGTAACCCCCACCAACACCAGGATTTGTAAACAACACGGTAGTGTACCATACTGCTTCTAAAATAGGATTGAGCTCGTGAACAACTGTTGTCCCCCTAGTGCCTGTCCGCTAAAGCGCGGGCCCCATCTTCGGATGACCTCCTAAGTAAGTGACGTTCATACACACATGGACTTCACCCCTTCGTGCCTGGGATGTACGCAAGCGAAGAGGAAAAATGACGGAATACCTGTCCTAACATAGTAAGGACCTAATCGGTTGCGACCTTCTACCATACACGTAGTCCGATTTTATAATGCCGCTGAAAATTCTTCCTAAAAGAAAACCAAATAAAATTACCCAAGTCCTACAAACAAATCCAGGACCTCGCAATCGCAGGCACTCGTAGGTTAGTTTTCCAGCCAACTTTTCATAAACTTTGATTGGACAGCTACAAAGGTATGTATCAAAGTACGGTTCAATTCCGCGTTCCATAATGGGCGATGGCCCCCACGCACATCTGACTAATAGTGATCGTTGATATGGAAGGACAAGTGCTGGATTTGGGTACAAGTTATTAAGCAAAGACGTTTTTGACACAAATGAAAATAGAGAACTTGTGTTATTAAACCTTTTATGACAAAAGATAAAGTTTGTCAATATTTTATTAAGATTTCAAACTGTTTATTGATGTTTACGTAGCATATTGCAAAGGGTACAAGATAGCTGTGAGGATCATCAGGTCATCCAATCTCCTTGCTCGCAGGTATTACGTCAAGTCAAATAATTTTGACATGATGATATCGAACTACTTTCCCTTATTCTAATTAGATGGCTTCGTCGCAATTATGGTTATGTTACTTCATACAAATTATAATAACGTTTGATAAAAAAATATATGAGTGAGAGCAAAAGGGTGTGAGATGTGTCAAGTTATTATAAAAAAATACAGTTTATAGACATTCAGATTTAAAAAATCTAAATTGTAAAAATCTAAAAGAGAAGATGTCTATCTATTATTATTTAGCAACACCGACATATTTCTGATTGCCAAGCTTTCTTGACAATTGGTTCCTTTATCAAACTATACTTTTTATGTAGGTATTATTTTTTTAGTATGAAAAATCAGTGTTACCATCAATACAAATAAATAAAATTGAAGTATGCGTTTCTAATGTCAAAATAATAATCAGTTTTTAAAATTTTTGTCTGTCTGTTTGTTCCGGCTAATCTCCGGAACGGGTGGACCGATTTCCATGGGCTTTCACTGGCAGATATCTGGTGTTATAAGGAATATAGGCTACTTTTAATTTGGAAAAAGAATTAGGGTTCCGCATAAAATATATAAATATGTACACGGGAGCGAAGCCGCGCGGGAAATGCTAGTCGTTCATTTTGTAGACATCTACATGACCTCAGAAGAATTATAAAAAAAACACCTAAAGCAAAAGTTATTTTCTAATTTTGCTAAAACATATAAAAATGTATGAGGTAGACTGTCTGTGAATAATAGCAGGTACGGGAATTCAATACCAACCACAATTGTTCAAGGTCATGGAAAAAAAAGATAAACAAAAATTAATCTCCTGTGAAAATTGAGATATCGTGACGCCAAAACAATATTATTGTTACGCCACGACAAGTCGTATCGTAGACACAAAACAATAATATAACAGTATCTACCACGTCAACGGTACTGTACAGTCGTGCTATCACAAGCCGTAATAATACATAATTGAACGGTGCCTTAGTTAAGGCAAGCAAAGCCCTTGAGAAATCTCTACGTGAAGGTATCTGAGCTCATGTGTAAGTTAACTGTCTTCTGGCAATATTGTTATGTTGAAGTGGGGATGAGAGAAAACATTTGATACGTGTTGTAGATGTAGCTACGTACTGTACAATCAACTTTGTAACATGAGTTTAAGGTTGTTGGGTAGTCTGAATGATTGGCGAAGTTACTGGGTTACTTTATTGGATTTGTACAATGTTGTTGTGGTTTAGCGTTGATTATAGATTACTTTAGACAATAACATGTACATTTTGTATTGTACTTTTTCAAGTTATGGTATGATATACCACTATTAAAATGTTTAATTTTCAACTTTTTGAAGTGAAAACTTCTTTAGGCACTTTAGTGCACTTTTGCTATGGGGAAAAAGCACTGATCTCCACTCCATAGATCCACTAGAGGGCGTTAATCTAAACATTGAGTTCTCTTAGCTCCCTAGTAATTAATGTCACCAACCTGCTAATGTGACGTTTTAAGTTCGTCGTTTCGTTTAAGTTTTCACTTCTGTCGGCAGTCCCATGACTGACTATTTTTCTTTTTTTTTTTATTAATCTTTACTTAAAGATTAATCTATTAATCTTTTATTCGTGAGCATTTTTCTCCATCTATCAACTGGTTTTGTGTTTTGTAAATTTGAGCATAAGCTGATTGAAGTATGTATTATCTTTTGTCTCAGAAGTCCATTAAAAAATAGTTTAAATTTTGTAATATATATCAATGAAATTCATTTGTGACTCAACAAATGGTGCGACAAGAGGCGACAAGTATTTCTTGTCTTGATGACATTGACAGGTGGGACAAGTGCGACTTTATGATTGCCAGTTAATAAAATCAATCTAGGGCACCCTGCATAAAGTCGTATAAAGGGTACCCAAGGAAGAATAAATAATCTTGGAACACCTAATATAGTATAGCTGACATGTCATGTCACGGTCGGTTCTTGAACTATTGTTTACTGCTTTCTGCTGGACACTTTTTCGCTTTAAGTGCCATACAAGATGGTGCTACTTACCTCTACCCTCCATAATAATGACTTATGAATGTGATATATTTTTAGTAGTCTGATCTGAATATATATATAATAGTCGGATCTGAAAGTTGACCCACAAAGAGAACGGATGAAAGACGCCTGAACGTAGCCGAAATGCGAATGTTGAGATGGATGCGTGGTGTGACTAGGATGGACAAGGTGAGAAATGAATAAATTAGAGGGAGCCTGAAAGTAGCACTGGAGATGAAAAGCTGAGGAGCAATAGGTTATCGTGGTATGAACATGTGATGCGGAGGGATGAGCAAAATGTGGTGAAAAGAGTTTTATATATGGATGTTGACGGGTACAAGAAAAAAGGACGACCAAAGGAAAGATGGATGGACTGTGTGAAAGAAGATATGGCTAGAAAGGGAGCAAGTAGTGAAATGGCGAACGATAGAGTAGAATGGAAGAATAAAACATATTGCACCAACCCCAAATAAAATTGGGACAAGGGTAGGCATATGAGTACAGAAATATTAATTATCTTTCTATCTTTAATTATATGATGTTTGCGCCCCTTATTAAAAATTGGGGTGAAATAATTAATTATAAACCGCAAAAATATGTGTGACAACGAAAGAGTAGTTACAATTTTATTCACAATGTTCTACATTGCACTTCACAACAGAGTGTTCCAACTTTTGTTACGCGCCAAAAGAAGTAATACCTCTTACATCTTTTGGCGCAAACTGCTAGGCACATTAACAAAAAAAACTGTCAGTCGTAGGACTGCACGTCAGAATATACACATACGAACACACGCACACATACGCACACACGTCTGTATATGTGTATCTGAGCGTGACGTCACGTAAGTTCAGTACTTTTGCCCCAAACCAAAAGTGCCCAACGTGCCTAAAGAATTTTTCACATCAAAAACTATTTTTATTTTAGACAACGTATTTTTAGACCAGCCATATTAATGTTTTTATTTTGTTAACACACATGTGCTACATGTCAATTCGCCAAGGTAATGTAACTACACATACAGATGCCAACCACCAGAGTATAAAGATTTTTAATAATAATGTTTAGATGAAAACACTTTGCATATTATGACATGTAATTTGACTGAATATGTATGGAAAACAAGAACTACAAAGAAAAACATAAAAGATAACATCTTCCTTTGGGAATTTTATGATTCACTTTACAAGTAAACGTAACGTAATTAAATATAACAAAACTGTACATTTTTGTAACGTTATGAAACTTTTCCCATACGGCATTACTGACAATAGACATTATGCATTACTTTCCATCGGCGCATTGTCTTCGTACATTTTTTACGACTTCTGAAAGTACCTTTCTCCGGATTTTATCGACAGCGTGTTTTAATAAGTGCTTATGATTCTTGATTGTGATTAGACATCTCGCTTAACTTTAGACAGTTTTAATGGACAGTTACTTACTTTTAAAATCAAATAATTTTTACACCTTAGATTATATATAGGTCCAGATACCGTGACTAGTACAAAAGTCACCGTTTACTTTGAAGCCACTTTTTGGTGCTGTGTGAGTGAACCCCGCCCAACGCGAGTGTCTACGTACAATGTTTATGTTTGTGTGCATTGACGGTTTTACTACCAGTGCATAGAGGTTACCCCAAAATTCAGGGACTTTTTTATTAAACATATTTTTTTTTTGATGTAACTAATATTAAATAAATACATTTTGAATGTATTTAAATCAGTTACAAATATTCGTTTATTTCATTTTTAAGTTTTTTTCATTTAATTCGTTTAGTTGAAAAGACAAATGTAAAATAAAACTACTTAGTAGGAACTATTTATTTATCACAATATTTTTTGGTTTGTTTTCAAGACATTTTTTTTTAGAGTTTCCTCCTTAAGAACCGATTTTCATATAAGGCCGTATGAAAAAAAGTAATTAGTGAAAAAGAGTAATTTTTTTTATGGTAAATGTAACATAAAAGCTCTTTTGAGTAATAAAATTAAATGCAACTTTATTCAGAGGAACAGAGTAACAAAAGGTATTTTGATAAAATAAAGTAAATGTTTTGCCTTGTTTTGTAGGCCTTGGATATATATATATATATATATATATATTTATAAAGTATCAAGAAACTAGCAAAATTTTACAAGTCCTAAGTGCTCTATAGCTGTGTTCGTTAGGAGTAGTAATAATAAGTTATAATACGAGTACAATCCCATTGAACTCCGGGTGCTAGAGTTTAGAAATTAAGAATATTTAAAGGATTCCAGTTTCGCGAACATTAACGTTAAGCATATTTTTCGTCTTTCTATAAATAACAAGTTTGGCAAAGAAAAATATATATACTGCTAGAATGCGTTATGGGTAAATGAAATTCACGTCCTGGCCACATCTCTAGTAATGGCGTCGTAATTTTATTAATTTGAAATTTTGTTCTATTGTTTATAAATACATTAGGAAATAGAATACTTACATATGAAATGTGATGTTCGGACACTTAAGATTTTTTTTTGTATAATTTTTACAGAATGTGACAGCACAAGCAGGCATTTTTAAATATTATAAGTAGCGACTCGAGACGTACTTCAGCGGCGAACGTTCGCTCGCGTGTGACGAGTGAGACGCTTATATTTATATTAGACGCTTGTATTTTTTGGCTTCAGTTTTGAGGCACGGATTAGGCATCTGGACCTATATATAATCTAAGTTTTACACATTGGACATATGAACCAACCAATAGCTCAAAATATGGTCAACTTCCACCTCATGAAAATTATAACTAAAAATAGTGAGATTTTCACCATGACATACATACATGACATGGTTTCAGAATGTTCTTTAACGCTTCTATGTTTCGGTGTCAAAACCACACATAAAATATATAATATTTCAAGTAGAAATAAATTTTAAAGAGGCTTGAAATGTAGTAGCCATATTTCTTTTGCAGAAATGTCTGCTTTGCTAAGTAGAATGTTGCTAAGCTTCTCAGATGTCAGGAATAATATCGATAAAATCGATCAGTACTTAGGTAATCGCAAGTTAATGAGAAACCATTCCTTTTTATTTACCCGACGTTTTAATCTAATTGTAACTTCGTGACCCGTGTAATTAGTAACGATTTTAACATCTAATATCATTTTAGTTAGTAAAATCTTTCACTTTTATGTCTCCAGCCATGGCCAGCCCTGTTTCGCTCTTATGGGCGCGACACCCAACGTCAGAAATACAAAACTACGCTGTTAACGTGGTGGTGTTTGGTTGACATTGATTTTTTTTATCTGGAAACATCTAACCGAAAATTGCTTCTTCTTCGTCCGATCGAAGGCTCATTGTCTGTGTTGTCACAAATGTGTGGTGCCCCAAATCCTTTGCCAATAATAGTAGTGATTTTGGCAAAACTGACAACAAAAACCATATTTATATTTACGAGTTAATGTAAGTTAATAAATATTTTGTGTAATTTATTAGAGTTCAGAATATGCATAACTTAAGTTAATCGGTGCAGAAATATCCGACGCTATTACTATATAATATTTTTAACTACCACTTCCTGTCTTTCGGTAGCTTACGAAACAGATCTAATTGAATAAAACCGGATTTACTTGGTTAGATTGTAGATAAAAATGTGAAGCAGTTTGGCCATAAAAAGACATATCTACTCAACCTACTGGTCCATCAACATGACGAGATAAACGTGCTATTTGCCTGGTATGATACCAGATTAAAAAAAAGGCCTGATTGGCCATAATGGCTGACAGGTTGAGGTACGTCTAGATTGCTTTGATATGCTGTGAGCGGACGAATCATTGCCACATACAGGAAGGCCCTTTAATCATTACCTTTAATATGGAGGTGCATCCGTCCATAATGTAAATTTAGTGTTACTTATAAAGCAGTTGAAAAGTAATGTTTTTTTTTTCGGAAAAGTAAGAAATAACTCATCGCTCTAAAGTAATTCATCTTTTTCACTAACTTCCATATTTTGATATAAGACAATTGGTAATTACAAAATCTTATTTTATGAATGTTTTTTTCTTTTATGTTACACTCGAAATTCAAAAGTTTCTAAACAGCCAGGAGAGCAAGGTGGGCGACAAAATATAGATAGACTCTTTATTGCACACTATAAATAGGATACAAATAAAATTAGTAAAATATAGTGTACCATAAACCATTTTTGCCATTTTGTTTTATCGATCTAAAGGGATTAGTGTTTTTCTGAGTCACTGTCGTTGAATCTTATTCATATTGTTGCGACTCCTGTAAAACAGAACCAATAGTAGTGTCCAAAACAAACCTCGCCCTTGGAATTTAACGACATTAAAAAAATTAAGGTTTGAAGTTGAATTTAAAAGTAGCTGGAAGTACTGCATCTATTTCTATAATAGCGTCAATAATTTTGTAGGACTGATACGAAAACAATCCTAACATCTAATATCCATTAGCTTCATACTAGAAATAAACAAACTGCACCTCGCTAAGTGTCCACTTAGTACAGGATGTTCGCGGAAGCGAAACTAGTTAGACAAGTTCTTGTTCTGCCTCTAACATGTCTTAGAATGTACTAAGCGTTGCCAGTTTACGCATAACACGTAAATAGAACGTCGAGAAATGTCCGCAAATATCCTGCACGGAAATTAAAAACTCGGTGCAAGGCGACAAATATATCTTTCGGCGCGTGGATGACATTGACAGGGGGCGCTAGTGTCACTTTATGGTTACCCACAAGTCAATAAAACCTCTTTACTTTAAGGGAATTAGACATACTTAGTTAAAGAAAAAGTACCTAATTGGTGTTTATATAAAAAAGTAAAGGTACAAGGGGCGTGAAAAAAAGTGGATTCACGAAAGACCGCAGTAGGTATTAAAGAAATGGTGTTAAAGAAGCAGAGAAATGGAGACATTTTACAACATGGCAGCCGTAATTCGGATTTTAAACAGACGCAATAAAATACGTCATGGAATTTTTTAAAGAATATGGTTATTTTGACGAGATTGTTGGTCTAATGGTTAGTGATCCTGACTGCTGAGCCAGAGGTCATGGGTTCGATTCCCACCCAGGACAAATAACTGTGTGATGAGCACGATCATTTGTTCTATCTAGGTGTAATTTATCCCACTAATATTATAAATGTGAAAGTTTGGATGGATGGATGGATGGATGGATGGATAGATGGATGGATGGATGTTTCTTACTCTTTCACGCAAAAACCGCTGAACCGATTGCGATGAAACTTGGTATGTAGATAGCTGGAGACCTGGATTAACGCGTAAGCTACTTTTTATCCCAATATTCCTACGGGATCGGGACTTACGCTTGTGAAACCGTGGGGCGCTGCTAGTCTATAATATGGATGCATTAAGTATATAAGTATGTTTATTAGCAGTCTGGTTACCATAGTACAGGCTCTACCTAGTTTGGTATCATACGATCGTGTGTGAGGTGTGTCAAGTTATTATTATTATTATAATAAATAAATAGCTGTAGTCTATGAACGCCACAATAAGGCAATATATATGGATGACAATACTATTCAGATCTGATCGATAACGCCATTTCAGCCTTAATGGTGTCTAGGAGTTAATTTTGACTTTGATCTCTGTACTCTAAATGGCTATTAACTGAGAAACCTAACATACATTCATTTTACAACACAAAAAGGAGAAACGCAGTAACGTATAAACACGTTGGACATAATCGTGGCCTAGAATGTACAAATCTATAAATACTAATATGATAAAGCTAACAATATTTTTGTTTGATTGCTTGTTTGTCTATTTGTTTAAACGCGCTAATCTCTGGAACTACCAGTTGGTTTCGAAATTTTTTTTTTGTATCTGATAGAGTATTCAATGAGAAAGGACCAGCAGGAGCAGTGACCATAAACACGGGTGAAACTCCTAGATATGACTAGTATATGTTTAAAGAGTATCTACTACTACTATCTCGCGGCAAATATCACGTTTCTTTATTCCGCAAGAAACAGTGTAGCTACCTACAAGTCACTATTGAGACCCACAGATGAGTAATACTTTGATACAGTGTAAGCTTAGTGTTAAAAACAAGGTTAAAAGTATTGATATAAGTACGTATTCAACTGTCCAGCTTTTGTTTCTGTCCTAGTAGCCTCTCCAGTCACGGGAAATACAGGATATTCGGGTATGCGACCCCAGCCTCTGCGACCTACTGCAGTCTCAGTCCCGTTCCCCATCCAAGACTTGCGGTATTCCTTACCGCTAGGTTCCTCTCTCTACCCATTTTTCCTTATACAATTTTACTTTCCTTCCGTCCGTTCCGTCTTAAAACGATTACACATCCAAGGTTGGCGTCAGGCAATCGGCCGGCCATAAAAGAAACGCTAGCCAAAACGGAAACGGAAAAGGGCAGGAAGATGATGATGAGATGATGAGTACGTATTCAAATGAAAAATATAAATATTAATGCAAATAATTTATTAAATTAAAATCAATTAGTATCACAATCTCAAATTAATATATGATTTACTTACTTAAAATTAATAAATACAAAACAATACACAGCGGGTAACAAAACATTTTAGAATATCTGAGCAGTTTATATTACATATAACTTATTTTCAAACGACCTTTACCGTTTTACTTAATTTATTACATTAAATTACTTACGTTAAGTATAGTTTGGCAAAAATAACTAGTTTTTTTTAAACTCGAATAAAAAATTGCTTCACCTTAATTTCATTTTTTTGAAGTGAAAACTGCTTTATTTTTAACCTGTTTATATATATAGAGATGTGTGTATGTATATGCAAATACATTGTGAAGTTATGTTTTCACTTCTACGGTGCAGTCCTACGGACTGACTGCTTTTTTTTTGTTTATTTATTTAGTTGTAAACCAAAATAGTAATTAAACAAAAACAAAAATCTTTCAAATATCTAGACATACGTACGTTCCATGGTTAGACATCAAATAATAATGTTGACATTTTAAATAATTCTCTACTTACTCTTTTTTGCCAAACTATACCTTCCCACCTAAAACATGTGAGGTAGCCCGGCCCTGACCGTTACTTCAGGGAGTTTTACTGAGAAGACAACAGCACAATAATAATATGAGTTTTAGCTGATGGCGTAATAAAACATTCTATCGCCATGTTGCATTGCCATATGGAAGTAAAGGTCAATATACACCTACACTATGCAATAACTTCTTAATTTTTAAAATTAAATTCCAAAAAACAACATATAGCTGCACTTTATATAACTTCACAATGCCAATATTTGAAAACTAAAATATCCAAATACGAACAGAGAACGAAAACATAACCTCAAAATCCTTATGACATTAATGTCAAAAAACTTGACCAAATACCCGCCAAAATAACGAAAGCATGTTACAAATGTGTAGTAGTAGGTGGTTCACTGTCATATCAGTCCCACTTTCACGTAACACACGACTAATAGCAGGTACTTAGTTTTACATAACCGATGTGGGTAGTGATTAACGGAGGTCTCAAAGCACGAGCGACCAGCGATTTAAAAATTTTGATTTTAGCCCTTGGTTTATAAACGAAGAGCTAAAATCATAATATACCGACTAGTCAAGGTATCAAGGAATATGCTATTTATTCATATTGGTCGATATTCACGAAGCATGTAATGTACCTATAACTATGCGCAACATGGTATAACATGGTGGACATAATACATGTTGTCTGTCACCTATATATGTATATGTTAAACAAATGAATAAATGATGTGAAGGTATTAAACAATTAAATATGGTACCTACTCAAAAATAATGCTTAGTTTTTGGAGTGAAACTTCTTTAGAATCGTTGTGATTTGAAATACGATGAAACGAAAAAGCGTCACGATAAAGAAAAAACATATTCATAAATATGATTTAGTCTGCGAGAGAATGAGATAGAATACAAGTTTACAGTGTTTCCTATAAACTTTGAAAAGAGACGAACATATTCATAAATAGGATTTAGCCTGCGAGAGAATGAGATTGAATACAAGTATCAGTGTTTCCTATAATCTTTGTCTTTGCGCCTGCGTACTAACAAGCCTTCAGAAAATATGTCAATGTCAACGTGGTGTAATTTTCGTGCATTTGCGTATTAAAAATTCGTTGGTTAATTAATTTATGTTAATTATTTAACACATCTCTGTTAATTTGACCAATAACTTTAATTTAAATTATCTGAAATTAAATTTGTTAACATTAGTAAATTGTTTGTTGTTTTTATATTTTATTTCTCACTCTCCCGCAGTCTACTTTTCTGAAGTTTTACTTCTGCCGTGTGTGAATTGAACACACCCACAATTTTTTTGTTTAGCTTAGTTTAGTATCAAAAATAAATATAGGTAATTGTTTAAGTAAGAAGCGGAGGGAGTAATTTTTTATTTTTTCCTTGATACCCGGCTTGCATTAAGTCGCGTTCCACTTTTACTAAATCACTGTTTTGCTTTACGTTGATAGATGAACCAGAACTACCTATAGGGTAACGTCATGTACCATCTCTACGCCACATTCTTTGCACGGATTCATAAAATGACATAGGTAACATGTTTCCAACCCGCCCAAAACTTATGATGCAGCACCTTAAAACATGTCGGTACTTGTACGAACACAATAATCGTGTCACGGTCGACACATAATCGTGTATTGACAGCCGTGACTGTATGTAAATGTTGAGCATGACATTTTGTACCGATCGGCAATAACTTACGTATTGTTATACAAGGCGCCAAATAAGTAATGAAGTTTATGAACAGCTGTTATATAGCATAGCTACTGCAACCACTGGTCTGTGATTACAAAGCTTTGACATGGTTGACATACCAATAATTACGAATATGATTTTTACTTGTTGCAATATCCAATAATCTATTCATATGTAATTAATTTACAACTATCATTGTAGTACACTTATTGCATTAATGACGTCATTCAAATTCTTATACTACAAAGAAAATATTCTGATTAATACCTAACCAGTTTGTGGATGTCTATTCTATCTTATACTTTTTTACATTATACACTGTGCACCATAGAAAATAAACAGTCATTGAACAAACATAAACAAACGAATGTTACCAGTGTCTAAAGTAGTCTTAACCAATTCAGGCAATCTTAAAAAAGTCTTAGGTAAATAACCCAAAATAATGCCAATACTCTCGTAGGAGTTGATGCACATCAGATTTCTGCTTAAATTGAAGCTGGCCGATTGAAGAAGTATCTCCAAACTACAAATAGTAGTACCACCAACCGCTCACTATCTGACGAGACTATCTGCTTGATTGACAATTTTGCTATGTATAAAATTAACTACACAGACAACTTTTCACCCTAATTTTTATTTCCATATTAAGCTAAAATTAAAGTCTAAAAAATTAAAAAAAAAAAAGGATATAATAAATTATAGCCACACATTTCATTTTTAAATCGTAGATTCATTATGGGCTATATAGTCTATAATGCTTTATGACTTGATAGTAATTGGATAAATATGAAACCTGAAGAATCGAAGGGTATGTTCGGATATACACTGCAACCATTGTTCAGAGTTTGTACTGGGGAGAAATTCGTTCCGTTATAGACTGACAGTATACTGCCGCAGTATCGTAGGGAAATATATGACGTCATAAACGTCGCCATGTTTTCTGTGAACAGTTTTCGAGGTAAGGTGTTCTCAGTGCTGTCACATGGCTCTCACACTGTGACTTTTATTAGGCGATTTGACAACTGACTTGAATTGACAACTGACCGTACACTGGACTGCGTTCCGTTATAAACAGTAACCAGTATAGCTAACTATAAAGGTATGGCTTCGGAGTATACGGAATTGACGTCATACCTTACAGTGCTCTCAGTGTATATCTGAACGAACACAAAATCAATGTGTTTCAGAATGTGACATTCACTTATAAAAATAGAGAGTCAGTGTTACTTATATCAATTTTACTTATCACTTGAATTATGGAACTGGTCACATTTTGATAGTAGAAAAATCACCATCAACATATTCAGTACTAAACTAGACAATAAATTACTTACATATTATCCTTAAACATAGACATAACCTTAAATTTATCTAAGTATGGAACACCTGTGTCAGATCGAAATCTTTCAGGTCGATGAGGCCAGTGTGTCCGTTTATCATACAGTAGTATTCTGCGCCAAGTATGTAGGATAGCACCATGGCTCCTACGAGACTTCCCAGAGATGTGGATCTGGGAAGTAAGATCCCGGTTGCGATCAGCAGGCCCACATATGTCATGTACCTTAAAAGATACTTCACTATTACTTATTTCATAATAACCCTTTCATTTTCCCCGAATATACAAAGATAAATAACAATATTACGAAAATATATAGGATTGGAATATAGTGTGTGATATACCATGAACCCACTTAAATAAATAAGAAAAACTATGAGATATTTAAATAAATTATACAAAATCATAAAAGCTTCAAGTATATTAATGTTTTTGGAAATGTCAATATATTTAAAAGCTGATTTTAAAACTGATCTAACAAGTTATAGTAATTTCTTTGATTATTCTTTTACTTGATACTTAATTTTACTTTAATGTTGAAAACCAGTATAATACAATACCTACCTCTTGATCTCAAAGCCTGATGCCACTGTCATCATACTACTAAAGATACATTTATACTTCTCTATATATATAGATATATGTAAGTAGCCCATAATAATATAAAAGTATATACCTATATATAAAATCTTAACCCAGCACCCAAAAATAAAATTCAATATTACCTACTCAAAAGCATGCCCAAACTTTATCAGGTACCCTTATAACTCCTCCTTTCTGTAAGAAATTGGATTAATTGTAGTAGAAATAATAAAGTATATCTTTACAAAAAACATAGTCATTACCTTTTTTCATGTACGTACACAAAGAACGTAGTCATAATAAATAAAACAAAGTAGTGTCATCCAGACCTAGAATTTATAGTCCCGGATTTCTCGCATGTGGCTCAGTACCAAAATGAACAAATTGAGAAGACAACCCTTAAATCTGAAACACTGTCCAACCCCACCAATAAGACCTAGTGATGGAATGGTTTTATTTGGTTCAAGTCTGACATACCATCTTGCCATTTAGCCTCAGTAAGGTGAAGACCCGTAGAAGTTTCCACACATCAAAATAAAAGGAAAGAAACACAATTTAAGCAGTCTTAACCTTTAAGGAATATATATAGTATTGGAACATTGGGCTTGGCTTAAAACACAGAAAAAAAAATTGTTACCTTGTGGTTGTCAATTTTTCTGACTGATCTTCATCCTCTCTATCTGCTATACAAAACTCTCCTTTCTTCGAATATCCTTTAGCACATTTCCTGCACATATCTGGGCCATCTCCGTGACAACTATCACAAGACTTATCACAAGTCATACAAGTAAAGGAACCAATAGAATTCATGCAGAATTGATCCTTTGTGCAACGATCCAAATCATCACATTCATTAACATCTAAGCAGCCTTCATCAGAATCAAATGCAAACCCTGGTCTACAGGCTAAACAGTCTTTATGTGTGCCAGCTCTACAGCCTCCCATACAAGCTCGATGACAAGGCGAGCAGAGCATTTTATTATCATCCTTATAAGATGTGTAGAAACCAGGCAAACACTGATCACAGTTGTCTCCTGTGTAACCCACATCACAAAGACAAGTTCCATTTCCTTTCCTTGTCCCGTCACCTCGACATTTCCCGTTACCACTGCATAAATTTTCATGGTCACCAGGGCATGGTGTACAGTCTTTACCATAGTAATGTTTAGGGCAACAAACACGTACATTCTCTACACAAATATATTGAAATAAGTCGGTAGATTCATCTGGATTCTGCGCCCACCATGATTCAATAAATTCTTCAGCTTTTTCAGCCATATGGTGGCAGTGGATAGAATGTTTCTTCTCTTCTTTGCATATGCTGTCTTGAATATCAATAAGGCGCATTTCACTACGTTTATAAGACTGTTTTAGCTTCTCTTCCTCCCACGCGGCGTCACCTCCTTCGTATTTACCTCTCGCTGTCCGTTCCAAGCCATTTTTAAATGAGTCGACGAATAATTTGCATGCTTGACATTCACCCAAGTTACTGGATGAAGTTAAAATGTTAGAGTTGATGCCCGGGGACTGGGCAGTGCACATGTAAATAGGTAAAATTCCGAACGCAAACACCAAGTCGATTATCTTATTTTTCATATTCCTCATGTTGATGTATTCCTGGAAAGTTGAATATTGTATAAATATAATGCTTCAACATCAAAGTTTAATTTATTATTCTTCGTTTGAATAAATTATTGTCCTTCTACATTGTCCAAATTGTTGTGATCACCAATAGGTACCTACAAGTCTGGATGTTTCTTGAAGCACAGCACTATGCTAAATTAGAACAATACTACAATGAAAAGGAGTTAATATTTAAATGAGAATAACGATTTTACTTCTTTTTTCCACGTTGTAATGTTATATTTAAGGCCAAATACTGACGTGTTTCATTCGGACTCGCCGACCGCAAAATTTTGACATTAATCCTCTCAGCTGTTAGCGTTGACGTAACGCCATCTTCTAACGTTTCGTTCTACGAGGCAAAGAATAAACAAACACTACGTTCTACGAGTTAGCCATGGAAATGTAAAGCTTAAAAAAGATAAACAAGTTTTAATACAAGTATGTATTCTAATCTGAATATTTTTAAAACAAAATCAACTTAATTCTAACCTTTCCATACATATTAATGCAATTTACCCACACAACACCTACAGAAGATATTACATTTTGCTCACCATAAGTGGAAATTTGAAAGCGTTGACCTTACAGATATTTCGCAAACTTGTTTATGTAGGTTTACCTACTGATTGTTTTTCAATATGTATAGTTTCACAAAAAACTGCAATATTCTGTAATTATATCTAAGTATTAACTAAAATAGGTTTTAGTTTAGTTCAGCTCTGATGTCTTCACAACAGAAAATCTGGATGTATTATATTATATTTATTTATAAATTAAAAACAAAAAATGTATGTGAGTATTGATTAATATATTAAAGTTCAAACTTATTCCATCCACAAATAAACATAATAGTAAACGCAACCATAAAACCTTTTACTTTTTTTCAAGCGTCAATAGCGCGGGAAGTTCAAACAAGTCAATCTTCAGACGTCTTGATTCTTGACCGCAATATTTAAAGACCTTTAATCTGAATGCTCAAAATAAAATAAAATACTACATAGGTGTCTACCCAACTTGTGGGAAGCAGTGATCAAGATGTAAAATGATCGATAGTTGACTCGATAGGAATGGTATCTTCAATTTCTTGGTATTATGCGAATAATGAATAATAGTATACTTGAAAGGGATCATCATTTATTTTATTTTCCATCGCATTCGCATTCGATCATCGATCGTAAGTGTACTCATAAACCAGAACCTAATTATGTGTTTCCTTAACCATGAATAGCGTTTTAATCAGATACCGGATACTATAATATTTTTATACTTCTTTTTATGAATTTGAATACTTTATACTTATACGAACCGTGAGTCATAAGAGAAAAAAAAAATACATTATACTTTTAATTTTCATGAAAGTTAAAAAAAATATAGTTTCTTTAAAAAAACACAATTAAATTATTTAAATTACATACTTACTTAAATAAAAGTTAACAAATGAAATCATTAAATTTCAATCAGAAATTAATACACGCCTCACCTCGTGGCTAAGATGATAATTTCTTTCAAGTTTATTACCTGTATTATACCCATACATCGATTAGAAAACCGCCAATGTTAAACAATCAAAACATATTTACGAACGTCAATCAACAGAAGACAAAGTAGAATGTTTAACAACGCGTAGGTATACGTAATTACACCGGCAATGATACTTGCATAATAACTTCCTGCTTTCACCGTAACAAAGGCTATTTCTCTTGCACGATGGTGAACACAAACTTACACCTGCAGTTGAGTAAGTTTAGAGTTCGGTTGGCGTAGCTTGGTGGCGAAAATTAAAACTAAAAAAGAAAAAGTCAATATTTTTCGGTTACAATTATAATGCATATATTATACATATAATATGTATGTCGCTGATGAAAATAGTTGAGCTGAGTAATTGAATAATACTTTTTTGTTGAAGATATTTGCTATAAAGTTGCCAAAACGGTGTTTAAACTTTGGTTTTTACTACACATTTACTCAGTTAGGTAGGTAGATTATATCAAAGAACGTGTAAAGGTTTATTAAATATTTTTGCACTGGTACCTATTGCTTTATTTAAAAAGAATTTTATGTGGAAAAATAGTATTTAAAACTATTTAATTTGTAATTACAATGCCTATCTAATAATTAATACACAGGCATCACAAAACCTGAAAAACACTAATGTCAATGTTATTTTAATACCTATATTTTGTTTCTAAAATTTTATTTATTTATTATTGTTTTATTTCACTGGCAGCATTTAACCATAAATTGGCAATACTTTTGTGAAAAACTTACTTATAGTAAGTAGCCTTCATAAAGAAAATACGTTGGATTGAATACGTCCTTATCTACATTTATAATCTGTAGGAAATACCTAGAATTTATACATCTAAGGACATTACTTGTTAGTAGTATCTCTACCCTCTATACTTGTTATATAAGTAGTACCCACTACTGACCATTTTACTAATAGCTACTTAATTGAATTAATTAAACGTTTTATTATTCCCGTTTAAGCGTACTGGGATTAATAAATGAACGTAATTAGCTGTAATGTAAGTCGTGGGATATTAAATAATTTAAATAACAAGCATTCTGGTTCTTTAAAAACTTTACCACAGAATTACTTATAAATAGTACTTGTACTCAACGGCGCAGCTAGTCGCAGTATCGGTGAAGTAATGTAGGTCATGACCCCCCCGGCTAAACTTATTGCAGTTACGAGATTGCGATGAAAGGATTTTGAACTCAATGAAAATACAAACTTTATATATATATATATATATATTATATATATATTTTCTTAATGTTTACCAATGCCTACGAACTGTAATAACACCAGGGATGACCCAACTGGTATTACCAGAGTTCAAGAGCTCAAAACAAAAATTAGAATTTGTTTGTGATTTTTAACAGTTTTTGAATATGCTAATTAGGTACCTTTAAAGAAAGTATCACCAACTTCAATGCATCTGAATTATCATCATCATTATCAAATAGGGCTTCACTTTAAATAAAAAAAGAAATGAAAATTAGAACTGATTGTAAAATGCAGGGGCGGCCCTAGGGCGGTGCGAGCATTGCGGCCGCACCGGGCCGTCATGCGGGGGGCGCCGAAATCGAGGGCGCAACAAACCTTAAAAAAGTAGGGGTGTCCAAAATTTTTGAGGACTATAAGGAGTAAAAAAAAAGTCATCAAATTCTTTTTAAGGCGAACAATATACGAAAACAAAGGCGCCACTTTAGGGTCTCGCACCACCTAAAAATGTAGCTAGGGCTGCCACTGGTAAAATGCACTTACGTGGTATTGGATCTAGCCAACGATAAATAGCAATATTATTTGCTAAACAAATTAACACCTAACTGCTTTAGATAAATATCACACATGTTAGTCCTTCCAAGTGTTCCGCTTCAACTCCGTTGGTAACGATTTTGACCCTGTACAATGAAGTTGTTTACGTAAGAAACAAGACTAACTGATGTTGATAACAATCATCGTCTCCATTTACTCGTAAATGTCCTCAACGCTACCTGGTTGTAGACAGGCTAAAGAACAAATTATAACGGAGTTCCACCTAACTGTATTTAGCGAATTCACTTTGGAATTTGCTATAGATTTACATTGATAGAAGGGATTGGATTACAAAAAGTAAATAATAAAATAGTGACTTTTAGCCAGCATAGAGATTCTAGTGATTTTCATAATCCTGAAGAATTTGCAGCATTTGAAATGCATAATAGTTTATTAGTACCTATCTACTTACACGTACAGAAGACTCACTCGTTGAAGACACTCAAATAAATCGAGACTCTCCGTATATCTGATTAGGTTCAAATTAGTTCGACTATAATATCAACAATCTACAATGAACGAAAACATTTGCCTGTTATTTACAAGTTATTAGGTTTAGAATAATCTACATGCCGGAGTTTAGTTTATTATGACGACGACTTGTACTCATGGTTTTAATTTTATTATGACGTGATGTGTATTCGTCATAATAATTTAAAGATTTGAGCTGCGCCGAGTTAAGTCCAGTCTGGAGAGCCGAGAGCTCCTGGGGAAAGAAAGACGCCCGAAAACACAACAACGCCACTTCTGGTGCCGAAAGTACACAAGCACCGGTGAGAGCTTGCCATAAGACGGACCGTGTACTGTTTACATATTTTAGTTTTAGAAAATTACCCACGCCCACATAATTGTCTTCTTGAGTTGTGAGAAAACTAGTTTTAATATTTTAAAAGTATGTTTTAATTTAAATATTTCAGTTTATTTGTTCTATTGTGTCCTGCTTTTTAGGTAGAAAGGTTTTAATACCAGGCTTAATCTGAATAAAACATTGTCTGTGATAGATTATAACATAATTTCTAAAAAATGACTATGTGATAGCTGCAGCGCGAGCGAAAAAAATCCTTAAATTTATTGTCTTGTTCTTATAGCGGTTAAACAATTCGCTTATTTATACCTGTAACGCCCCTAGGCCATCAAAGGAGGGCCTTGAAAGTCGTACTCAGCTGTTATCTTATATCACTGCTTTACAGTGTAAGGATGCACATGCTGAACATACAACTGATAATTTATTATGGTATATTGCTTGAACAAAATTCTCCATCAATGTGAAATAATTATTGCATTGATTTATGTTTGACGGATTCTTAAAATTGGCAGTTTTACTACACATAAGTTAACTAATTATAAAAAGAAGATATAGAACACTAAAATGAACTAATACTTTTTTGTTAAATCAGTAAGATTGAATTAGGTAAGTTCCTAACAATAAGTTATGCAATTGAAATATCAGTTATTTCTGTCACTGTAGTTGTAGTGTGTATACGCAGACGTTAACTACTGCAGACAGCTCATTTCGTGATGTAGTACAGACTAGTGTTTGTATACTCTTTGGTACAGACTACACACGCACGGCTAGGGTGACGTGGGTCGCTCATACGGCCAAAGAGTATACAAACACTACGTTATACATACGGCCATGCTTGTTGCGAGATCTACCGATCGATGGCAGTCACTGTGACAGTTTATTCAAAAGTTTAGTTTATGAGAAGAATGATCTCTTTGTATATATATTAGGCAAGTATATTAATGTAAATAAGATTAAGTTGTAATTTTGTGATCATAAAATAATTCAATATTTATTTTTGTTTATTTTATACTATGTATTAATTTCTATGTATTCACATGATTGGCTCTTTTATTCATGCTTAATTATGCCTGTAGAAGTTTAGAATTCACGATTATTTATAGTCTCTACATCTCTACAACAATTTTTTTTTTTGGCTCTACCACAGCTCTACATAAAATCCTTTGACAGTTTGTCCTCCGTATACCTACTTGACATTGGCAAAATTGTGGTAACTCCACAAAGCCACAAACCAAAAGTTGAAGTTGAAGAATGATCTCTTCCTTGCTTTTCTTTTTTACGAATACTATTTCATCACATAAACAGAAATTTTAATTATATTTATACAAAAATAATCAAACAAAGACAGGACTGTATGCAAAAAAAATTGTTGGTTTAATATCGTGGAAATAAAACGCAAGTAGCGTACCGACATATCCAGCTTCAACTTTTATTTACCAGACATTCCCTAAGTGCATCGATATGGATGAATTCTTTCTTTTTTGCGTTCATAACACAGCATTTTAAATGGAGCGTGTAAGCTCTACAGTTGCCCACAATCATTTTATTAGCGTACACAGAAACCACACACTCGGCCAATAACAATAAAAGCAAAAGTAAGTAATGTTATATTTTTTGTACATTCAAAATGTAAATAATTGAATTTGTAATTGAAAACCGACTTTACGCTTAAATATACTAAACAGGTACCTACAGATTTATTTTTACTTGACAACTTATGATTCTATTTTGACACCATAGACTAAAGTATTACATTATTGGACTCAAAATGCCAGTGGGCTGGGCCTTCCCAGTAACAGACAGTTTGAGTTACGTTGGTGTATGTGACCTAAACACTCCCTTTCCTCTTTCCGACCAATCCCTTTAGTGCCCTTTTAGTGCCTAAAGTGCCCTTTCGATGGCAATAGGCTTTTACTTTATATCACCCCCTATTACGTGTATCAAATTATAATTGGCAAAATGTGACTGTTTAATACGCCTCTGTATGTACGAACTCAAAATCACAACAGATTAAAACCTCGGCATTAAAAAATATAGAATTCAGCAACTGGCTAGTAATAAATGATTTTGAACTATAAAAAAAACATAAAATGTACAAAGAAAATGAACGGTGTCTGTCGGAATATGCACTTTGAGGGCTGAGTGCGTTTGCGGTCCAATACTACACTTCATTTTCTTTTTTATTAATGGTTTATCGTATTAATACAATAGTACCTGATCGACGCTTGGCTAAGGAAACTATTTATTCTTTTTTGCATTGTCACACAGCTGTTTCAAAAGCGAAAAGTTTATTTTTAAGATGGCTATCTCTATCTGTGTGACTAGAGTTGCATGGGCGGTACATACCGAGCGGTTTATCTCACGCAATGTTTCACATATTTATATCAAGTAATTTCTGCCAATTGGAAAAGAAAGAAAGACTAAGAAAATACTTGGAGATCTGCTTAAATATTTCGTTTTATTTTTACAGTAGGTATATTCTTTTTACAGTTAATCTAGTGAAGACCAGCTGAACTACGAAGTAACTATGGATCCTGCATCGCGCAATGGAAGTTGTCACGCTGTTTAGTATATTATGTTCAACTTCCAATCTTACTGACAAACGTCTGACATGTAAATGTATGTATGTAGTCACACAAAAAGTATTGAGGAAGGTAAAAGATCGAATAAAGATACAACCTATCATTGCGTTTGTGGTAGTATTGTAACTTTTACTACTTTTGTCTTATCTGTGATTATACTAGTTTACGAGTTTATATTTTTTGCTACCTATCATCCTAAATTCAATGCCATTATTGTAAATCCAGAATAGTAGTTATCTAGATTTGCTAATTGAGGACTTAAGACCAGGACAGTTACGTTGTCTTTATAGACAGTGCAAAATAAATTTCTGAAGGTCCGACACCAATCGTTGGGCCGCGGTCTGCGATACATTATCGCCTAGCCTGGTCAAATAATTCTCCCTACAACCGTACCTTCAGAAATTTATTTTACACTGTCTATAAAGACAACGTAACTGTCCTGGTCTTAAGTCCTCAATTAGCAAATATAGATAACTACTATTCTGGATTTGCAATAATTTCACTGAATTTAGGATGATAGGTAACAAAAAATATAAACTCGTAAACAAGTATAATCACAGATAAGACAAAAGTAGTAAAAGTTACAATATTACCACAAACGCAATGGTAGGTTGGGTTTTGATTCGATCTTTTACCTTCCTCAATACTTTTTGTGTGACTACATACATACATTTACATGTCAGACGTTTGTCAGTAAGGTTGGCAACAATTTATATTAATAGCAAATAATTGGCAGGTCGTTTCTCTTGATGAAACGCTAATAATAAGTTATTACTTGTCTAAATTAATGAGCAAATAGGTGTTTAAAAAATACCTTTGCCATAAAAACGCGTCTCCAAGAAGCTTAATAGCCGACATGTGGGGATAGAATGATAAAAATAGAGACATAAATTAAATATGTTGTCTTTTTGCGCAAGCTATACGTGCAAAATGCACTTAACAATTGTCTTATAAATTATTGACATCTGATACAGGTTGTAAACGAGCTCATACTACTTAGATGGTTTAACTGCGAATAAATTATGAACTGAAATTCTTCACATAAGAGACTTATGTGGATAATAATGATAAGAACTGACGTTTAAAATTGAACCAATATTATTCTTTTGAATTTACCGCAAATGGTCTAAAAGTGAGTTCTAGACATACGGGGAATATTTAGAATGTTTTTTTTATTTCTTATAATGCACAGTTGTCAAGAGAACTGTAATCCTCGTTGTTCTTTTTGGAGGTGTTACTCGTTGATCCTTTCTGCTAAAGTTGTAATCGAGTGAGAATTTTGGGACAATCTTATACTTTCTCGTGCAGAAATAGAATATAACAATTGTTTACATTTTGCGGTAGAACTTATGTAAACACAAATCGAGTTAAGGGCTTAACTTAACCTTGAACAGGGACACAGAATGAGAACAGAGAATACAAGGCGATAATTAATAAAAATAAGGATAAAGCTCGAGGAAAGGGGAGTTCTTACACTGACTGCATGGATAGTGCAATGGTTGAGTTTCGTTCTTCAAAGATAATTATTTATTTTTATTTTATTTTATTTTTGATTATTCCGAGTATCAAAGATAATTGTTTGGCGGCTTCGTTTCCGCTAGCTTAACATTTGTCACAGGAGTATTTTAAAATAAGGAATATATCTTTTTTTATTTCACTCGCATTTTTTGAAAGCGAAAAAATAGCTGGCTTACCGAGGATTTATACAAGTGTCCAGCCGACATTTACCTAAATGTGACAACCATTGTATACCTATGTTCGAACATCGAAGTTCTAAAAATCTCGTTCTAAAAGTCGAATCTCGTTTCTATTCACAGTCAATCAATTTATATCTGATCAATTTTAATTGGTTAATTTCAGATAATAGTTTTCCAATGAACGTGATGACTGTGCGCGTTTCGACAAAGCTTCTTTAAAGTGTTCGATCTTTAAATGCGATAATCTATGGAAGCACTATAAAGGCACAGGCGCCTAAGATACTGCTGTAAAAAAATCTCTTTTAAAGTAGGTATTGTTGGTAAATATTAAACGTTGCTCAAAATTTATTTTTGATTTGCTTTATTTCCAAAAGATCGTCTAAATCTGCCAAGAAAAAAAAGCCTTCATATTTTTAAATTTCTGATTCTTATGTTTTGCCAAGCATAATAGAAATGTTGAAGTAGGATAATGATTTCAAGTGAGTCTGTTGTTTAAAAAAAACTGCTATGAAACATTAGGGTTTAAAAATTGAATTCTGGAGTTTTTGATGTGTTAGGTACGACGATCAACCAGACCAAATCTGTTGTATCAATAACAATGAAAACGAATAGAGAGATCTATTGTATTAAAAAAAAAACTGATTGATAGAATTAAAAAAAATAGTAAAATGAATGAGACAGAGGACTTTCTTTGGTTTTATGTTTTTATTACTGTAGGAGCTTCTTACACATCGCATACAATTTTTATTCCGATTGCCCATTTTCTAGTGATAGATTTATTTGTCTACAGATGTCATGGTGCTTAATTCCCAATTGAAAAAAAAATTGCTTGTAGCGTGAAATTGTCCTCTAGAATTGTGCTCTCGAAAGCAAAAAAAAAACTATCAGTCGTAGGACTGCACGTCAGAAGTGGAAACATGCACAGTGCACACATCTGAGCGTGACGGTCGCGCGAGTTCAGTGCTTTTTCCCCGTACCAATAGTGCTCAACGTGCCAAAAGAAGTTTTCACTTCAAAAAAATTTCATAACCGTGGGAGTAGAATGCAAAATATACCGAAAATAAAATTTACGTTAAATGATACTATAGCATGGCTCCGTAGCTGCATAGTCTCGGTTAACTCCGTATATCACACTCGAACACCTGGTACAGAGAGAAAGGTGCGAACACACAGTTCTGCACCAATTATTTTGTAGAACATCGATAGCTTTAATATTTTAAATAAGTACGTATCTTGTAGTGGATAGGACCTTTGTATTTATCTCATAGGTCAATTCTTATGTCTTTAAAATTCATGGCATCAAGCCAGTTAAGATAACTTTATATAGTCGAGTTTCCACTCCACTTAGACAAGTATGATCAACACACACAACACAACACAAAGATGATCGTAGAAGACTGATACCCTTATTTACGTACGTAAATAAGGGTATCAGTCTTCTACGATCATCTTTGGTACTATAAACTAGAATTTAATACCTGTTCTTATGCTCGGGGTACAGTCCCTGTGATATGTCCAGTCTTCTTATCGTCCGTCTCTATCTATTTTTATAAAAGCTCTATCGAAAACTGACTGAATTTTGGTAACTAATTGTATCCCTAGTATTATTGGTACCTGTTCTCATACTAGAGGTACTGACCCAGTGATGCATGGAATCTTCTAATCGATTTCATTATATTTTGCCTATGTAGTCCTCATTGCTAGTTAATTATATTTCGAAGTAATTATTCTAATCTACTTCCGATCATATTACGATTGATTTATGATTTAATTCGGTAATTTATTTGTTGTAGCTTAGACAGGGATAGCAATAATAATTTTAGACAAATTTCTTTTCCATAACTCCTTAATAGTTGCAAGATAACTTCACTTTCCCTGCTAAGTATCTCGTACATGATAACATTATTGAAAGTAGGATAGATTAAACCATTTAATTAATCTTATCACTACATATATATAAAACTTAGACAGCTTCAATTTATTTTAACTTTAAAAAGGTAAATTTAATTAATTATTATCGTTGTATTCTTAAATAAAAATAACACTCTCATCAACTAGTTACTTATAAAGATCTGTACAAAATGGTAAAAGGCAAACAAAACAATTTTAATGTTTTGTTTTTAAACTGTAAATAACGAGAGCACTAGCAGCTTGCTAACAAGGCCTATAGTTCTGTGTAAAACAAACACAATTTATGGGTATCGAAGGCTTTACATTAAAATACTTTGTAGGCGACGTAGCCGCAATTTCTTGAGTCACCGCCACCGCGGTCTGACGTCATGGTTGCAAATGCCAACCGGCTTGGCGAGGCCTTGCGACAACTCAACCATACCTACCGCTACGCGGACCGCGATAAATAGTAAGATATACATAGACAGACAACAGTATTCAATGGACATACCTAATATAGGTCCGGTTTATACATTTCAAATTAAGGACCTTGCTTTAAAAAAATACTTAAATACCTTTGACTGAACTAAGTATCTAGAACCTTTTCAACATTCACTGATTAAAAAAGGCAAGCCTACTAGTATGTCTTTTAGTTTGTCTTATTATGAGCTTAATATGTACCTAATTGATATTAATCTTGTTTTAATTATCGTTAGCATGGGCCGTGTACTGCTGGAGCGAACTTACTCGTAAATAGTAAGTAAACACGATTGCAATAAGATGCTATTATGTTTTCATGTAGGTTACCTAATAAGATAATTACGTAACTTTGCATGTTCGATCGTGTACGTATTAAAAGTTGTTTTTTTTTTGTTTAATAATAATTTTAACGGAGATTAAAAAGTAGGAGGATTGGTGTTTTATTTGTGTAGACTTTATTATTGAATTTCAGACAACTTTTTATTTCCAATCATATAAGTACAAAGTAACAGATGCCGTTACATTTAATAATATATTAATAAAATTGTTAACAACAAAAAAATTATTTATATCTGTGTATTTTTATTACAAATTCCATTAGTTATTTTCATTCATATTGTTTTTGTTTTTTGTGTGTGTACATAGCTATTTCACACAATTTACTGATTAAATATAACGCCACATCCTTACCAATTTTTAATTTTCATTGTTTTGGAAATACATATTTTTCATTCTACATCCATGTTCAATATATTTTATAATCATTACCATTATGATCACATAGAATTACGTCATTCATAATAACAACTATAAATTTGCATGTTCTTATTGCTATATGTAAACTGGCACTTGCATTTTATGGTCGTGGACAACATCTCCATTCTGCCAAGCCGAAATACAATAAAACCTAAATGTTACAGCTTACACCGACCGTAAAACGAAACGGGACAATAATTCCCGCCACAGAACTAATATCGATTCCCGCCAATTTTCATTCACCTTTGGACGGCTCCGGAACTGTAATTTATTTGGTAAGTTAACACTTACAAAAGGTTTTTTGTTTTTAAATATTATTATCAGTTCTTGTAATTAACGCCCTAACCTAAATAAATAGGTATTTATTTCCTTAAAAATTCAAATAGTTCAGCACTATTATAGATCAAATCAATATGAATTATTTTTATTACTATTACTTACGCTCACAAACTCATAAGGCTCTAGTTATGAATTACTTAACGACTGGGTCCATTATTCAAATAAAATAAATTTGCATCTGGCAACCGTGGGTGCGCCCACCGAAGTCCACATACATCTAGTTGCGTAAGGCTTGAGTTAGTGCAGTTGTTCGATTAATCCTGTTCTGACATTTTGAATTGCTAATGAATGAGGTCGTAGCCAATGCAAATAGTTGAGTGAAGGGCTAAAGTTACACGATCCGATGTCGGTGCTACTCGGAGTGCACGATGACGTCCTTTGTTCAAAAGAAATGTGCTTATTGTAATATGTATAATAATATTTGTCAACATATCCCTATTGTTCAGTACCTAGGTACATGAAAACCAAGGGTACATTATAATTGTGAGAAGGCGCACTCACTCTACAATCACATGTGTTGCGATAATTTTAATGTACCTCTCTATTATTAAGTCATTATCAGGACTTTTAGAAGATGGGGCCAGCCTAAGTCCGGCCGACTACAACCACGATATCTACAAAAAATAGTGTTAAAAGTACGTACCTACTGAAATTATAATAATATAAATATATTACTATTTAATTATTATTTTACACGTACTGTTAAAGGTGTAAGAACCATGTGGTTGTACGTGTATAGTTAAAGATTTTAAATCGTAATTTTTTTTTTAAACTCTTCAGTCAGTAATTGAGAAAATCCATAAAAAGTAAGTTACAAAAAAAATCGAAGTTGGTTTTTATGGGTTTTCTTAAGAACGGAATGAAAAATTCCAAAATAAAAAAATATGTACTATTTAAAATCTTTAAGTTTATATATTCCACCTACTTTTATGAAAATCGGAGGCAAAAATACCTGCAAATGCAAACGGTCATAACTTGTAAAGGAATAGTTTTTTTTTTCAAACATTCTTATTGTAACTGCATGCTAAAGGCACGGCCTTTCAGCGGTTTAAGTAAGCGTTCCTTTTTCAAATACACCCTGTATATGTATATAGAATGTATGTATACATTGTAGGCACGGATTATGCTCTTGGTTTACCATGTGAAACATTATATTTAATTGCTTTTTCTAACTATTAGGTGAACCACAATTAATATAGATGTAGATACCTAAACCTTCATATTTTTTTCCTGGTTGACTTATTAGGTAAACCAAAGCACAAAACCAGGTAGAAAAACCTAGGAACTAAGTAAAGAAAATTTGTCTCGCGGTCTTTTTAGTAAAAAAATTGACTACTCCTTGAGAATAAATATTACATCATGATTCTAGGTACATTATGTAAACTAAATGCGTCACGATTATATTGAAAATATTTAGGGAGACGAGTAGGTACATTTGCTATATCACCGGTAACATAGACAAAAAAGTGACAGCTTTCAATAAAGCTCATACTCAACTTTAATCAAAAGTAATCAAGCGGCGCAAAACATTCAACAAAAAATGTCATATCATTATTATTTTTCTTTTTCTTTCAACAGCGTGCTGAAGTACCTTTTGACGTTACTTTTTGTCGTCTCATATAAAATCGCTGGGTAACCTGTAGGTACAGCCTAATAAATAAGTCACGTACTAACATCCTGCGTGATACGTCGTTGTCCATAAAAAAATGCGCCACAGCTAATCGCCGGTCATTGCACTCTCTAGCTGTTTCGTTAAAATAATATTCTTTAATATGGTAGTCAAACGATTACGGGAAAGACAAGTTCCATGTCTGTCGCGTCTCGATGTGTACACAAGTGTGCGTTATTCTTGTAATATTGCCTAATTTAGTACCAAGCTCGAACAATAGAGTATTCCACATTTAAAAAAACAGTCTAAAACAAAATGGCCCCATCCACACAAATCACTGAACGCATCGGCATCCATTACTTCGCATCGTGTTATTTGCCTAAGTGGCCTGGTGCGGGATAATAAGTTAGAGAGAATAGCCTTAGGATACGGCCATCTTTGTCTGGACCTCGCTTCGGTCATGACACCTCCAGGCTAAGCTAAAACGTGGTCTAATCTTCCACAGGTAAATTGCCATGTAATAGAATTGCATGTTCTACCTACGACAGTGGTTTATAGGAAGCTAGAAAGATACAAAATTTCGTCATTTTTAGCATTAAAAATGGGGTGGGCAACCAAGCGTGTTGACCCATTGGTTAATTTAAAAAAAAACGTTACGAATGTTCGTTGATATTTTATCTGTGAAACAAAGTTTTACCGCGTAAATTAGCACCAGCTAAATAAAAAGTTAAATAAAAAAATATTGATCGGTCCCAACGGGGCGCCTCGATAACTCGCAGTACCTAATGATGTATTAACTATCATATTCGCAAGTATAATAAAGACTTTTTGCGCGCCCTTATTGTATCGCTTTGTTCCATTTATGATTACACCACTCGAGCCTGTGAGAATCATTTCTTTCTGAACCATTTTATTTTGACGCGCATCAAAGTGAAGTTATTTTGACATGGCTGTATTTGTCGGTGAGACAGTTGAAGCAATCATAATTATAGAGGTTTAAATTATAATAGACACATAATTAAGTTATAAAAACAAAGTTGCTTTTTTACGTTGTATGAACGTCAACGTTATGATGCAGATACACTTCACAGTCAAGTTGTGGCTTACCGAACATTTAATATAGTTCGGCCGCAGGCGTAAAGGTACATTTAGGTACATACCCAAAAATGATACCCTCAAGAGCTTGCTCGAAAATTATTTCGCTTATTGTTAGCATTATCTTATTATTATGCAACTTCCTAGTCAACAATGATGTAAATTATGAATCTTTATGAACAACTATTGTGACCATGTAATTATGAAAAAGAACATGAGGTTTTTTAACAGACTATAAAAAGGAGCGATTTCGTCACCAATTGATAACAGATTTTAACGATTATTTATTTATTGTAGCGGCTAGTTTGGCGCTAAATAATTTCTAAGGAAGAAGAGGAAGGAATGCAGTGGCATGTCTTAGACGCTTTGAAGTCATACTTTCTTTAAAAAAAGATAAAATATAAGGAAAAATAGATGACTGCGATTTTTTTGTGCAACTCTTTAAAATCTGGCTACAATATCACCTACACCACAAAATTCAGTGTCATGCCTAAAAATTTTAGCTTTTAATAGACACTTCGTTGCTGTATTCAAGAATTTATAGAACTTCTCTCATAGTTACGTTTATTAAGCTTCAGTTTTCCAGGCACTTCATTTTGAATATAAAAGCCCACTCTGGTACTATCGCAATGGGAACATGATTCTGTTATGTCGCGACCAAACCGACGGACTATACGTTGCCCCAGAGTGTGACTGTTTATATATAGAGAGCCAAAATAATACTTTTAACGTGTAACCTAGTCTTTTTTTAATATTTTTAAATTATCAAAAATCTACGATCCAATCCAATTACACTTAAATATTATACATATAGGTATTGTTTAGCATATCAAATAAAAAGTTACCTAAAAGTATTAAATATATCATTATGTACTCGCTTCAACTAAATAAAAATAACCGTTTCTTTTGACAGCATTAAGAAGTTATCGCTTTCGTCCTGATTAAAAAAAAAAGTAAGGCACTGATCCCAATTTTATTTACTACGGCCGCTGCCTAGTCACGTCGAATTATAAAGTTATCTGAGCAGACGAAAAAACCCGCCATGACTGCAATAAAAACCTTGTGCTTCTGATGTACATTTAATTTGTTTCTAAAGAGATGAACCAAAATCTCATTACCATCGACCTTTAACGACTTACTCTCAGAATTAGTTTCTTCAATAACAGTGGAATTGTAAAACTTTTATGTTATTCGAGGCTAGAGCTGAATATAGAACTGTTAGCGGATTTTCTTTTTAAAAGATCCCAAACTGAAAATGTTAGGTACGTACACAAATGTCGCGAGAGATGTTTTCCAATATTGAAAAAAACGTTAACTCTGTTCTTTAGACTTGTTTAGACTATCTAGTAAAAAGCTTGTAAGTTGTGGACCTCTTTTTTAAAAATTAATTCGATGTATGTAGTGTAGAAGTTTGAAATATCAAATAAATGTAAATTACTTATTATTACTTTTTTTAACTTAAAAATAAATGAACTTAAATGTAAAGAAAACGTTGAAATTTTCCTGCAAAAGGTGCACCTTGCAGTCCATTTGCAGTCTTATAAAAAACACATTTGAAAACCACAATTTTCTTCTAACTTAGCCCAGCGTTAGATTCCCGCCATTCTAAAGTCGTCGCGCGCGCATCCGAGAGGCGGAACTCAAGTAATAGGCGCATTCCGCTGACGAGCCTGTGAATGCCGAAGTACTTACGATCTTTGAATGGCTTAGGAAACCATTAACGGCCTGCGCTTTAACGCTCAAAGCATCGAAGATAATACCTTTCCTTTGTTTATTGGAAGACAAGAGATCGGGAATTTTATTCCGATTTAATTAGAAAAAAGGGCTTGACGGAAAAATAGAATTCGTTTCGTTAGTTGAAATGTGTTGGCATGTGTTTTTGTTACTTGTATTTTAATTCTTTATTCACTAAATGCTTTAAAAGTCAGTTTTTTTATTTTAGTGGTTTTAAGTTAAATAACAGTCTCACCTACCTTACAGTAGTACTTACGTACTTACTGTAAGGTAGTACTTTACGTCATTTAAAGTACGATACAGTTATGTTTTACGTTCTTTGCTACGTTCAAGTCGTTAATCTTACTTGAAAAGTAAAGCAGTAGCAGTATCCGTTTAATTAAATTATTGCCAGTCTTAGACCGTCTGTAGTCGGTGTTCCTAGTCAGGGCTAACCCGCAGCGATGATGATATTGTGAAAAATTCAATTGTATAACTAACTAGAATTATTGAATTCTAAATATAGGATGTGTGGAATACAGTATTTCTACATAGCACATAAATTATAATATGTATTATGCTGTATTATATAGCATCACTACATATTATATAATAATTATTTTAAAAAAAAACCGACTTCAACAAAAAAAAACTATTCCATAAAAGACTTATATGGTTTTCTCATGGATGCCATTGTCAGAACTGGACCAAATTGAAATGGGACCACACGGGAAGCACCAGCTTTCAAATAAACAAAGAATCATCAAAATCGGTTCACCCAGTCGAAAGTTCTGAGGTAACAAACATAAAAAGAAAAAAAAACATACAGTCGAATTGAGAACCTCTTCCTTTTTTTGAAGTCTAGCGATAAACTGAAAAACTACTGAATGAGTTTTCATGCGGTTTTCACTAATATACAGAGTGATTCATGAGGATGGTTTAGGAGTATAATTTGTTAAGATTTTGTGTAAATTGATTGCAATATGTTGATGATTGTTGAAGATGTCTCTGCTACCCGTGCGAAGCTGGGGCGGGTTCTTTAGCTGTCCAATCATAAATATTTTTTTTCTCAAATATTTATGGCACAGCACTGAATTTATAACTATTGTAGGTAAGTAAGAAAACAAACTTCACAAACAGCGATGATGACAATAACATAAACACAAAATATCAGCCGAGTACATATATGTATTTCTTTTTAGTATACCTATATATTTGTAAATATACTTATTTAAGTACTGGAGATGTATCTAAACGTTAAACTTTAAGACAATAGACAATTTACCGTAAAAAAGTAGCTACCACGAAACAGATGCGGTTTCTATAAAAGAATTTAGTTAACTGTAATGGCATATCTAATCCATTATAATTCTACGGAACGCGAACGTTAGAAAGGGTACGATGATCACGCGCATTGCATGCGCACTGCGGTTAAAAGACACCTTTGTAATGGCGATTTACGTAGAAAATTTATAACTAAGTCATTTCAAGTAGTATTGCTTAGTCTGGGAATAAAAGTCCAAGGAAAACAGTCGCTAATACTAAACTTAGTGCAAGGTCTACGATGGAGTTCTTGCAGCCTAATAAGATAGTTTGCAAATCTCTTATTTTTTTTCAAACGATGAATCAAACGATTAAGGCAGATATATTAACAGTTGATCATCTGATTTGACGGATTTTCATAAAGTATATCTCACCCTCTAGTTTACCTAAAATTACTACTGTTTAATATATTTAGATCCAGGGTAAATTTTTACATGCCGCCCTGGATCCTCATTGAACGCTATATAAGCCGTTTCAATATCTAATGTGATCAGAAGACATTTAAATTAAAGCTGTTTCACTGGGAAGTTACTACACACTCAATAATAACTTTCAAATTACTTCTTCTATAGTGTTGTTTCAGTACATGAGTTCATCAGAGTACTAGACAGAGTAGACAGGGGTGTCACCGCACGAACGACACATCGCTCATAGACATCACTAATCGCTTATTATCTCGAAGGTCGTATGCTTATATAAAAAAAAATTCAACAGGGTATCTTTACCATAGACAAAATAAATATCCGCATGACATCCACTATTACCAGGGTAATCCGTAACGTTTATATTATCGTAGTTAATACCGAATAAGGGCCTAAGATCCCAAAGGCCATACGGGTAGAAGCTTCTAAATAACCCGGGCTATAAGACTGAATGTTTTATGAGCCAATCGTCTTAACTTCCAATTTAATCTTATTTTATGGCGGAAAACTTAAATCTATGGAACGGACCACAGATTAAAATGATGAATAGAGTTTTTACTTTCGCTTAGTATATTATTGACTATTCGTTATGTAATAAAAATGTATTACTTAATATTACCGTTACAGTAATGAAGTAAAAATAACATCTATTTCCATTTGAATATATTAATTAAATACAGTGCTTATTTAAGTACAGTTGCCAGTCTTATGCAAAGATTTATAATGAATGCACTATTTGAGTACTTTTCTAAGGATTCTGAATCGATGCAAGAAAAGTTCGTTAATATATTTACATATAGAATAGATGTGTCATTCTGTATCTTTGGTTGCATGTACATATCTGGGGGCATGGTAGTGACCCCGCCAAGATGAGCCAAGCAAAGCGCAAGGGCACTACCTACCTTTTCTCAAAGCGCTTTGTCGTTTTTTTGAACTCTCATAACTTGGGTTTGGATTATACCAGATACACAAAATTCTCGGGATATGACGTCAATAGTGGACTTGTGAAACATGTAAAGTTTCAATTGCATAGCTCTTATATTTTAGATTTTATTGATATCTTAAAACTCCGATTTCATCACTCACTTACTCACTGATGATCATCAAAATGCTTAGGATACATTCTGAAGTCCTAGAAAGCTGAAATTTGGTATGTAAGCTAGTATTGATGTGGATTTTTTAATTGTTTTGTATTTTTTTTTTTTTTGTATTTTTTTTTGTATTTTTAATTGTTTGTGTATTATGACACAAACAATTAAAAAAATCTAAAACTTGGAACTTTAACCCCCAATCCCTTAAACTAGGGGATGGAAGTTTCTATGAGACCTCCACAAATTTTGATGCTAGAGGTCTGAAAATTGATGATTTAGGGACTCCTTGTTATCAATAATAAAATACATATTTCAGAATTTTTTGTAGTTCACCCCACCCTTTAAATTAGGGGATGGAATTAAGCGCGTGCAAAATGCCTAATGTGTACCCTCTGTAATTGATTATGAACAGTAAACCAACAAAGATAGAAAATGGGCTATGAAAAAAGGCACCACTAATGTGCAAGAAAAATATTGTTATGAGCAACTTACAAAAAGAAGTGAAATCCCACCAAAAACATTTTCATGTAAAATGTTATCGAGACGAGACCATACGGCTCGCACTGTCACAAAGTTATCAGATCTCATGTAGAGCCAAGCATATAGCTCTACACGCCCTAACTCTACAAGCCCTAACTTCACAAACTCTACACCTTAGGACAGAATACATAATAGACCTTAGTCAAAATATGTGGTCTGGCCGTTTCGTTACTACGAGAACACTGTTATTTTATATTTTGTGTAACAGAAAATTAATTAATAGTGAATAAATTTTTCACCTTAAAAGCCCATGTGACGGTAGCGAAACGGCCAGACCACATATTTTGACTAACGTGTAGAGTTTGTGAAGTTAGGGCGTGTAGAGTTATAAGCTTGGCTCTACATGAGATCTGATAACTTTTTGACAGTGCGAGCCATATGGTCTCGTCTTGGCAACATTTTACATGAAAATATTTTTGGTGGGATTTATATTATCTCGTTAACTCTTAAGGTTATGCAGCTTCTTCCAACCCCTCCTATTACCACGTTACCTATATGAAAGTCGGCTTTTTCGTGAGATACTGATAACCTACTTTTTACATTCATAAAAATATCCCAAGGCTATTTACCTAGGTAGAGAGAAAAACAAAAGTCGCACAACATTACTCTAATTAACAAATATCTGTAATACTACAACCTATTAAATACTAAATCAGACTTTAACGGATAGCGTAGCGATTAATCACGTCTACAACTATTATTGTGAGTTCGATCCCCACTTGGTACATGTTTTAAATATAATTCATAGATCATTTCTCTGATTGTGATAGTACTTTGTTGTATCTGTGACACAGCTTTAAACAATTAATTCATTCTGTGTCATAAGAAAGAGTAAAATATCTAAACACATATCCTGTATTGGTTTGTTTTTATTATTATATTTAAATATATTACTAGCTACTCAGCCACGCGTTGCTGTTGCTAAGTAATTAGCATTAAAAAATATTATGACTATAAATTGAGATAAAAATATCTCTCAAGTTGGACTAAACTTTGTGCAAAATTTTATCAATCATCATCAATCAATACATCATCATCATCACTACAGATAAATAAAATTGAAGTGTCTGTTTGTAATGTCAAAATAATAGTTTTGTTTAAGCTCATACAGTTATTTGCACGATACCTATGCCTAAAATCAATTTTTAAAATTTTTGTCTGTCTGTCTGTTCGGCTAATGTCCGGAACGGGTGGACTGATTTCCACGGGACTTTCATTGGCAGATAGTGTTATAAAGAGTAACTTAGGCTACTTTGGAAAATTAAGTAGGGTTCCGCGCAAAATATACAAACGCGAGTGAAGCCGCGCGGGAACTATTAGTTAATAATATAATCTGTTCGTTAATTTAGGAGTTCATCGCGGAAAAACCACATGACACGAATTTTTATATGTTATAAATTGTATGAGTTTATCGCCTGTCGTTTTGCCCGTTCATTAGTTAAAATAGATTTTGTTGTTGCCCACCGCCAAAAAACATCGACTATTAGGTACAGCTACAACTATTAGTAAGAATATTGTTTGTTTGTTACCAATCTTATTTGCAGTGGCTATCGTTTGCGAGTCGTCGTACTCATTTAAGGTGTATAAAGTTAAAGCCGCAAAGCCTTCTAAGTCGATTAATTTCAAATTTACATACGTTTATGACTATTTCATCAATCGATACAGTAATACAAGGTTGACTATTGTTCGTGTAAATCCTTCAAACCATGTGATTTGCTTTTGATTTTTATGAGTCTCTTTTGATAGATTAGTTTTTTTTACTAAAGGAAAACAAATCCGACAAACATTTGCCCGTTCGTCTAGTGGGTAGAGATCCTGACTGCTGAGCCAGAGGTCGTGGGTCCGATTCCCACTCAGGACAAATAACTGTGTGATGAGCACGATCATTTGTTCTATCTAGGTGTAATTTATCTAAAATATATATATATTAAGTAATATATAAGTATGTTTATCAGCAGTCTGGTTACCATAGTACGGTGAGTGAGATGTTAAAAAAAACAATCGGTCAGAGCTATTTCATATTAGTGTTGCTGATCCAGGATTAAGGCATTACAAGAATGAAGTCACTCTGTAGGTATAGTTATTAAGTATGTGGGAGAAACGAGTAAATTTTTCACGTAATTACCATATTATTAGTTAATAAAGAACTACTTACTTAAAAAATTATAATCGCATGTCTCATGGCGCTTATGACCTTAAGTGAAGATGTTATTAGTCACCTATTGTAGCAGCGATATACGCAACACGGGCCGTTCACGTAATATGATGTTCATATATTTTTTATTGTCTTCTTGCTGATATAATCTGAGTTTATATAGCCTGCAGGTTGCTTAGGTAATCCCAAGTATAATAGGTGTTATAAATTAGAAGCTAATTTGGACCCTGATGAGATTTAATGTAACTTAAAGGGCGGCAACGCACTTGTGACTCTCGAGTTGCAGGTGCCCATGGGCGGCGGTAGTCATTTACCATTAGGTGACCCGTCTGCTCGTTTGCTCCCTATACCATAAAAAAAATACTCTTAATCTTTCAATATCAAATTAAAGTCAAATCTAAAAAGTCTGAATTCGAGACTAAGAACGTCTTTATAAAAACTTGTAAATAAGTAAGTAAATGATGTCACTCTTAGAAGTTATAAATAAATGTCCTCAGCGCTATACAAAAGTTAGTAAGTTTCTGGTACATATTTTAATAAAATACGCAATGCATTCGAAAGTATTACGCATATGAAAAGTTGCGTGCGATTTTAAAGTTGAATCATCTACCTATTTGTAGGAGACTGTTCCTACATTGCGGAAATAAAAAAGAACCGGACTTTCAAATATTGTACCAAATATTCTTACATGCAAAGCTTGAAATAATAAAACAATTGCAGGCACTAATATTTATTTGGCCACTTGCAATTAACCTCACGCATCTTAACAATTCTTCATCAAGTGTTATAATTTCGGAGCTACGAGGTCAGTTAAGTAATCCTTGCAACCAAGCGTAACGACTAATGAATGGCTTACAAAACGATGCAAATGAACCCGCGAACTGGGTCCAACCATTTATCGATGTAAACTATCGACTAGACCACACTATAGTAAGTAGACAGAGAGAGGGCGTGTGACATTAAACTAGGAAAATAAACAAACCTCTTTGCAGAGTCGTTATCTGCGGCGCTTCAGTAATTTGAAAAAAAAAAACAATCACTGAACTGCTTTGAAACACTATTGTAACGGGCACACGGGCACGATTGACAGTTTACGACACAAGTGGGTCCCGCGATCGTGTTCGAACTGTTATGTAAGAGCGACGTGCGCACGCGCCGCTTGTTCCGCGCTGACTGCCGCCTGAGACGTGCCCAGTGAACGTATCATGACCTTCCTGCCCACAGAGCCTAGCAATAGAACCTCTTTTCCTTTTTGAGACGTCCCCAAAATCAATGGCCTTATAGGTAAAACATGTACCTACTACAAAATTTACTTTTAAAAAAAGGAGACTGTCTCATTGTCTGTCGGTTGAGAAATAGGAAAACAACTTGATTCTCAATATTCCAGAAGTACCAGAAGAGAAATTACATAAGTATAGTTGCTGAATGAACCCGGGTGGTCCATCATACAAGTAAACTTGTAAATCTTTAAAAATATTTAAAAAAAATGAATTGTAAAGTACCTGGTTGTGCACAGTAATTATCTACCCCTAGTACAAGTTTTCACACTGCGAAACCACTCCGGGGATTCGTCAACTCAGTGCACACAAAAACCTCCGTGAGCAGCTGAAAAATATTTTTTGGTGAGTCGTGTACCCTTGTTTATTTTATTCATTGCAGGAGTTTTATTTTTATCAAGCAACAAGCAAGGAATGCGTTCGTATTGGCAATTTATAAATATTTTATTTTACCGTAGGTTAAGTCCCTAGTTTCTTAATTGAACATTTCCATAGAAGACAACGATTGATATACAAAATGTATAGAAGTGACAAAACCGTATATTTTAGAAATTAATTAATTTCCACAACTTTATATTCAGTGCGTTTGTAACTGTTTTGAAATCAATGTTTATTAGATATGTTAAATGACAAGTAAACCGTTTCATTCTAAGTACAGTGCTTTTACAAATGCCGAACGAAACGGCACGGAACCTAAACGGAGTTGCGGCATCACAGAAACATTTTGGTATGGTAGAAAAAATTACATGCAGGCTCAAATTAAAGAATATATCTGATGACTTTCTTTACCTACTCCCACGAGTTATAAAGTATTGAACATTTTCAAATAGAATACATTTTAATGTGTTGTTCAGATGAGATCACTCGGATCACTGCGAAGTATCTGCGGAGTGATTTTGTTTGACAGAAAACGAAATGTAAATATTTGAGAGCAGTGTAGCTTGAAAGGGGACGTACCGATGAAAATTGAAAAGGGTATGCTAAGGTGATTTGAACACATAGAAAGAATGAATGCAGAACGAATGATAAAACAAGTACATAATTATAGCAAACGTTAGTGGTAGACTTGTTCTTGCTCGGTCACTGAAAAGAGCGACCGCTCCAATCTAGTACAGTCACTCACATGTACTATTTCGGACTTCTAGTTCTATTAGTTCAGTAATACATTGTAACTGCATTGAATGAATATTTAGGTCTTCTTCATACTTTGCATGCTTAAGACTTTAAGACTGTCATTCTTCTACTCGTAAAATCATCATACTAATTTATGTACATTTATATAACGAAAATATGTTTTAAAATAATATAATTAGTAAGTCAATGCATAAGCAAACAAACACCGAATAAAAATAATAACACGCAAAATGGTGTTGTTGTTTTGGTTTCGGTGTTTGTTTGCTAATCAAACAATGTACTAAATTCAAAATGGAAACTAATGAGTACGAATTATCTGAAATTTAATGCAGACAGCATGAATCTCAGTCTTATTCGTTCGTTCACCGCCGTGTCGCGCGTACGTAACGTACTACTTTTTAGCCGACGATTCAGTAGTTCCATGTTTCTTGACAGTACTAATGTACTAAATGAACGAAGTCCTATAAAGCTTACAGAATAGTTCGTTCTAGTTCCATGTCAGAAATGAATTCCTATTAGTACTTAGTTCGTGAACTACACAAGCCTAGTTAGTGAGCAACAGTAGGTATCAATCATGCAGAACATTCCCTCATCCCTGATTGCATTCGTGATGCTCTGAACAAAGGGCACCTTGTCGAAAGGCAGTCAGTTCTGCGGGTAATCTCTCGCTGCTGACCGTGTTTCTGTCCATGGTAGAATATAAGTTCTAATAATGACTATATTATGACATAATGTAGTCATTATTAGTCAACATTGTTGACTTGACGTTGGTAGTTGTCTATCAGGGTTGCCAACCGTACGAGGTTCCTAGTACAAATACGAGATTTGTGGTCTACTGTACGAGGTACGAGGACACGATCAGGCTCGTACAATTATGTACCAGGTTTTGAAATAGGTAATTTTATAGCATTATTTTTTATTGTTGACAACATTTTATAGCGTTAATGGATTTTTACACTTAGGCTACATTGGTTCTGCTAAATGAAAAGTAGACATATTGGGTATGTCCGTGGATTTTTTTCATTTTTTTAATACTATGGCAGGCAATGATACATGCGCGACAGATGGTTTTTTTTATTTTTAAAACCGGCATTTTTTTGTTTTAAAAATATAAACATTTTATTTGTTCAATTCAAAAAAATTTAAGTTAACAAATGTCTGCTAAATTTACATTTATTTAATATGTCATAATTTTGGTTTCAACATTTTAAATGCTTAATAAATGTACGAGGTTTTAAAGCAAAAGTACGAGATTTTTAGTTGTTTATGTACGAGAAAAAAAGTTCTAAGGTTGGCAACCCTGTTGTCTATGGACCCTATTAATATTTTATGATCTTCCGAGTGTCAAAGTTGTTGTCAAAATTCATCTGTTTTCTTGTAACCTTATTTATTTGTTTTCATCTAATTATTAGAACGTTACACCACTTTTCTACTGGAAATACTAAATTAATTCTCGCTGTCAAACCGAAATGCATCAAATAAGAAAACTTATTGCTCATACAGGTAAGTCCGCTTTCGGGGAATGTATTAAATTCAAACCTATTAAACTACAAACATTGTAAAACCTACAACTACTTATTTATATTTATGTAAAGGTCATGGATCTCTAGATTTGAAAAAAAAGGTTACCTATTTTAGAATAAGTAATTTGCAATGTATACTGTACAATTAAAAGAAGCTAATGTAACTTAAAATTGGTATTTAAACAACCCCTAATAGTCATGAATTTCTACAAAAAAAATATCTTTCATTGAGAATTCTAATTGTCGTCTTACTCAAAAGTTTTATTTAAAGGTTTTAAGTATAACTTAAAACTACTAATATATCTGAATGCCACAAAATATAAATATAGTTTGCTTCAAAGTGCACACAAGTACACTTAATTTTTTTAAATTTCTTAACTTAAAACACTTCTTGCATACACAAAAAATACTTAAACCCTACCATTTATCACTGGTGTTTTTTAGACTGTAAACACTTTATCCAGCAATTTAAATATTGTGAAGCTTTATCTATTGATTAATCTTTGAATGTAATTTTTTTTTTAGTGACCAATGGACAAATGCGTAGATGTAGACAGCCTATTGTACAGAATACAAGAAAATGTATGAGTACAGTAAATACAATAGAATCACCACCACAAACCCCAGAAAAAAGAAAAAGAAGGTCAAAAATGCTTATTCCTAAAAGCATTATGGGACAACCAACCTGTCATACTCACCCGCATTTAATAACAGAAGACCATTTAACTGGTGGTGTAACACAGGCTGAGTATGTAGCACGGCGGGAAACACTAGTCAGCAAATTGGTTGCCGAAGTCCATAATGCGCACAAAACTCATATTGTGAGTAGTGCACAAATTATGTATTAATTAATAATGAATAATATCAATGATGCACAGTAATCAATCATTTGGTGGGAGCACACACTGGAGGGTGTAGCATTGGTCTGTTTGTTTGGTTGGTTGGTCGGTTAGTCTGATAAACTATGAAAGTTTGCCCATTCCATTAGTACTACCTCCATGGTTTCTGCTTACTGGCAGGGGCACATCATCGCAAGTAGTGTCCTATGACTAGTTTCTGCCTTTATAATATAACGAATATATACACTCATGCATATATCCCCGTAGAAGTATTCAGAGACAAGATAACCTCCCAAATTTCGCCAACTAAACTAAACTAAACGCCAACAAAAAAATTGGTCCCACTCAAATAATGGAGGGCACTCCCGTTGTAGTCAACCGGGCAGTTTTGGAATTAAAGATGGGAAAATAGCACGTATATTGAAAGGGAGGGGTAGGTAAGAAGCGAAGGCAATGGAAGGAAAGAAATATTGCTTACATGGTTGGTTTTTTAGTGTGGTATAGCTCGAGCAGGTCAGGGTTACTAGGAAGTGTGATCCCTGTAATGTCCGGTTCCTATAATCATGGAACAGTTTTGCTTACGGACAGTAAAATTTCATTTGAATTTTCAATGAAAATTTTGTCGTCCGTAAGCAAAATGAATCAGTTCTTGATTATAGGAAGCGGGCATAAATAATGAAAGGTAACTTTACTTGACCATATTTGGTTTTTAATTTTATTTTTGATTATACTACTTTGCCATACAGGGAATGGAATGGCTCACTCAGTGCCAACCATTAAATTGTGTGCAGGAAGCCACTCAATTTGTAATATTACCAACTGATATATGTATATCAGTACAAGCACAACTACTTAGACTCTAATTATTTTCAGATAGTGGTCCCAGCAGCACGAAAACAGTACATGTCAGAAAAAATCCCTTATGTCTTCAGACAAAATTCTGACTTTTTCTACCTCACGGGTTGTTTAGAAGCATCTGCCGTACTACTCATGGTGAAACCAGCACAAGTAGACACCTATAAGGTAATGAAACTGTTTTGAAACACTGGTTACATTAAATAATTCGGAAGCTTAGTTTGATAGAATGTAAACAGAAACAGCTCTAATGGTTCTAATGGATTCGCAGTCTCTGATTTTTTTCGGAGTTTTCAACATAGTCTGATATAGACCTGGAATCGTAACCGAAATTTCTTTTTTTTTTCTTTTTTCTTTTCTTTATTGAAACAAAAAACAGTTACATGTTAAAGTCTAAACTATATGACATTAAATTTACGAAGTGGTAAACACATAACCCATACCATTGTTCGCAAATTACCAAACAAATGGAAATGGGCTGCTGCTGTGGAAGATAACTTAAAAAAAAATTAAGTATCTCTTAATTCGTACAGAGAAAATAGGCGTGATTCTTGGTTCTATAGTGTTTAATGAAGATTCGGCAAAATATTGATTCATACTTTTTCCAAATTCCCGAATGACAAATTTAAGACCCATTTTAAAAACATTTCTTATCCTTTATCTAGATAATTACAGCGACTTTGCAAGCCTAGTCATACAGTTTTTTTTTTGGTGTTAGTCCTTATTATCTATCTATATAAATATCTATGTATCTATATAAAATCTATCATGAAATTAAATGCTTTACGTTAGCAAGTGCATCATTTGAGAATGGCTTGACCGATTTTGACAATTTTTTTCTTTTTTAGGTAAATTATAAAACAATTATATTAATATATTAATTTTTATAATTTATATTTTTTAGTTAAGTTAATTGTTGAAATATAACTCAGAAAATGGGACAATACAGCTGCAAAGGGCAGTGTCTTTTCCACGATATAAAAAAAAAATTAGAAGTCTTAACAGGTCTTAGGTTTATCGGGTCAGACAGTCTGCAATAAGAATTTTTTTGTTGGTAAGTTCAAAGATTTATTTTTTCTTCTCAGTCTATTCTGTTCGTACACGAAAAGGACGATCACGCAGAACTGTGGGAGGGGCCACGTACAGGATGCTCCAACGCGACTTTATTATTTGGAGTCGACGAGGCAAGACCTATCGATAGCTTTGGCACCTTTTTGCATCAGTATGTATAAATGTTAGTTATGTCGGTTCAATCATCGATCGAAGTATTTGAAAACACATTAGCTGCACAGAAAAACAAGCAATCTGTGGCGTCTCACCACACACAAAGACGTGATATCATCTACACATATCTACACACTACACACATATACATCTACACACTACACACACATACATCTACACACTACACACACATACATCTCATTTCATAAAATCGTTTAACAATTTTTTTGAAATTGTCTTTATTTACTAAACGGTTTTATTTAGCTTGCCCTATTTGTTTTTTAGGTCAAATTAAGTAATTGAAATTTTAAGCCCCTTCTTGTTGTCCGATTGATTTCGAATTTGGTAGACGCCTTTACTTCTGATAACAATACAATTATGTGTATTCAGCATCATTGTAAATCCAAGATGGCCGCCGCTGCAAAATTGCGGATTACATATTTTTTTACAACCCCCTCAATATGTTTGACTATTTGTACTTGACTAGTAGAATACAGTACATCATAAAAAAAATATATTAAGTAACTAAATAAAAACAAAAAACTAGAAAATAAAAGTTAAATGGTTTTATTGTAAAGAAACAATAAAGATGCAGATACTGTACGAAAAACTGAACAATAATTCGGAAATAAATATGTAATCTGTGTAGATATAAAAAAAGGGTATATTTTTTTTTTAAACTGATGTTACAGATCAACACACACATTGGCACTGCAACAATTAATTGCTCTGTCAAACGTAAAATGATTAAAACAATGTATAATAGTACTGATATTATAAACGTGAAAGTTTGTAAGGATGTATGGATGTTTGTTGCTCTTTCATGCAAAAACTACTGTACCGATTGCGATGAAACTTGAAATGTAGATAGCTGGACAACTGGATTAACAAATAGGCTACTTTTTTATCCTGATATTCCCACGGTATCGGGACCTACGGGGGTGAAGCCGCGGGGCGCAGTATAATATATATAAATAATACCCGTTTGCAAATAGTTGAAATCGCTATCGATCCTCGAACCTATCTATTTGTATATTTCTAGATTAACAGCCGCATCCAAACCCGCTACACTGTGGTACCACAACGAGTCTCCAGCCAACCAGGACATCCACAACACAGTCCGTACAACCCTTAAAGGAGACGGTCTAGTTACTCTAAGTGACCCGCAGCGAGCTTTACACCTGATGAGAGTAGTCAAGTCCCCGGCTGAGATTGAGCTAATGAAGGAGACCTGTTTTATTGGCAGCCAATCTTTAAACATGGCAATGGCTTATACGAAACCAGGTATTATTTATTTATACAATACATACCAATAGTTTTTAAAGTGCATGCGAGTCCCCTGGAAGCTTTCATAGGCTACGGTAACCGCTTACGATTAGGCGACCCGTATGTTTGTTTGCCAATTGCCGTTTGACATGGTTTGGCAAAGGCCTCCTCCACTACTTTCCTATATTCTCTCTGGCGCGGCAGAGAGAATATAGGAAAGCGGTGGTGGAATCTATTCCAGTTTTTTCCAGTATATCTTCCCATCCCATAGACTGACCTGTTGGTCTAGTGGTTCGTGACCCTGACCGCTATGCTTGTAGGTCGTGGGTTCGATTCCCACCTGAGTCTGGGTGTTCTTTGTGTCCGTTTTTTCTATGTTTGTAAAGTCCCCCGCGACACAGGAGTAATTCATAATGCGGGAGTTGTCTTTTTAAATGAAAGAGAGAAAGAGAGAGACCTAAGTGGTTTCTCTTTCCTTCTTCTTCTCTCTTCCTCTAATTAAATTGCCAGCTGTCACCATTGTCACTTTAATTTCAGCTTAACATCTTTTGTCTTAATTTAAATCATAAATATTATTTTAATATCATTAACGATTAAATAAAAAAATCGTGAACCACCCCATCTAATTAGACTGCTTTGGTCAGTGGCGTGACAATAGGGTGGCAGAGCAGGCAAAATGCCACGGGCCCCCGGCTCGAGGGCGCCCCAGCACCAGAGGGCCTGAACAATGCCACGGGCCCCCGGCTCGAGGGCGCCCCAGCACCAGAGGGCCTGAACAATGCCACGGGCCCCCGGCTCGAGGGGGCCCCGGGCACCAAAGGTCCTGAACACAGGAGGCACTAATTACAAAATTAATTAACGAATTAGCCACGGGCCTCAGATGGTATGGTTACGCCACTGGCTTTGGTAATATTTAACGTTCTTCACATTTTCATTCTTCGTAAATACAAGATTGATATTTGATCGGAATTAATATATCATCCCCAGGTGTATCGGAGCATATGATAAACGCCATCTTGGAGTACTCGTGCAAGCAAGGCGGCGCGGAGCACTTGGCGTTCCCGCCCGTGGTCGCCGGCGGGCCGCGCGCCACGCACATACACTACGTCAATAACAACCAGCTGCTGGACGACGGAGACATGATCCTCGTTGATTCTGGTATGGACAAATTAAAAAAATATTATAGCAGTACTTTTTTTTTTTTTATTATCAACAAGTCAAGACATTTTCAACGAGTATTTAATATGTTATGTTAGAGCAAAATGATAATAGTAATGTTGCTTTCTAAAGGTCACAAGTTGCTTGTATAAATATGTTTTTGCATCGATCTATTTATTTACACAAAAATAAAATTAAAACTATAAATTACAATTTTAAATTTTAAATATTTGTTTATACGCAGACTAAAAATAGTGGGTGTGGCTGCCTTTTGTTTAAGAGGCGGCCAAGGTCTGCCGGGGTTCTCGGGGACTTCCTTCCTAGGGTATACCCGAGTCCCTTGCAATAGATTCATTTATGACGGAACACCGTGTGGTTTTAGTCAGTTCGATTCCGACATACCACTTCACTGGTAGCCCCGGTGGAGTGATGACCCGAGGGGGTTTCCACAAGATAAAAAAAAAAAGATAGTACTGAAAATATAATAATTCTGATAGTAATTTGATTCGTCCATGGTTTTCTAACGTTTAACATTCAACTCCATTTGGTCGGTAGTCATAGCCAACTATTGCTATATTCAATAATGTAGTAACATTATTGAATATAGCAATAATTTTTTAAAATATTCGTATTCCGCCCACAAAAGAACAAGTGTAATTTCTTAAAGAAATAATTTAAAAATTAAGATAATTATTTACGCAAAAGTATTTTAGATATCCTAAACTTACTCCGTCGTTATTTATTCTACAGTACACAAGCTTTATTTTTCCGTAGAATACCTGAGATTAGGGCATGCAAACAAACAAACTTTTCACCTTTAATATTATTATGATACGCAGGTTGTCAGCGATGGTTGTACAACTCGGACATATCAAGAACGTGGCCGGTTTCAGGCAAGTTCAGTAAACACCAACGCATACTGTACGAACTGGTGCTCTCTGTACAGGTATGACTGTTTACATCCTTACTTATTATAATATTATAAATGCGAAAGTAACTCTGTCTGTCTGTCTGTCGGTCGCCACGCCAAAACTACTGAACTGATTTAAATAAAATTTGGTACACAGATAGTCTAGAGCCTGAGAAAGGACACAGGCTACTTTTTAATGCGAAAAAAAGGGTGTAAAGGGTTGAAAGGTGGGGATGAAAAGTTGTATGGAAGTATCGTCATATTTAGAGCTAGAAGCTTGAAACTTATTTTTTAGGCTGTTGATTCGATATAAATACACTATTCCACGCGGACGAAGTCGCGGGCACAGCTAGTGGTTTATATGTTTACAAAAAATAATTTAAAAAATCTAAGAAGTCTGAGGACTGCCGTAACTTTTCTTGTCACGTCTGTAGATTATTGTCATTTTTGAAGTGTAAACTTTAGGCACGTTGGGCACTTTTGGTATGGGGAAAAAGCACTGAACTCGCGTGACCGTTACACCCAGATACATATATACCGAGGTATTTGTGTATTTGTCTTTATAATAATTATATGTGTAAGTTATGTTTTCACTTCTGACGTGCAGTACTACGACTGAAAGTTTTTTTTTGTCGGTCATAATTTTGTGGGTAGGTTTCAGTAGGAAATTAAGTGAACATGAAAATAAAGTTTAATCAGCGATAGTCCCGAGTAATTACTTAACAAAGAAATCACTGTCTAACTAGGTAGGTATTTAGGCAACTACGGAACGTGAGATAGTTTTTACGATGACTGTTCTATTCGCCCGCTGCAACAAGACTCTGTCTCGACGGTGCCACAGGCCGACTCGCCCATTGTACTGACCGCCTATTATTAAACGGCTTCCACACGGCATGATTTCATGTACAATTTGACTAGATTTTCAATCGAATCGTTTCATGTGGACGATCGTCCAATTTAAGGTCATTATGTGGTCAAGACCGCTTGGATGTGGATGTTACGATTTTGAAACCGCTTCGTTACGTAACGCGTTACGGCGCCAGTCTGTCTGGCTTCCTTTTCTACCAGGATATGGCAGCGGTAGAGTTTAAGTTATCACTTCTGTCGGGCGTCCCGAGATACACACTTTTTTTTTACAGACGTGTCTATGTACGCGTAAGTTCGTTGGTTTTATTTATAAGATGATTCATATTATAAGATCAGTACAGGTAGCATTTCTTCAAAAACTTACGTATGCGGTAACTTTTCTTACAAACGTCCGTCTAGCACAGAAAATAAAATCGAATGAAAATTGGCGATTTAGTTGTGTACGTGTGGACGCGAAATCTGTTCGTAAGCCAATTCAATCACAAATCTGATCAGTTAGTAAAATTGTATCGTGTGGATGCCGTTTTAGCTGTTTCTAAATATGTTTAATTACTGTCCAAAATGTGGTGTACAATAAAGAATGTTCTATCTATCTATTTACAGTGGTGGGCTTGTAATAATTAAGAACGTTTAATAAATACAGAAGTTTTTAACAAATCATGTAATTTGTGTTTCTTTCTGAAATTATTATATTATATTATTAAATATTCACATGATCAAAACGAAAGGAATTACGAATACAGAGAACAGAAACCTTTTTGTAATAATAACAATTTTTTATACAAACAAAGGTGTTCAAATAATTAAGAACGAACATTGAATTGTTCGAGAATTAATTTTGATGAAACAGGCAACCACAACATCCAATTTTTTGTAACCACCCCTTGCATCCCGAAAAAAAATCCTGTTCCCAAAAAAGTTAAAAGGATGGTGAATTGATTGACAAAATCTATGTTTACGCGAGCGAAGCCGCGAACGAAAGCTAGTGTAATATAAAATACCTAAGAGAACCCTCCCAATGTATCGTATCAATTCTCCAGAAACGCCTGATCGATATACTGAGCGAGCACCGGCCGCCTTTGGACCAGCTGTTCGACAGCATGTGTCGACTGCTGGGCATGCACTTGCAACAAGAAGGTATTTTACCCAAGGACATCGATGGACATGAACTTATTGGGGTGAGTGTTTATAAGCCTCCTGGTTGGCCTAATGGTTGGGCCATTTGCACTCCTCCTTTTGAGCGATACAGCCACCCAATAAAAACAATTTTTTTGTAATTTTATGTAGTGTAGATATTTAATTTTTTATTTATTTATTTAATACTAGCTGACCCGGCGAACTTCGTACCGCCTAACAGTCGATTCTTAAATTTTTTAGTTTTTTTAATATTTATTTTGCTATTCGGGACGCCGGGTCAGCTAGTAAGATAAAAAAAGAAAGAAGAAAGTTAATAAGCCAAAAATTATATTATGTCAAAAAATAAAAATTATAAAACACCTAAAATTCTTTTAATAGTCAATAAAAAATCACAATTAAAATTACAATTTCACATTTTTTATTATGATACCTACTTATTATATTTCATTTTATTTTTACTTATTCTAAATTAAGTTTCATTTTTATTGTAGTACTTTATGGTACACGCTATTTTGACATCAATATTTATACGATACTAACGTCACTCAATTGTTTTGCCTTCCCGAAACCTCTCCACTAACACTTGAATTTTAAGTATTGTTACGAATCGTTTGAATGGGAGTATAGAAAAGTGTTATTTTTAGAGTTTTTCAGGCAATTTTTTAAATATTTCTCTGCGTAAGAACCATCCTCGTACTTCAAGGAATATTCTAAAAAAAGAATTAGCGAAATCGGTTCAGCTGTTCTCTAGATTTGCGCTTAGCAACACATTCAGCGATTCATTTTTATATTATAAATGAAGTGAAACTACTGTGGTGGCGTGTTCAGTATCTATTTAATACTGTCTTAATACTTGTCTTGTTAGTAAATTGTTGTAGTATTTATACCATAATAATAAACATGTGTGACCTAACATTTATACACCGAATAGACATTTCGATGACCAAGTAGGAAACATTACGAGTACATAATCTATACGGAAACTATGTTGGGGTCGCTGCTATTCAGGTGATCTAGTATGCTATTGAGACTAGTAACTTAACTTACAAATACTTCCTGCATTTTAAATTGCATGGGGCGGACTTAATCCCAAGTGGCATTATCTACCAGTCAACATTTGGGTGGTGCAGAGAAGGAGGTGGCAGGTGCATATATGTATATGTATATATATAGAGAAGTGACAAATTGACGGCTTACACATAAATAAGTACATATATACACGTATATGGACCCGACAGACGTTGTCCTGCTGGAACGAAAAAAATATTATTCCTGGAACCCTACCGCAGCGCCATCTACCGGCTCCAATTGTAAATCTAAACCATTCTCGAATCCACCTGAATTTTAAATCTGTAATATCTTCGAAAATATTCATTGAAATTACATGCTGTAAAGGGCCATTTTGATCTATATTAAATGCACAATGTATTTAAGGTACTTTATTGGATAAGGATTAATGCTGTATTGCTTAAAATCGCTTCGTAAATAAGCCATTATTTCTCGTAAAAAGTAAAGGATAAAAAATGGTTCTTGTGGGTTATCCCTAAGAGATAGACATATACCATCGCGGACTTTTTGTAGGCCTTTTTAAGGAGTACAATACTGTGGTACATTATTTTGATCTATCTCGTAGGGTTCAGCATGCGTTTGCAATGTAAACGCAAAAAAATGTGTTTATTTACGACATCACATTAGAAACCTCTAAAGATATCAGTGTTACTCTACTATATTATACATGTATTATACATATAAACCTTCCTCTTGAATCACTCTATCTATTTAAAAAAACCGCATCAAATTCCGTTTTTTTTAAATCTAAGCATACATAGGGACAGACGGACAGCAGGAAGCGACTTTGTTTTATACTATGTAGTGATACTCAGGTCTACTGTCCCTTGCAGCTGTGAAAAAATCAAACTTCTAAGCCAACGCAATCAAAAGATAGAGCCGTTTATGCTACAACAGGGTACTTCCCGTAAACTCAGAATCTTGAAATTTGGTACGAAGCAACGTCTTATAGCACAGATAAAGGAAAAATTGCGAAAACCGTAAATTTTTAGTTACATCATATAAATATTTTACGGAACCCTCGGTGCGCGAGTGGCGACTCGCACTTGACCGGTTTTTTTTAATATATATATTATTATTGGAACTACTATTATAATAATTTGTTAAATGCTAAATTGCCTTGCCTTGCCAAGCGTAGTTTTTCTTAACCTTTTGGATATATCTTACTTAGCCGATTAGTCGGTAGGTCCGTTCGTGCTCCTCTCCTATCAGACGTACCATAGTGTTATATACCCTTAAACCTTCCTATAAATGGTATATCTATCACTGGTAGATCCTGAACTTATTACCTTAAAAAATTACAGCTTTTTTTAATATTACAGAAAGCGTATCGGCTATGTCCACACCACGTATCTCACTACCTTGGCCTGGACGTGCACGACTCGTCCCTGGTGAGGAGAAATGTCCCCGTCTGTGATAATATGGTCGTCACTGTAGAACCGGGTACGTAACACCTAACAGTGTTTCAGGGTTTGGAAAAATATAAATGTACATAAACTCTTTAAATGAAAGTAGCCTAAGTTACTCCTTATAAAATCAGCTATCTGCCAGTGAAATTCCCGGGGAAATCGGTCCACTCGTTCCGGAGATTAGCTGGAACAAACAGACAAACGAAAAATTTAAGAAAGTATGACATTACAATTACAGACACTTCTATTTCATTTTTTTTTACTTTTTTTATAAAAGAATACTAGCAACGTGGGTCACAAATTACTAGTATCCTTGTTAACCCCTCCAGCTAAGCTAGGAGTGGGTTCACGTCGGTAGTGCACAGGGTGGGATTCAAACCTGCAACGCCTCGATCGAAAGTCAGACGCTTAAGCCATTACGCTACCACCGTTTTATTTGTATGGATACTGAAGCTAAAGTTCTATATCTACTTACATATACAGGTATCTACATTCGACCAGACGACACATCCGTTCCCGAAGAGTTCCGTGGCATGGGGATCAGGATTGAAGACGACGTGCTGGTCACGGAGGGAGAGCCTCTAGTGCTCACCAGCTCTTGTGTCAAGGAGGTGAACGATATAGAGAATATTGTTGGGAAACATAGTCTTTGAAGAGGAATGGTACTTGATATAGTACGGGAAACTGTATGCACACCGAATATAAGCGTGCCCTTGTAACGAAAAGTTGTTTTAAGGAATATTGCGAAACCTTTTGGTAGCTCCCAATTTTTAGGTTTACCTGACAACCGTCTGTTTTCTATAGAGAAAAATCAGGAGATTTTTCGAAAAATAAGGATATTTCTGCGGTTTTATCACGATTTTACTAGCTTGTAACTATGTACACAAATCTTGGAATTCAATTTTAATATACTTCTAATAGGGTAGATGACTGTCAAGTCAAATCAGTATCTTTTTAGTAAACGTCAAAACGGTAGCGTCTGTACATTTTTGTATGAAATGCTAAGGTGTGACGTCACGCCTTAGTATTGTCAAATCATTTACTTTTAATGTTCATTTAATAATTATAATCTAATTTAAAAGCGTTACAATAAAACTGGACGACAATTTTCACAGTATTTTAAGTTATTTTATTGCGACACTTGGCGAAATAATTTATTTTGAGCATAGGCATCTACCCAGTTCTCGTATCGAAATTTCAACTTTGTATTTTGGATGACAATACTATAATTTGACCTCTTGGAGCGAGGAGGTGGATAGTGGAACTCTTCAGTGGCTACTAGTAAACCCCTCGAGTTTGGGCTCTTATGATTCGTTTTGACGAGTCCAAGAGAGAGTGGACTGAGTAGCGATGGTCTGGTGAATAGTTAAACTTTTTTTTATGTTTAACTAGCAACCCGCCCCGGCTTCGCACGGGTAGCAGGGACAACTTCAACAATCATCATCATATTTTAACCAATTTACACAAAACCTTAACAAATTATATTCTTAAACTTTCCTTATGAATCGCTCTATCTATTGGTGAAAACCGCATGAAAATCCGTTCAGTAGTTTTTGAGTTTATCGATATTACGAACAGACAGCCGCTGTGGGGGACTTTGTTTTATTATATGTAGTGATTGGGTTCGCCATTAAAAACAGTTTTTTTAATTTTACCAAACTATAATTATATACAATTTATATGGCAAACAAACACATCTTTCCTGATGGTAAAGGTTGCCAATGACTAAAAATGTACAGTACCAACTGTCTTCATCTCTATAGAGTCGAACAGCATTTCTGGCAAAACACACAATACTATTCTATGAGTATTGTCATTTGCGCAGAAAACTGCGGTGCGTTACTTTATAATCATAACAAATACTTTACAAATAATGTTACCTGGTTTTAAAATATTACCATAAACAGAAAGTAGTAATAATTGTATTTATATTTCTGCCACAAAGATCCATACAATACATTATTTTCTTACACAATGTTTTTAGCATATTCTTTGGAAGAGACTTGTATCTAGCACTAGGATACCCTGTCATAAAGATTACCAGGCTCTGGCCCCTAAATTAACACTAAGTACTATTGAAAAGAAAGTCACCTAAAAAATATTGTAAACAAAACAATACTACCGTTTTTTGGTTTCACTTATGCTCTTAAAAATCTCAATCTTCTCTTCTTAACCGAACAAACGCAAAACACTAAACTATGTAATCAAAATGCGCGTGCTAATTTGTTTTGATTTGGTTATTGACTGGCAATGGCAGCCGGCCGGCGCAAAGCAATGTGACCTTTCGTTGCTTCTTTTGTCGCGCACGCTAGAAACCTTCGGCTTCGGCTAAAACTTCAGCCCATTGGCCGAAGTCGAACGTGGATGAAGCCGAAGTTTCAGTCGGACACTACCATTGGAGTACATTCCTGTCTTTTTTACCATTAACCAAACATAGTGTGTTCATTAATCTCTAGTTTCATAACTAGAATACTTTTCTATGCTCAAAATTATTTTTTGTCCAAGTCAGTCAATATAATATATTTAAATATTCTGAAAATTGTCGTCCACTTTTAAAGTTGTATTTCTTTTGTAATAATATCAACTTCATTAATGAACGGTTTGACAATACTAGACATGGGCTAAGGCCTAACGTCACGCCTTGTTATTTCATACAAAATTGTACTGAGCCAGCGTTTTGGCGTTTGGTAAAAAGATACTCAGTCCTCGGTTTTACTTGACTCAGTGATTTTTATGTAAACCTGACGATAATTTTGTATAGCACTTAAAATTAATCCCAAAACAGTTTGGATGGTAAAAAATGGGATTAGTAGGTATTAAAAGTTAATCATTTAGTGTACGTTCGCATATTGTTACATGCAGCCTAAACGATAATCTTTCATATAACTACATGCATTCGTATGTAGCTACATGCTGGTGAACCCTAAATGATTTGACGATTCATGCTCTGTTGATTTGGCTACAAAAGTATATAGTAATTGATTTTAACGTTGCATATTTCAATAATACTATACTGGTATATAAACAGCTGTATAGAAAATGACTTTTCACGTGTAACAATAACATTGACCTAAGTACAAGAATCTAAAAATCTACGAATCTAGTAGAAGTAAGTTAAATGTTATTCCACACGCAAATAGACTTTTTCTCTACAAATATATACCTATTAAAAGAAAAAGTATTTCATCATAATAAAATCAATTATTACATACATTATATTTTGGTACAATCAGCAATATTTGTAATATTAGCAATCCCTTTAAATATTGAAGTGATTTATTATATCTTGTCTTGTCATACAAAAAATATAAGAATAGTGTTTCATTTAATGCGCGCTACTGATGAGCAATTGTTTAAATGATTCTTAAGTTATGAACAACCAAAAAAACTGTAATAGATACTGGTTTTTATACAATGTTAAGTCCTTACACCTTGCTTCTAAAAAATGTTTTTTTAACGTCGTCTGTGTCTATGAAAGGCATCCACATTAGTAAATAATAAACGTTCGATAATGTTGGACCTAGATATCGGCCCTGTGGAACACCCGATGTAATTTTAATAAAACCGTTAGTTAAAAACCGCCAAGTAAATCCTACAACAGATCAAGTAGACTTCTGTGAAGTTAAGAGGATATGACTTTGTAGAGTAATGCTTGCATTAAATTACGTAAACTTTACTAAGTATGAGGCTTTGTCAAAGGTTACCTTCAAATCTGTGTAAGAATTGTTCTTCCTACCCTAGTTGAGTGGTACAGATATAATTCATATCTAGACTTACATTTAGGTGCTCGAACGCTCTGTAGCACATTATTTATAATATTTTCATTACCTCTGGTATAAAAGAAATTGAAAAAAAAAATCTAATCCAATTTGAAGCTCAAATGAGTTCCCAAATATAAGATAGTGTTGATTTTTTAACGCTCATGGTTTATGAGTAATGTACTATTTAATATTTTTTATTAATTTTACTTTCAAACGTTGTACAGACAAACACAAAATTGTTATAGTTCCTTTGTAAATAAAATGTATATAAGTTAATGAATGACAATAATTGGCTGTTTTATTTTTTAATATTTATCATTATTATAAGAAATACCTTAAAAGATTGAATTTAACATTTCGCTGGTTTGCGAGAATATCATCATAATCCAAAATTCAGTCGAATTGAACTAAGTATGCCAAACGATCATTAAGAGGTTCTCAATCCGACCGTATATATATATATACATATATTTTATGTTTGTTCAGCCCTCTCCGTTATTTATGAACCAATTTTGATTATTCTTTTTTTGTTAGATAGGGTATACCTCAAGGGTGGTCCCATGTCAAGGAAGTTAGGATCTGATGATGGGTTCCTGATAAAATTGGGAGAAACCCTCGAAAATTGGAGGAACGAATAGTGTTTCTGTTTACTATTCATTACTTTATCAGGTATTTGCGTTCAGAAATCATCATATCATGTAGCTGAGCTGATGATAAAAAAATCATCAAATAAAAATCTTTTTAACAAAAAATTAAACCGACGAAATAATTAAAAAGCAATAAATAAATAAACCTCTAAAGTCTTAAGCTTATTTACATAAACTATCAAATTTTATATGAACTTATTTTGAGTCGGCGCCAAATAATAAAATTATTAATTACCTACATAAAACCATGTCCATTTCTACGTAGGTACATATAAAATTTAGATAATTAATCAGTTTGTTGTTTGGCGCCGACTCAAAATAAGTTTATATAAAGTTTGATAGTTTATGTAAATAAGCTCAAGACGAGGTTTATTTATTTATTGCTTTTTAGTTATTTCGTCGGTTTAATTTTTTGTCAAAATGATTTTTATATGATGAATAAAGATGCAACGCCGATTTCATGCTAACGTTCGTTAAAAAGCGACAAGTTCATTATATATTTAGAACAAAATACTCTAGCGGAAATCAGAAAACATTGCCATTCTCTAAAATCAATCATTTTGAGTTATGTCGCTATTCTCGCAAACCAGCGATTTGGTTTCGTAATTTTAATTGAATTTTTTTATATTCTGGACCTAAGGCTCCAGTAGCCTCCCATCTGCGAATAAATAATATCTCACAAATGAATAATATCTCATTCGGGTTTGTTGTCACTTTACTCATCTCACTTGTTTTAATGAAAAGCCAGGTAGATAGATGACGATGAAATATAATACACATATATTATTTTATTATGGACTCTATCCCGCGCAAGAATCAGTGCAGGAATTCCGCCAATGTCAAGTGTTTTATAATTATATAAGTTAAATAACAAAAACGTAAAATAATGGACGAAGTTGTATGACCATGTACATAACCATGAAATATAATACTATACACGCACTCTTGTTGACGAGTAAAAGTGACAAGTGGCGTCGAAATAGTAAAAAGAGGTTGGGGTGGGACACACTTAATGAATTGCAATAATGGCTTGAAGTGGAACAGCAACATATAATAATAATCTTTTATTTCAGGCTGCACTTCACCTTAATCAAAATATACATACTAAAACATTGTGTTAGTAAATAAAACTTAAAACTAAGTTATTAACTCTTCACGAGCACTAAGTCGTTGTGCGGTCTGTTGGTACTTGTCCGCGGAAGCGACGGAATACCACACCTTGCGGCCAAAAGCTTTCATCTAAAACCTGGTGCAGATAACAGTTGGGTACTCGCACCGGGAACGCCTTGAAATTGACGTTGCGGCGCGACTCAAGCAGCTGCACTCTCGGCGCGTAACTAAGCTTCTAGCGCACGTGCTTGGCGATCTCTTCAGCCTCAGTGGTGTAGTGTTGGCGAGAGATGTTTACCGGGGTGTTCGGCGCAGCGGCACGCATTTACGTTAGGATTCACAGGGGCCTTTCCACAGTAGTTCTTAGTGCTTCGCGATCTGTGCTTTCTTCTTTGTACAGTCACGAAACCTATTTCATCAGCCCGAATCTTTGCCTTTATAGGCAGAGTTAGAGTAGCAGGAGTGCTCGTAGAGATCGTTGGGTCAGCAGGTCGCGTTGTTCTCGCAGCGCTGCGGGGGCGAGCGTGGAGTTGCGTGCACAACGCACTCTTCACTCTCAGTCATTCTTCAGCGGTCTAACTTACCTGTACAACTTAGAAAGCTCGTATTGTGTCTATTACTAAATGAAATTATATTGTGGGCCAAAGAATTTCAAACTTCGATGTCTACATCAATAGATTATAGAAGGCTAACGTCGCGAGAGGAAGAGGGTCTGGTGTCCTCCGCTAAAATCGTGTCATGTTCGTTGGGCTCCAACATAACCGCTTTTTCATTCCTTCAGTGGAGTGTTGACTGGGGGTTTCAAAGTATACAATTATAAAAAAGAAAACGCTTCATGAAATATTAAAATATTTTATTAAAAAATAATATCTACTTGCTTTACAAATATTACTAGTAGTAGAATTAGTTTTGTTTAACTAATTTGTTGTCGTTACCAGCACGACCCTTGCTCTAAACTGTTACAATTAAACTTACTAAATAAACTTGCTAACATTCGAGGACAATATTCGGATGAAATGCACATTATTTGAGATAACGTATAACTTATATCTATGAGATTTTGAAATGGAATGGATTTGGATTTCTATTGTTTCGTAAAAAAATCTTAGAACTAACATCAAAGGCACTTTTATAAAAACATTTATTCTTAAGATGACGCCTAATGAGATATACAACATTGAGTTTCTGTCGTATGGGATTAAAATAGGAACTGCTATTCATTTTTAACATTTATAATATAATAAAGAGAAGAGAGCATTGCTTTGCCTTTATCGGCCTAGCCAACGTAAAGCCAGATTTTATGCTTCACTATAAGGTATGCAAATTTATTTTATTGCGATAAAACCTTATTATTTTGGATAAGGAGACAATAACTAATAATATACCTTTTTCTAAATTATTTAGCTTTAACCACATTAAAATCAATTACATAGCCTTTTAGTCGAATCAGTATCATCACCGTCTTTCGTGCATCATTAAAGTGACTCGGATATGCGCAAATTGCCCCTTGTATTGTTTTTGTACATCAAAATTACTGAAGTATACACGTACATGCAGTATAAACGATAACCTTATATTACTACATGCATTTGCATGTAATTAACTACATGCTGATGCACCCTAAACGATTTGATGATTCGGGTTGGTTGCTTATAGAATAAGGTTTGGTGCCGTTTTCACACAAAAGTATGTTTAAAGTGTGGAAACTTTATCTAACTTATCATACTTAAGTTTCGTTTCCACAGTTATGTTTAAAAAAATAGTCTAGTACTTGTTGTGTACTACGTGTGTTTGGGCCTAATATAATATTAATTTTATGAAACTATTTGACCAGTCTCTTAACTGGTCAAGTAATGTTTTTAAAAAAAACAAGAAATAATGTAGTTATAATAAAATAAATTCTCGTTTTATATTCGATTTCATTTAGTTTTAGATTTTTACCTACCAATTCTTTTTAGATTTTACATAACTTTTGCTCTCATTTTTGGCACAGTTTACACACATAATTTAAAAAAATAGTTATTTAAAACGACAGCCTCTTTATGATCCATAATCGTTACCAGTTCTCACTATTTATACATTAAAATAATGTATTTTACCTTGCAATAGCCCAAGATTCTCATTTAAAGAACCCTTCTCTTTAATAAATTCCATTTCATTTTATGAGAGTAATCTCGACCACTGCACAAATAACTATAAAACAAGTCGAACACAAACCTCATTTAACAACTTTAAACCTCTAACAAAAATGTCGAAGTAGAAATCAATTCACGCGTGTCCTTTTCGAGAAATGATGGTCGTTTTCAAGTGTGAGGTAAGGCCTCTGGTCAGCATAGACGTTCCAAGGCTGTGATAATAATGATTGCTTGCTTGAAAGATTTATGCATGGGGATTACATCATATTACAGGAAACCAACTCCATGCCTATACGTATCATATTCACTAACACAACAGACTTCGTGGGAGGTAATTATTCACCAGTCGTCCTCCGGCAGTCCTCCCGGGTACTCGCCAGTGAGGCAGGCGGTGCAATGTCCTCCGACGCCGTCACTCGGAGTCGACTTCATGTTATAATGCACTGCACTCACTAAACCTTCTACACTAAGGTATTCGAGACTGTCCGCACCTGGAAATATATTATTACATGAAGAAGAATGATCAAGCTTTACCCAGTGAATGGTAACAAAGATTTGACAAAGAAGGACCGCTTTATGTAAAGTGGTACTCGTAAACTATACTCATACTTTTCTTTAACATATTTAATGTTAATATAAAAAAAGATGAAAAAGGAAAAACACGAAATTAATATCTATATATCTATCTATGTTTGTTTGCAATAGTCGATATTAAGAGAGCTTGATTCTGGAAAATGGTTATTTAAAATTATGTAATTTTAAATAATTTTAACATATAGCAATAGAATATTGGGATAAAAAGTAGCCTATGCCTTAATCCAGGTCTCCAGCTATCTACATACCAAGTTTCATCGCAATCGGCTCAGTGGTTTTTGGGTGAAAGAGTAACAAATATCCATCCATCCATCCAAACTTTCACATTTATAATAATTAGTACGATGATAATATGGTGAAAGTTTTACTGACCGACATGTTCGGCAAGTTGATGTGGGTCCAGTTTGTTGCCGATGAGCTCCTCCCGAGTGGGGATGTTGATGCCCATGTAGCACGGGTACTTGAGCGGCGGAGATGCTATCCTTATGTGTACCTATGTATGCATATGAATATGATAAATAATTATATACATGTTAATTGTTTATAAAAAAAGTTGAGTTAAAATCAATATTATCTGTTCAAAATTAGCTTGGAGTCTTACTGAGACACTGTCTCAGAATATTTTGCTGAAATAGAACAAACACACTTACATAAGGGGCCATCCATTAATCACGTGATGTTTTTTTTTTTTGCAACTTTTTTAACCCCCCCCCCTCCCCCCTGGTGATACGTGGTGAGGTTTTAGACTAACCTCACCTATCCTAGCCAAGATCACGTGTATTTTTTATTTCCAAATATATAAAAAAACAGAATATCGTTAAATACAGATATAAAAGCGCGTTTTACTAAAAAATTAATACACGTGATAACTCACTACACCCCCTCCTCCCCCTTATGATATTTCGTGATTTTTCCGAACCCCCTCCTCCCTTCCGAGCCAATGGAATGGACAATCCCTAACTCTTACACAATAAGGAAATTGACTTTTTTTAGCATTTTATTCATATACTGATCTCAACAGGCCCATAACTTTAAATTTGCATTTTATGTTCCTATTCTACTTGCATTTTGACGTGAAGTAATTACTCGCCAAGCTTGTATAGAATTTGTTTTTTTGACTAAACGCAACACAAGAAAACAAAATCTCACCTCAGCCGCTCCCGCATCTCTCAACAGCTTAATGATAGGTCCTATCGTGTTCCCCCTCACAATAGAGTCGTCAACCAGAACGATTCTCTTCCGGCGCACGTTTTCAGAGAGAGCACCGAACTTCTTCGCGACGCCGAGCTGTCGCAGTCGCGTGGACGGCTGGATGAACGTGCGGCCCACGTATCTGTTCTTGCATAGTACCTCCATGAATGGAATACCAGACTGAAGTAAAAAAAAAGTTTCATTCACACTTTGTTTAGTAACGAGTGCAGGTGATAAATGTCGGGCGATACTATGGCGATAAAGATGAAATAGACGATTAGGTTTTATATTTATAAACCCCGCTTCTAATTAATTTGCTGTGTTAATGGAGTTCTCAATCTTGACACATAATCCTTATATCAATTTACATATTGGTTTTCTTTTTGTTAATCTATAATAATATTGTTATTGTTTGTACGATGTAACATGTGTTTAATGTAATATCATCGCTGGTTTGCGAGAATAGCGACGGAACTAAAAATTAATGATTTTAGAGAATAGCAATGTTTTGTGATTGCCGCTAGAGTATTTTGTTCTAAATATATTATAAACTTGTCGCTTTCTAACGAACGTTAGCACGAAATCGGCGTTGCATCTTTGTTCACCATAAAATATCAAAGATTTATGATCGTTTGGCATACTTAGTTCAATTCGACTGAATTTTGAATTACGTCGATATGATAGCGCATAAGATTCTGCTTTTACCAGATTCAATTTGTCATTTCATTAAATTAATGGAACAGTAGCAGAAATGTTATTCAAAATGATATAACAAATGTCTAATAATCATCGTCCCGCAGTCTGAGCAATTCAGACTACGGCACTATGCACGTGTTATAAATGGGGGGACAGCGCGTACGCAGTCCCCACTACCAAAAATTACGCATCCGAGTTATCCACATTAGGGATAATCGCAGGGGTCAACCATACCGCAGTGCAATGGAAAGGTCTCGCCCTGGGGGAACCGCCGTCATGATCACGGTGTCCCCTATGCCAGGTAAGTATGATAAGGATTGCGGTTCCCGAGTTAGTCATTCAGTTACGGAGACTCTTAACACCGCAATTCACACAAATAGCACAGTGCCATCTATCGAGTTAGAAGAAAAAATTACTTGTCAGATATGAATCTAATGTGGTGTAATGAATAATCAAATATATTATTATTGTTTATTATGTGCATTATTGTATACTGTTTATCGCATTATACATAATAATTTGATCTTTATTATTTTGTTAGGTATTAGTTATTTTCTCTCTCTTTGTCAGTCAAACCGTGTATATCACTGTCAGTAGGATATCAGCGCTCCTTCATAGAAGTCGCAAAACGCTCAGCTAAAGACCATTTTTGACTTATTTACTAAATTTTTGATGTAAATTTAATTTCTACTATATAAGCCATGTTGTAAATCTTTCTCAAAACAAATGTTTTTTTATTTTTTTTTTTCAATTTGGTAAGACATGGTTAACTGCTAACTTAGTTGATTTTATTGTGTCTGAGTAAGTTTCGTGAGTTCTTTGAGAAATCAATATAATCATTATTATTTCAGTTATCAGTATATCAGTTACTTGTAATGTTCTTATACTCACTTACAAACAAAAACATTTCTAAAAGTAATACAACTTTGTATTTTCCATAGATTTTTTGAATTCATTTTCCTTTTTACAAATCACTTACTAAGCTATTTTGTTTATAATTCGTATTTTATTTTTATACATTTTTATAACTCCAAAAGACGTTCAAATACCAATACTATAATAGATGATTATGATTTCACAAAAAGTTTAGCATAATCGTAATTTCTAGAGCTTTATTGAAAAGAATCGCAATCGCAAGGACTTTGAATTAGCTTTTAAGGTTATTTAGTAGAGATGAAACCATCGGTGAACGATATCCGGCCAGATACCGGATATCAAATTTAGGTACTATAACATTTAAGTAACAACAAATTTAATCGCCATATTTAATTTCAAGCAGATTAACTTTACTGCATTAAGGAAAATTATGGTGAATAAATAGAAATTTCTCTATATTTAAAAGGCAACAAACGCTTTCGTTCGTCTTCATAGACAAAGCGAAACCGAAGCTTAACAAAAACGTTTTCCTCTCTATACAATAATGCAGGGTGCATCTATCACATAAGCTATCACATAAGATGTAATACAAACTGTATTACATCTTTCGTAGAGTAGTTAGACTGACTTAAGGAGTTGAAACTTTCTAATGCACTTTTAACGAGGCCCTCATGCTTTATAATTCAGGAGTTCTTTGCTCAGTTTCATCTTTACCTAATTTTTAAGGTACCAAGGTGTGGCATTACTTCCGACAGGTGGGATAGGCAATGAACAATTCAAGAATGTTTGGCTGGATATCCGTACGTTATCCGGCTATACAGTTATCCATTGAATATGTAGTATATAGTGATAGTGATTGTATGTACCTGTCTGGCGTAGCCGTGCGCGGCGGCGGTGCCGGACTCGGGCACGGACGACACGATGTCGGCGTCCACGGGCGACTCGCGCGCCAACATGCGCCCGCACTGCATGCGCGCTGAGTACACCATCTGACCTGGGGACAGAAACACGCTACATTCAATACATACATATATACTCACGTCTGTATTCCCGAAGGGGTAAGCAGAGACGTATTAAACAACTACATTTTGTCAATGATAATTTGGTCCCTATCAAGCAATCCCCTATTTATAAAGCCTATTATCGTCAGACGGGATCTTTTGGATTTAAAGAAGGAAAAATAAGGCGTATGGAAGAAAATGAAGGGAAGTGTAAGCCATAGCTCGAGCAGGTCGGCTGTTGCCGGAAAGTCGGAGCCCTAATTAACATTACTGTTACGAATAACACGCGGGTGCCATCTATTGTCTCCTCTGGCTCCTCCAATGGCTTCCTCAACTCGTTGAGGAAGTCATAAAAGGTTACGATTACCGAAACCGAAATGCACGCCATCTTTTGACGGAAAGCGGAACTAGTAGCATATTTGTAGAATGTCCTACATTGTATTAGACAACTCCAGACTTGTTTTGAGTTTTCGGGAAAATTCACGATCTCTCCACGAAATATCTTTCCGGGTGTATAAAATGCGTGCATGGTGGTATGGGATAGAGTTCTAGTTGAGCGACCTGTGAGAAAACAAGTGTGATAAGTGCAAGTGGTTAGTCTTAGAGAAGTGTAATAGTGATAGTTAGTTGTATTATGTTATATAATGAATTATTGAAATAAATTATGTCTATTTTGGTTATTAATTGATGTAACTTTCTAATCCTGAACCTCAGCTCGTAACAATACCTTACCATTAACACCATTTGCATAGCCGATGGTGAGTAGATTCCTTGATATTTTCCCGTTATTTCATCATCTACACCGTTGACATGCACTTTTAATAGTGCAAATGAAAGTGCATAATACCCATGTATGTCTTTAATGGTGCAAATATATTTTCTAAATAATTTGCACCATTGATTAAAATGCTAAATACAATAACTACACATACGGCAGGCTTGTGTGAAAGCTTTAATGGCAGTAGAGGAAGCTCAAGTAGACTGGCCTGTTGGTCTAGTGATCCTGAGTCCTAAGCCAGCGGTCGTGGGTTCGATTCCCACGTAGTACAATTAATTGTGTGATGAGATTGAAATTTTTTTCTGTGTGTGGGTGTTATTTATCTATAACAAGTGTATGTTTATCAATAGTTTACCATAGGATGGATTCTGCCTAGTTTGGGATCAGACGGCCGTGTGTCAAGTGTAAGAAAAAGAGTCCTTACAATAAATAAATAAAGTTACCTTCGAATATACTATCGGCTCGTGCGAAGTACACATACTCGAAGATGCAGAACGCCTGTTGTTTGTCTGCGGGGCGCTCCACCACGTCCACGGTGCGGATGCCGTGGCGGGACATCTCCAGTATCTCTCCGGGGAGCACCTCGCGCACGTAACGGGCACCTGCGATCACAAGTGGTCTCTAAAACGGCTTACACACGACACAATTTCACTACTGATTAGATTGCTCAGATTGAATTCGCTTACAATCAGATTGCGAGTCCACAGGTACACAACGAAATCGCCAATGTTCATTCGATTTTATATTTTGTGCTAGACTCACGTTTGTTTTTTCCATATACCTAATAGACAGTCTTGAAGAAATGCTACTTGTATTGATCTTATAATATAATTCATCTTATAATATACCCACCACACTAATAAAACGCGTTAATAACACACCACTGTAAAAAACCTCTGAACATATCCGCTCAGTGTGCCGCTTGCAAACAGACCTACACGATGAAATTGGCCATTTAACATCGACCGAACCGATTTCACACGATTTGATTTAACATGATCCAGTCAGGCGGTCCCGGCTTCCCAATGGCCTTGAATTGGACAATTTGTCTCCACACGATACAATTTGATTGAAAATCTAGTCAAATTGTGCGTAAAATTGTGTGGTGTAGGCTTAAACTGTACGCTTTAAGACAACTACAATTATTATTTATCATCAATATCAATGTTACTTCTTAAAAAATCAATGTGTAAAGTAGCTTTACTAATATAATTATTCCAGGATAAAACGGTAGCGGGTCGGGCTAACCGTTGCCTTTGCATAAGCAGGCTCGAGACTCTCTGATCTGGAGGGGGGTAAGGCTCCCCGCACTCCACGGTGTGATTGCCGGCTTCCTTCTTAGTGTATACCCGGGTCTCCTGCAATAGACCCACTTCTGACGGAACACCGTGTGATTTTAGTCGGTTCGATTCCGACGTACCATTTTACCATTTATTTCTCCGGTGTGGTAATGACCCGTGGGGGTCTTCACACGACATAAGAAAAGGATAGAACGATCTGTGTGTCAAATTAATCTTAATCCGTTAAGCAATAAAGTTTCTTTGCTTTTATAATAAATATTTTACTTACTCCCGAAAGAAATAGGGTTGTCAGTTTTTCTCTATTCTTCCAGAGACTCGAGCTTTCCACAAAGGTCTAATGAAGCTGGGCAACTGTCTATATTACGTGAATACTGTAAAATACGAGTGTGTTACTCACCGATAGAAAGGAATCCACAAGATTCTGATGACACGACCCAACCTTCCGGCTTGTCATCTATACCGTTCTTGGCACAACCGTTCGTTAAAACTGAAAAAAAATATACATTTAAAATATCGCCGAAGAATATTATGTATGTACTAGGGGGCTACATGAGTTTTATCGTACTTTGTGAAATATTTGGATATATTTAAAATAATATTACTTATGTAGCGCCCTACGTACAAATATATATTTTTAAAATCGGAATGATAATAATAAATAATTAAATGTTTTGACGCATATGTATGCAGTGTTAATATAACTTTTACATAGACGATCACAGCGTATAAGCCGACATTTGATATAATGTACTTTTCTCTTTATTACTTTACTAGAGATCGCAAGGTGGTCGAACTTCGACCATAATTCATGAAGATTAAAATGTTTTATTTGAAAGATCAATGTAACTTGAACTGTCATTGTATAGACTTTCCGTATCATGACAGGTTAACATATACACTGGATCCCTATAGCTTTTTGTAGCCATTTTCACCATTTAAAAAGAAAAATCTATCTGAATATTTTTTTATCACTAAAACTCTCAATAGCTATTAATAAAAAAAAAAAATAAATAAAGAAAATCGGCTGACAAACAAGAGGAGAATATGGCTCTTAACTGTTTTTTCGTATAATATAGAAATATAAATAGGTAATGAAAAAAAGTGTCGTAAATCAAACCTATTTGTTTTTTTAGTAGCTTTTGAAGAGCTCTAGTGTTATCAAAAAAATTATTTTGAAACCTTTTTTCCCCTACTTTCGACAGGACTTTAGTATTATAAAAGAGTATGGTTACAGATGAACAATGCACGAGACCAATGTTAGTTCATACATGTTTTTCCCAAATTTTCAATAATGATTATGGTCGAATTTCGACCAGCGGGCGACCAATTGTCCCATTACCTTTAATTATGTTAATTTTGTATTCACATTCCTCTGAAATATTATTATACCATTTCGAATTAAAAAATAATGTCTATACAACATATATTGATTAATCCCTCGAAATATGTGATTAAAAATCATGACATAATACTGAATACATGCAAATTATATAGGTAAATGGTGAAACAATGAAATGTAATACCGACGGTCCAAGGGACATTATAAAGTTTTAGATGGTAAATACCTCACTGAGGTTTGAGTATACATACTGGTAGGAACATCCGACCGATTTTCGACGTTACGTTTTATTTTAAACTAGCTGACCCGACAGACTTTGTTCTGTCAAAATATCAATTTTTTATAGTATAAGAGGCAAACGAGCTGACGGATCACCTGATGGTAAGCGAGAACCGTCGCTCATTTTTTGTTTTCCTGGCAATTTATTTGTTTCCATGGAAATGAAAAAAACACTTCCAGGTTGCCCCAAAATTACACCTCTTGTTAACTCCTCCAGCAAATCCAATGCTTGTGTTAGGGGTGATTTCACATCTGTAGTGTACTGGGTGGGAATTAAACCCACAAACGGTTTATCGCAAATTCGGTCATCCGAGTTCGAGATTGCTTAGTAGTCATAAGATATTGGACCACATTTTGAAGCATCAAAAATAGCATTTATTTAAAAAATTTCATCGAATGTGTTCCCTAATTTTGTAAAATATTTAATAAGATTTCGGAATTTTCCTGCTCTTGGAAATATGTCAAGATATTTAATAATAGTGTACCCCTAATAATTTAAATTGTACACAAATTCAAACCCGGATCGAGAACACTGGGATTTTGGACCAATAAATACTCAATTGCAGTCCCGAAGTATCTCTGATCTCAGATAAGCTGTTGAATCGTGGGTGTACATCCAGATGATGTATTTATCATCATAAATATTTTGTGGTTAATTTAAATTTAGCAAAGGCTTGATACTTTTTTATGTAAGTACCTTTTGCTCGCGGTTTTGCTCGCGTTCAAGTGATTTTTCTATCGACCGTAACAGAACATTTTTTTAATGAAACACCCTATGTCCTTTTCTATCACCCTGGTAATGTGTGTGCAAAATTTCACGATGATAGGTTGAGTAGTTGAGGCGTGAGAGCGTTACAAACAAACAAACACACAAACCAGCTTTCGCACTTAGTCCCTATAATATTATCTAGTTATAATATGATATAAATGTAATGTATATATGAATCATGCTTTACCCGCGACATGCTGCGATGAAGACTGTTTGTAGACATCTGAAATGTTCAGTTAGTTACATTTAGGTTCATTTTAATTTGTTATACATACTAACATACTACACCTATATTTATTTATGTGTGTATGTGTTTATATATATATGTGTGTGTGTTTATATATATGTGTATATATATGTACCTATATTGTTATCTGTATGTATGTGAAAATATATGTTATTATTATGACTTAGGTACATAAACTCTCGTTCCATCCAATGCCATCAGAGCGCGATAAGGCCGCCATTTGTACAAGATCTCTAATTGTAGTTTGTAAGAGTATCTAAATACAGTTTTGTATCATTTTGTATGTTTTGCACAATAAAGAGTTTTTCTCTTTATCTGACATATATTTTTGTTCTATTACCTACGAATAATTCAACTAATAATGAGGTTAGTGAGAACACCTTTGATTTAGGCTATGTTCAGATGATGGGCGTTGAATGCGCGTTCACAAGCACAGGAATTATTATAACGCGCCTTATCACGTGGACGACTTAAACACGCTCAACTTCCGCAATCTGAAGATGGCTTTAAGGGCCCACATCCGTCATCTAAATATGGCCTTAAGGGTCAACACACAAAAATACGAATTCTTGCGACGTCACAGAAACCTGTGACGGGAATTGCTCGCTTATTGACAGCGCCGCATGAATTAATATCCCGGAGTCGTCAATTCCCATCGTAGGAATTTGCATTTTCGACCCTTACGAGGAAAGGCAGTTGACGTTGGGTAGTTTTTTTGATGGCGGAATTAAAATTCCAAACGTAAGATGCCCCACCGTGTTACATAGAAACATCCAGACCAATTCAAAAGTCATATTCATGCAAATATAAGCTGAGCAGGTGTCGAACCTGCGACCCTTCATGAACATACAAAATCTACGGCAATTAAAATACATTTTACCCTTTGAGTGTAATATCTATACTTACATGATTTTATGTAAGTCCTTATTGATATGCAGTGTAAAAAAACAGACTATAAATATATACACATTATTATATCAATCATTGGGGTCGTCCATTAATTACGTGATATGTTTTAGCACATTTTTAACCCCCCCTCCCCCCTGGTGATACGTGGTGAGGTTTTAGACTAACCCCACCCCCACCCCCCCAGCCAAAATCACGTGTATTTTTTTAAGTTCAAAATATATTTAAAAATTTTAAAATATCTAAAAAATAAATACACGTGATATCTCACTACACGGGGGTGTAGTGAGATATCATCTTGTGATAATTCGTGATTTTCTCCGAGTCCCCTCCCCCCTTCTCGAGTCTCACGTGATTAATGGACAATCCCTTTGCAATAGAAACCTAATTATGTAACCATATGACCTTCACTTCACTTCTTTTTAAAAATATATACCTTTTGATTATATTTTGAAAATGTTTCTCGACCCACAATCGTGAAGCTTAAACTTAATAGTTTTTTGTAGGTGCAGCATGATTATATACCATGCACCAGTAAACTTTTCTTTCTTTCAGTTAGCGAGCCAGGATCTTAATTTACATGTAAATAAAATACTCATTCATGCACAGTCGTAGTATCAGACAGTGAATTTGCCTAATCCGGTTAATTAGCCAAGTTTACAACTACCAAAAACACGGATTTATTATGAATTAATTATGTTCGGTACCAAGTGATGCAATTTCAATTATTCTTTTGACCTTAGAAAGGGCACCCACTTTATTTTGAAATTTAACTTTATTTTTGTTCACCAACTATTCCAAAATAAATTAGGAACCCCATGGATGGAAAAAATACTAATGTATTTAAAATATAGTAAAGTTAAAGCACAAAAAGTTATTTTAACTTTATGTGTGTAACAAAGGCGTTATAAAACGTGTTACAGAAAGTTGTGACCATATTTTAAATAACGATAGCCGATAAATAGTTATGGTCTGAGTAAAATTAAAAAATAGATTTAGTTTTTTTTGGAAAAATGATTTTTCTTGTGTAAAATGTCGTCACACTTTTTGTTAACACCTAGTATATCGGCCGCTCTCGAACGTTCTTATTCTCTAAATTTATGACTACAGGTACCAAGATCGCATATTTTTTACGGTGTTAATGTATATAAACGTAGATTATTTAAGTAATATTTTGGCCATGCTTTTACAGGTACTTACATGATGATCCTAGAGGTAAAATCTTGCCGAGACAGAGTGGCCTGTTGCCGTACGGATCTCGAACTGCGTAGATTTTGTCCTTCAGCATGATCACCAGTGAATAACTCAGGGGAGCCAGTCTGTAAAATGGAGTGATTAAAAATGTTATGTGATATGTTTTCTATGGAGAAAGCACAAATTTGTTCCCGAATAGGGATCCTTAATCAGGGAGTACTGCAGCCTGTTCAGTGCAGGTGTTTAATACCAAATATCAGTTGGTGCACTCGAACAAATTGGTTCAAACAAGTTAGATTTTGAAAAAGAATAGTATCTTTACATTATGAAAATAAAGCTAGTTTTTGATCCAATCTTTATAAAAACTACGTTTGTAATCAAATAACTGTTATTGGTAATTTGGGTACGAGTATTTTTATCGGTATTTTAGATACCGAAATTTTGGGTACGAGTATTTTAAAAATGGATATTTTTTCAGTATTTTAAATACCGATATTTTAGGTATGGGTATTTTAGGTTAGAACTCCTAATCAGTGAACTAGTAAAGATATTTACCTCATGAGGTGGTTTATACGCGCTGGCCAGTCTGGACCATCAGTCTCTCCCTCAGGAGGATTGAGGCATAAAGCTTGTGTGATCAGTTCTGAGTCGGAATGCGTGGAAAGTCCTACTCCTCGACCCAATACCTGCATACAAATATATAGTTTTTGTACAATATTCGTAATTTCATACACACTTTATTTAACTTTTATAATACAGAATAACATATTATATGTCACTTTTAATAGATTAAAAATAAAATATTAAAAGATTGGTACTGAAACGTAGGTGCATTAAATTAACGTAGTAATTTAATGCACTAGCGTAGTAATTAATTAGGGTACCACATCATGGGGTATCAATAATCTTTATTTAAAATGAATTCAAAATCGTAGCCTGACCCCACAAGTAATTAGTAAGTCTAAATTGTTTTTTTTTGTTATAACAGTTTTTGTCATGTAGATATTCAAAATGTGATTTTTTTATAACTAGCTACTATCATCTGATTTCCTCACCATCTTTCTAAGACTGCTGGCGTTCACCAGTTCTCCATTATGTGCTACGGCTAAAGCCCCGTGGGCTGTGTGTACGACGAACGGTTGGCAGTTCACCTCTTCGGATGCCGCTGACGTAGAATACCTGCGTATAGAGAAATTGTTAGCATTTCTACTTCTAATACACACAACGTACTAAATTCTGTAGCCTAAAGAAGTCGCCTTATAGAATGCACCTACTGCATATGGATAGTAGCGAGGAAAGGAAAGTGAGAGGAGAGAAAAAAAAGAGAGAGAGAGATAGGGGAAGAGAAAGGAGAGAGAAAAAAAAGAGAGAGAGAGATAGGGGAAGAGAAAGGAGAGAGAGAGGAAGAGAAAGGAGAGAGAGAGAGAGGAAGAGAAAAGAGAGAGAGAGGAAGAAAAAGGAGAGAGAGAGAGGAAGAGAAAGGAGAGAGAGGGGAAGAAAAAGGAGAGAGAGAGAGAGAGAGGAAGAGAAAGGAGAGAGGGAGGAAGAAAAAGGAGAGAGAGGAAGAAAAAGGAGAAAGAGAGAGGAAGAGAAAGGAGAGAGAGAGGGAGAGAGAGGAAGAGAAAGGAGAGGGAGAGGAAGAGAAAGGAGAGAGAGAGGAAGAAAAAGGAGAGAGAGAGGAAGAAAAAGGAGAGAGAGAGGAAGAAAAAGGAGAGAGAGAGGAAGAGAAAGGAGAGAGAGAGGAAGAAAAAGGAGAGAGAGAGGAAGAGTAAGGAGTTGGGGAGAGGAAAGAGAGAGAGAAGAGACCAAAGGAGAGTGAAGGATAAAGGATTCGAGATTATTTAGTTAGTTAGGTATTAATTATTTATTGAAGTATCCCTGTATAAGAAATAGTGAGGTATAATTACGCTCAATCATATTTTTATCATAATAATATGAGCGATACTGCGGATGACAACTGTTCTCTTTCCCTGACCTTCAAAATATTTCAAAGAGTGTGTACACACCTTAACAATGCAGATGTTCATACATACCTAGTGTGTCCAATGCCGAGGTTCCCTTTTAGCTGCTTCATGGCTTCATCATTAAATATATTGTTGATCAACCCCATGCCTTTGTGAGTGTTAAACGACCGGGCGTTTCTGCCCTCTGATGTCACAATACCGGCAGACTCTTGTCCCCTGCAACATAAAGGAGGTTGGGTCTCAACAACAACTACCTACATATATTGGCAATCAAGTATAAGGTCAGCCCGTATGACCCTTGATCGCGGTAGAGTGAGATTATCTTTCAGTGACCTTTGGTCGACGCTTACTGGAATAATTTGTAGTATCCAAAGGCAGTCCAAGTGTTTTGAAAGAAATATCACCAACAAATTTTGTTCAAGACATTGAAAGTATGTTTTGGTTGGGCCCAGTTTGTGTCTAAGAACTGCTTCAGGCTAAATATTTCTTGAGCCAGATCTGATCTAGATATTTAAAAAAAAAAACACAAATAGCAAATTTGAACTCGATTGCTGTATTTCAGGCTTATCGACCAGACGCTTTAAATATATATTATTATTGTAGATTAAAGGCCAACTTGCATTAAAAAAGGCATCCGTTCGAAACTTATTACCAGCGAATTATAATTTTTCGCTGGAAATTGTTTTGTTGGCGCTCTAAACGACCGCTCCTCTCGCTCTACCATATCTCTACCAGTGTGAACATGAACCTATAATCATATTGAACCTAACTCACAAACAGAAAAAAGTTAAAAATTAACTAAGGTCGTCTGTAGGGTTATACGAGAGTCAGACGGCTGCAATTTAAGCGTCTACTAGGTAGCAGACGCCATACCTACCTACCACACACGACAGGTAGTGGTACTATCTTCTCGATATTATATCATATTGTATTGTTTAAATACATCAATAAAAAAAATCTATTAAAATAAAGTTTATGCTAAGTTCCATTAATCGTACACTGGAACTCCTCATTTCATCCCTATTCTCAATTTCCATCCGCCTGGAACAGATCGCAAATAGCGATAAGGCCGCCATTTTTACACGCTTTATTTTAGCTTCACTTGTATGTTTGTAACCGACTCCTTTGGGAGCGATATTAACCCACTTTAAACGGCCAGATTTCATTCAAATTGCAATGCAATAATTCGATTAAATGTTTTATTTTTTTTAGTTGAATTTTCTATAAAAGCGTTTTTTAGTTTTTTAAACTATAATTATATTATTACCAGGTTCCTTTTCAAGGGTATTTTGTTTTAGTTTGTGAGAATATTTATTTGTTTACAAATTTGTATGAACTTCCTTCGTTGGTATACCATAAACAGTCTATCTATCCATTTAAAAAAAAATGGTTGTTATTTTTAAACCCATAAAACTGAATATATAACAGGAAGAAGTGAAGGCTTCCCCGAACTAATTTATAACAGTGGCACATAAAAGTTGATTGTTTATATATGCATAACGAAGTAGTGTATTGGAAATGTAAAACAGTGATCATTGTTGAAAATGTTTACGATTGAAATTTAACAGTTCTGAGTTGATCTTCATTCTCGTTTATTTATCAAAGGAATTCGAAAGTTATTTAATTTCTTTAATTCGATCGACAGATAGGTACTTTTCCCACCAGATAAGCTGTTAGAACTACCGCTACATATTTTCCATTTATTTTCGATCGTTGTTATTGTAGTTCAGAATGCAAGTCATATGAAAAGACTGTTATTATTGTCAAACTAAGTTATTATTTTTTACTTATAAACTCTCCGGTTGTTTTAACAATGAATTTCTCACCTGTGTTGTAAGGCAACTAATCCTAGACATATGACTTGTGGGATGTCGACTTGTGTGGGCCACTCGCCGGTGCTTATCGCGCCGAAAACGCCGCATTCGTGCGTCAGCCCTGAAATGAACAAACACGTTACAAATAATATATTGATAACTAGTTACTGATCCCAAAATATATAGTTATGTGAAAATTATTTTGTGTCATATTTTAAATCCTAACTGATACTGTAAGTGTCAATGTCAGTTGGTTTGTTTCTTACGCTATCATTAACTACTGAACGGATTATCAATAATACAAATTGTCAGGGGTAAAGAAAAGGACATAAAAGATTTGGTCAAATAATAGCTGGCAGGGATACCTATTTTCTTAAGGACTTTTAAAATTGAACGCAGCACAAAACTATGCTATTTTACATTTAATAACACATTAATTGCACAGCGTATCGATATACTATTAGGCCCATAACTTTGCCCATAACATAATACCGTTGACGCTATGGTATCTGCTGTGATAAGGTCCCTATAATAATCCTTATAGATTCGTCCTTGACAATTTCTTGGATATCTCTCGTCGCCATCTCTTATCATGTGCTGTACAACTGGCGGATAAGTTTGTAACCATTACATGACATAACTGACAGATATCCAAATCTAAAGCGGCACAAACTGGTTACTGAGATTACCTAATCTCATCTCAGTTCTGGAACTACACCAACCACTGTCAATTAATTAAAAACTGATATAAAAATACATAAATAAATATGGGTCATTTGCTATCAAACTTGACCACGTCTTCTTAGCACTATTAGTATTATGTGCAGCCTTAGATAGTTGCATGTGAGGTCGCTCCTATCCGGGAACAATGTTATCGGTATTGATAAGAACTTTTATTCTAATAATAATTTTCCGTATTTTAATCTTTGTACAATTGGTGGGTCAAGGGTGAGACCCATCGACCCATCTATATTTAATAATATTTGAGCAGTCGGTACATCACTACAGTTCAGCTCTTGTTTATTAAGTTTAAGCAACTGACTGGAACAGAATCACGCGATCCGTTACATAACACTTGAAACCGCTATTTTTGTAGTGGTTTCGAGTTTGCGGCAAGGCATCGCGTGATCAGACATAAAAATTATCGTCAGATAACTCTGTCCGTTTCCACTCGAACCGTTCATAATTGTAGTTCCAAGCAATCATGATTATGTAGGAAGTAGGGCAAAGCCAGACAACGATACAGCGAAAGCTATCTCGTTTCGGCGAACTAAAAATAATTTAATAAGTATTGACATTACAACTAAAGTAAGTTTGCTATAGCCAACGAATATAAACAAGCAAGTTTTAAAGTTGAAACGAAAGAAGTTGTAAATAATCATGACATGTAGAAAGTAGAGCAAAGTTGATAACGATACAGCGAAAGCTATCTAGTTTGGCGAACTAAAAATAATTGAATAAGTCTTGACATTACAACTAAAGCAAGTTTGCTATTGGTAGGGCTGCCATCCGTCCGGGTTTCCCCGGATTTGTCCTAATTTAGAGGGCGTCTGGGGAGCGTCCGAGCGGGGTTTTCAAAAAGTGTCAGGGTAAAACCCGGACACTCTGTGCCAAGGGGCAATTATAATTGTTAGATAAATCGTTAACAAGCTAAAAATTGAAATGGAATCGGTGTTCTTTTTTAAGGTGTCCGGGAAAGAATCTCGATTTCACCCATGTGTCCGGATTTTTTTAAGTTTTTGTCCGGCGTCAAATGCGGCGGTGAATGAATGCCAACAAACAAGTCTTGACGTTACATACAATGATAGCAAGTTTGCTATCGGTGAACGATTACAAACAAACAAGTATGACGTTACACGGAAAGCAAGTTAGCTATCGGCGAACGATTATAAACAAACAAATCTTTACGTTAAACGTTACAATGAAAGTAAAATTGTTTACATGAAACAAACGAACAAGTGTGGACATCACACCGATACAAGACGGTATTAACTAATCGTACCATGCTAAATACTTGTTTTGTTTATGTAACTTGTCTTATTCAACATGTATACATCACCATCATCACACAATCACGCGTATATCCCCGAAGGGATTGGCAGAGTAATAGTAATTCAGTTCCACTTACGTAATAGGGGGCAATTGCCATCAACGGGGCACTTTGGGTATTAAATGGGAAAATTGGGCGAATATTGAAAGGGAAAAGTAATAAGAAGGGAAGGCAATGGAAGCAAATGGATGTTGCTTATACGGATGAATTGGGGAGTGTAAGCAATAGCTTAAGCAGGTCAGTGTCACATACCTATTAGATAGTCGAAAGGGCTGTTGCCGGCAACGAAATACCTTCTTCAAATTCAAAAACTTTCGAATGTAATTAGGGGCCACCCATAAATTACGTTACACGAATTTCATGATTTTTGGACCCCCACATTTGTGGAAATGGTGCGACGTCACATATTTTGCAATTTTACACCCAGAACTGAAGAGCAGTTCTAAATATTTTTTTAGTATAATTGTAGTAGCGTATGTAGTCTTTCGTTTACAGGTAATGTTTGTGTTTAATGCTTTAGATTTTGACATGTGACGTCATGAAGTTTATGACCCCACCCCTTGTCACACAATGTCACACTTCATTGACCCCCTCCCCCATCTTACCATGTGACGTAATTTATGCCTCTTGATACGACATGTTAAATTCTAAAGTGTAACTTGCCCTTGTTATATTTCATCGTGGGAGAGCCATGCTTCGGCACGTATGGGCCGGCTCGATCGGAGTGATACCACAGCCTCACAGAAAACCGGCAGTGAAGCAATGCTTGCATTGCTTTTCGCCGAGTGAGTGAGGTTACGGAGGCCCTAACCCTTCCCTCTCCCCACCTCTATCCTTCTTCCTCCTTCCCCTACTCCCACCTTAAAGACTGGCAAAGCACTTGTGACTCTTGAGTTGCAGGTGTAATGAGCGGCGTTAGTAATTTACCATCAGGTGACCCGTCCGCTCGTTTGCCTGCCTATACCATAAAAAAGAAGACTTTCACGACATGGTTCGAACCTGAGACCGTCCTGAGCTGCTGGTGCTGTTTACAAATGAACACTTGGTGTACAATGATAATTACTAATATGACATGTGATCATCACAACACGAGCTTCTTATCACTTCTTTTGACCTCTGAGATTTCATCAGCTAGTAGCAGTAGAGCTTAGTCGGTCAAAAATACATTTGTTTAATTATTATCTAAAACCAATATAGTGCGTAATATAACTGAGATAATAATTAATTATTATGATAAAGGATTCTTTGAACCCAGCGCTTGTAATCCCTAAGACCCGGTGACAATAATTGTCAGTGTTTTCCGACAGGGTCCATAATGAAATGTAATATTAACGTAGTGTTTGTATACTCTGTGTAATATCTACTATAACAAGTCTGTAACATTATGGTGTGCAATAAACGTATGAGTATTGAATATAAACCTATTTTTTATACCAGCCTTACTGGGTTCATAAAACATTCGAATTACAAGGCCGTGTGTTGTTCGCAATGTTCGTTAATGCTAGGCCTGCCATCACTTAAATTGCCGACGCCGGACAATCTCTTCAAAAATCCCGGACACATGTGTGAAATCGAGATTCTTTCCCGGACACCTTAAAAAATACGCCGATTCCATTTTTTTTATTAAATTAAACAGCTTTTTCATCTAATAATTATAAGTTGCCCCTGGCACAGAGTGTCCGGGTTTTACCCGGACGCTTTTTGAAAACCCCGCCCGGACGCTCCCCGGACGCCCTCTAAACTAGGACAAATCCGGGGAAACCCGGACGGATGGCAGCCCTAGTTAATGCGGACAAAACCGCAGGGAACAGGTACCTAGTATAAATAAATTTTTAAATAACATTTGAAGTTATTGGATCCTTAGGACGAGATAGGTCAAAAGTTAATGGCAGTACAAAGCGAATGCCACTGGCAGGGATAGCGTCTAAGGATTAACGTGATGATAATAGGTTTGTTGTTATACATTGTATACCTTTGAATTGCCTGACGCAAAGGTACCTATGTAATTCGCGTTAATTCCCGTACATATCCTACTAATATATTATTATAAACCTGAAAGTTTGTGAGGATGTATAAAAGTATGTATGTGTGCATGTTTGTTTCTCTTTCACGCAAAAACTACTGAACCGATTGCGACGAAACTTAGTATGTAGGTAGCTGGAGACCTGGATTAGCACATAGGCTACTTTTTAATCCGATATTCCCACGGAACCGGGACTTACGCGGGTAAAACCGCGGGGCTCAGCTTGTTATACATAATTAGATCATACAACGCGAAAGTTTAAAAGTCAATCTATAGGTGTACAAATATGCATCAAATGCTTTTAATTTGTTAATGGTCATTATAAAACTATTACATAAATTCCATTCAAAATTATCAGTGACGAACTGGTTTCTCATACTGAGTGGAAATTTATGAATAAATTTATTGATAAAACTTTAAACTCCTAATTAACCTTATCTTTAAATACGAAAGTATGTCATTTGTGTTTCCTTTCCTATAATCTTGGGGGTCTATGGATAGTGATACTTACTATTGTAGAGATACACGATGGAATTTCCTCTAACACAAAAGGATATGATCCTGCCAACGGACTAGATCATCGTGCTAGGCTGGAACCGCAGCCGAACAGTTGCTGTTGGGAAATTACCAATGAACGCAAAAACACATCACAGAATCACACTAATATTATAGGGTGTGTGTGTATGTTTGTTACTTCTTCACACGCAAACCGCTGGACCAATTTTGGTATGTAGGAAGCTGACACCCTGGATTAACACATAGGCTACATTTTATCCCGATATTCCCACGGCACCGGGACTTACGCGGGTGAAACCGCGGGATGCAGCTAGTTTTAAATAACGATGAAATTGGATTTTGTTATAATATTACTTACATAATTATAATCTAATCAATGGGCCTATGAAAATAAAATAAATTAAGAGGTATTTAACAGAAAACATCGTAAATAGGTATTATTTTTAAACTTTCGCGTTCCACAATATAATAAAAAAAATGTTAAAAAAACACGTTTTTATTACCTTCACTTGTAACTAAGTATGTAAACCAATATTGGTAGAAGAAGGGAAATTTACTACCAATTTGGTAGTAAATTTTCCTTAACTGTATTGGGGGCAAACGAGCAGACGGGTCACCTGATGGTAAATTACTACCGCCGCCCATAGGTACCTGCAACTCAAGAGTCACAAATGCGTTGACGGCCTTTGAGGATGGAGTAGGGGAAGGATGGAAGAGGGGGGGAGGGAAGGGTTAGGGCATCAGGTAACCTCACTCACTCGGCGAAAAACAATGCAAGCATTTGTAAGCATTGCGTCACTACCGGTTTTCTGTGAGGCCGTGGTATCACTCCGGTCGAGCAGGCCCATACGTGCCGAAGCATGGCTCTCCCACTTTTGTTTTTACTGATAGTTTTTAGTTTGGTTTGCTATTTAAGCGTATTTTTTTTAGTTTTTCTAAAAACTATAACTTATGTATGTTTGAATGTTTATTTGTTAAAACGTGCTAATCTTAGGAACTACCAGTCGCATTTGAAAAAATATTTTTAAATTGGATAGACTATTCATTGAGGAAGGTTAAAGGCTATTTAACATCGCGCTGCGACCCTACGGAGCGGATCAGTGGCCTTAACGCAGGTGAAACTGGGGGACGGCTAGTGTGTGTATGAAGCGGAACTCAATAGCGCTAATATGTGTATAAGATACAGGTTCTAAGGATCATGTATGGTGCAGACTTCGCCATATTTAGCCACTTTTATTCTTGGTAATATGAGACGTGTTTGTTGGCTGTTGGGCAGAGGCGGATAAGTTGTTGTTTAATTTGCTTTAAGTACATTTCTTCCGTAATTTAAAAGGCTTTTAGAGCAACATTTCTTGGGTAGTTATTATTTTATTTCCTTTTTGTTAATAAATTTTTAGGGTTTCAACAATAACGTCATAAGAAAACACAATATTTTTAAAACTCTGGTTAAAACATTAATTTTTAATTTTGTTGTAATAAACAATAGAAACCACATTAACTTTTCATTTCACTTTATAAACAGTTGACAAAACAGTTCACGTGTTGATTGTGTGCTGCCGCTATCTCTCTTCTACTCGGACGCATCGGCCGATGAAGTGGAAGAGAGATAGATGCGTCACAAGCCGAACGCTTAGGCCGATCGTGCCTTTTTATCGCTTGTTCCGCGCTCTCGCTCGCTCGGCTCAGGCGGAACGTGACCATTTTTCGTGCGTGCAGCCGGCGTTCATCGATTTATAAGACGTTATCACGTCAAAAACTAAAATTCCGATTATAAGATGGTTGGATTGCAGTAGATGAAGGTTATAAGGCTATCTATTGTAATGAGAGTCAAGTGTCACCGTTCGTCGTTAACGTTTATAACCTCTCTGATAAACAGCTGATCACCACACAAGATTATGAATCGCCCGATCTCGTGACTATGAAGTTACATCATTCATACATACATTAACTGTGGGAGAACTTCGGCACTTATGGGCCGGCTCGACCGGAGTGATACCACGGCCTCACAGAAAATGAAGTATAGGCCATGTAACATCACGCAGTTAACCATAGAAGCGGAGCAGTGACCATAAACGGGGGTGAAACTGTGGGGAACAACTAGTATAGTTTATGAGACAGGACAGAAAACCTTTAATATTCATAGGCTTCGAAATCGCCTGACACAGAAGCCGAAGAACTACGATCACGCACTTTTACTTGTGTGTGTATGAGAAAAGAATTTGCCCCATTGATGCCCTATTGACCAGCTCAATATTCTTTGATTTAGATTTAATTCTAATCGCACTGCTGTGACTCTCATACACCAGAATCAATAATCGAGACACAAGCGAAGACAATGACAATAATATTCATCAGGCGAAGATGAAATATGATATATCTATTCGTCAAATAACTAATTAATTAAATTTAATTAATTAAATTAGGTTCTTTAATTAATTATCAGTCCATTCCTTTTTAACACCTGGTAAAAAAAACTGCACTACGCTTTATCTTTGCCTATCTACTTACCACTCTGCACAGCTCCCCTTCCAAACCTCTTGCTAATCTTGACTTCAGGTTGTTTTGTGTCTTCGTGTCCTAACCTCTTCACGGCCGGCTGTGAGCTGTTCACGTCCTGCTGACGGCAGCAAGGTCCGTCGGGACCGTTCATATTGTTTCTGAAAAGAGTTGGATAAAATTTAGCATTTTAGACTTCAACTGCTGTAAGTTAATGAGGGAAACTAATTTATTTTGTTGTTTGAGCGAGAAACCCTACAGCTATCCTATTTCTCCCTACATCTGGGAGGAAACTTAGCTGGCAGTACTGTATACCGGGTTAACAAGAGGTGTTATTTCGCCATTAGATACGTATATTAGATATACGATTTTAGGTCTCCGTATTTTTTATTTTTTTGTAGCTTGGTGTCAAAAATAATCAGTTTTAATGTTTTCATTTATGATTTCGGAATTTGGTGACCGGCTATGATACACTATTTTAGTTAGCTTAATTTCTATTACTTTCGAAACATGCACTATGATTCGAATGTACAAGTATTTTATAACACGGAGCAACTGTACAACTCCCGCACACACCTTAGGAATGACGTATGTGTTTATTCTCTAACGGTCCAGAAACAGGACGTCCCACGCTGTTTGAAAACAAAAAACGAACCTCTTGTATGAAAGACTTGTTATACCACTCGGGGTATTTTTTTCTTTCATTGGTTTTTCTTGATTGATTTGTTGATCTCTTTTTAACCGACGAAAAAAAAGGAGGTTCTCAATTCGACCGTATATTTATATATATATTTTTTATCTATGTTCAGCCCTCTCTCCGTTATTTATGAACCGATTTTGATTATTCTTTTTTTGTTAGATAGGGTATACCTCAAGGGTGGTCCCATGTCAAGGAAGTCAGGATCTGATGATGGGATCCTGATAAAATTGAGAGAAACCCTCGAAAATTGTAGGAACGAATAGTGTTTCTGTTTACTTTTCATTACTTTATCAGGTATTTGCGTTCAGAAATCATCACATCATGTAGCTAAGCTGATGATGAAAAAAAATCATCAAATAAAAATCTTTTTAACAAAAAATTAAACCGATGAAAAGAACTAAAAAGCAAAAAAATAAATAACTATAAAATTTTTATAATCTTATTTTGAGTCGGCGCCAAATAATAAAATGATTAACTATACCTACGTAGAGTTGGTCCACGTCTCACTCACGTCCACTCTTTTAAATCAGCAGATAGTCATACTTAAAAACATTTAGTGCACATTCAAATGTGTTCCTAAATTCCAGAGGTATTTGTGTGATGTTTTATCTAATGACTATAATAAAGTGTATTGTATCCTCGTCTGCTTTCTACTAAGACAATGTATGGCTACTAAGTTAAAGCTAAGTTGCTGAAATATTTAAATTTTTAGAGCTGCCCTCACCACACTTGGTCCCGCGAAAAGTGAGATAAGTTATTGCGTAAATTACCCATGGGTCCAAACATTATCGTCTCACGAGGGAGGTCACAGTTACATCCACAGATAAATTAATACGTGCTTTAAATGGCGATGCAAATGGCGTATCATATTAAGTGCATAGTTAACTATCGGAAAAAAACTCACCTTTAGACACACTTAATTAATTGCATTGGCACACTGATTAAAAAAAGAATAGGTACCTTATTGCTTAACTGTCACTAACAGCTGATTATAGATTGTAGTTTTTTCAATCAAAACAAACACAGCTGATCTATAAGATCACGGGTACTCTGACCGGACAAAGTCACACAGCGACGTTAAGACTCAAACTAAAGTTATAAAATTAACACTTTAGATTATAAACGAGTTGCACATAAACAAGTTTTAATAGCAATAACATTACAATGACCGATAATGGAACAAATCTTTTTCTTCAAATTTCGAACTCTATTTCAAAGGCATACCAATCAAATGCAGCAATTCAGTAATTACGTCAAGATATTGCGTACGTCATAGAATTTTTTTAACTGGCGATAATTTGTCCGCAATAATGTTGCCAGGCATGATATTTACTATCATTATGTTTTTAATAAAATTCTAATGACGCATCTGCGTTTAAATTTAGGTCAAAACTGGCCTACATGTTTCTTTTTAATTGTTTTTATTTTTCTTCCTGATAAGCGTATTTGTATATTTTATTGCAACAGCATAGCATTGATAGGTTTTAAAAACAGTAATTTCATATTATTTATCTACTGTCATTTCTGCCATTTGCGTATATAAGTATCTTCAAGGAAATACATTGTCATAATAAATAAAACTAGAACTTAGAGCAGCGGTAGCATTGTAAATATATATATACTACTACATTAATTTCTTAAATTGTTAAATAACTAAGTTTTACGCAGTAAATCTTTGGGGTTACACCTAGGAAAGTAGGCATGGTAGGCATAATGCTTTTCATATATTCCCCAAACACGGCATCCACAGACTTTCTACGCTAATATCTGATGACAAAACAGGACTTGACCATAGACTTGCTCAGCACTAAAGGGAGGTAAAATTTATAAAATAAATTCAGTTTAAAAATCGAACAAGCTAAAAAAAAACAACGACAATGGTGTCAATTCTGTTATATTACTCTCTTAACCATAATTGACTAAATTTTCTTCATACAAGATGTAAACCTAGTACACTTCGAAACAAGGTCTTATTTCAAATTTAAACAAGTAGCTAACATATGTCGCTATCGAAATAAGCAATTTATTTGTTAACTAAAGTCTGACCCGCTTAAATAAACTTTAATACTACGTAGCGAGAGCCGCTATCCGTTGAATGCCATCTCTTTTGCTCTGTGTTTTTAGTATGCGTCTTCGTAGGTGTCGATTAAAATAACGTCATCTTAGTTCGTTTTGAACAAGTTTTTATATGGCAACTATACGGCATTTGAATAAATGGGGACTCTCGTTGCGTGGAAATAAAGTTCAGTATACGTTGACAGGTTTTAGTTAAATTTAGTGGCGCTGAGAAACAGATGCCAGTAACAAATAGACCTTGTTACGAAGAAGACAAGGTTGATTTCATATGAAGAAATTAAGTCAGGTTTTAGTTTGGTGAGTGTTACAATGGAATTGGCACCAATGACGACTATATAATAATATATGAATGAAGATCAACATTCATGATTCTATATTTACTTTTAAGTTTTAACAATAACGACTATGTATAGATAACATCTAGCAATCCCGAATTTCCAAAACGTTATATTTTATACATGACACGTTACATTACGTATGATATAGGTTATAGATCATTATTGTGACATATATTACTGTGAGTAAAATAAGGCTAATAAAACATTCACTCTAAACATTGTTTGAAAGGCAACACAGATTGCTGCTTACGTCTTATTCCGCTTTATCGCAAAAATAATATGACGAAATAAAATAATACAAAAAGATATTTATATAACATAATTTTGCACACGATAACATAATATATGTAGCAATTTATTCGTAAGTGTCGTCAGCACAAAAGCTATACTGTCTTGTGACCGCAGGGGGTCAGCTATCGGCTGACTTTAAGTACATTTCCACAAGGGGGTGTAATAAACAACAAAGATAAGATTATTGGAAATTAACACATTTATAATTGTTATTGTGACGACTACAGCGATGCACTATATTTAGTTTTATTATATAATACTGGTGCAAGAAAGCTATGATAAAATATGTATTTTCGTCAGTTTCATCTGTGATACCGTTGCTGCTGAACTTTAACACGAATCTGCGGTGTACTAAGAATAGTGATTTTTGATGATTAAAAGTTTTTGTTATCGGTTCCAGGGGTCATTTACGCAGACAACAGCTATATTGGGCCGAAATATAGATGTCAGTTGTCACCGATTATCGCTTACGTATATCAAAACTGTGAGAGATGAAATCGTTTAAACGACAAAAGGAATGTACCTCGATACTTTTAGACCCATTTGTAATTCCAGTTTTGTGACAAAACTGGTTAGTTTTTAAGGTATCCTGAACCGAGCCGGTAGAAAACAGAAAGATTTTTTTATATTTTTACTAAAATCTGGTTAAAAATAAAGAAGTACCTACCTAGGACTATTCGAATGTGAACCGATTTCTTTAGATAATTAAGTTAAATTAATCTAAGCAGTTGTAGACAGTGTAATAAATAGTCAAAATTGGTAGAATAATTTTATATACTTGTGTTGTCCTTGCATCTAGATATTCTAACACCGACATGTCGTCCTCCCGGCAAATAACGGTATTTTCGGAATTGACTTTATTATGAAATTACTTATTACTAGATTAACTACTGCTATTGACATTTAAAACGCATGAAATTATTTTATTTATAAGTTTAATAATAAAATTACATTGTACATGTATGCATGTATGTCCTTACATGTCGTCCACACGTTTCCTCGACCTATTAAATGCCTTTAACATCCTAAAATGATTGTGAGACTAAAGAGAAAATTACCTTCCATACTTTATTAGTACCTAAAATAAGCCAATACCGTCAGATAGGGGGGGGGGGGGGGGGGTGCAACGGCAGAAACGTATATGATGATAATGTGTGCAGAAACGTATATAATAATGTGTAGAGTGAGACAAGGATAGAGACCTATCCAATCAGTATATGAACGCACTGATCGCCGTGATTCAGCCTGACTCGGCTGTTTTGTCAACTATTTTAGCTACCGGACTACAAAGTGCCATTGAACACTTCTATCTAAGGAAACATTCAGCTACTCAGGACCCAGATTTGTGACGAATACGCAACTGAATATAGACTTATCTTTATATATATGTATATTTTTTCTGTGCGTGTGTATGTACTGAACTCCTCCTAAACGGATGGAAAGATTTTAATGAAATTTTATGTGTGTCTTCAGATGGATTCGAGAATGGTTTAGATTTACAATTGGACCCAGTAGATGGCTCTGCGATAAAGTTACAGGAAAAATATTTTTTACGTTCCTATACATAACTGTCAGTCGTTTGACGGTTGACGCGATTGACAGGAGCTGCAAATATCGTTTAAAACAGATGCATCGGTCGAAACTATGTTATTGGAATTTTTTTTTTTATTAATTATACCAATTCGAATTCAATATTCATAGTTAAGACAAGACAACGTCTGTCGGGTCAGCTAGTATACTATATAATGTAAAGAAGAGTCAATTTATACCCTTTCAGGTCGTCAACACTTAAGGGTGTTATACTAGACTTCATCAATTTTGGTGACTCGAGCACTTGGTTGAAGAATTATGAAGGAGAGAGTAGAGCGGTCTCTAGAAAAATGAATGACGATGACGCATGACGGTCCTGACGATGCATCATCAGGACAGAAATGGTTCTGGTGATATGTTAACTTAGGTACTTTTGGTTTACACATAATCAAACTCTTTCACTTAAATTTCAATAGTACAATCAATTCGTGACAATGTAACTAGACCAATAATTTAGTAGTGTCGCCTGACTATTACAAAACTGTATCTGATTATATTTCAAATATATGGTGCAACTTAATTGCAGAACAAACAGCGAACAGATTGAATCTTATGAAATATTAGATAAATTACAAACTAAATAGACTGCTGGCTGGTGAGTATGACTTCGCAATCATATTTTCGCTTTTCCCGAGTATTTTAAATCAACGCCTGTACTATTTTCAGCACACACGAGACTTATGATCGTCTCTAGGAACACTAAAAGGTAGTATATAACCACGGACACGATAAAAAAGAGAACATTATATTTTAACACAGATTTCTACTATCAAGAGAAGCTAGGTGTCTACTTGTTTCCTTGAAAATGATGAAACCTTAAATTTTTTCAGTCTTATGGCTATTTGCAGATAGAGTGGTTACGAACCCATGTTACTCACTAGCTAGTTGAGCTACTGATTATTTCAAGGACATAAATATTGAAATATTTTTGATACTTTTATTTAATTTATTTATTATTATGATGTACACATAAGCGAAATGTCTAGTGCAGCCGTTTATCTACTTAAACAATATAGTACCTAGTACTATTTACCTTGGTTTAAGGAAAAAAACATGTTAGTTTATCATAAAGGTAAGCAGGATAGGTATTTGACATTTATAGGTAGGTACACTTTATTTAAAGGTTGTCGACGAGTCAAAATCATCACTAGGAGTGGTTCGTTTCACATTCAACGAAACATTGTAATTTGTGGTTAAGTGATGATATTAAACAATCATTTTATACAATTATTTTTGTGTATAAATGTTTAAAATAAAACGAGAGCAAAAAAATCATTCGTCAGTCTTTGTTTGCGAAGCTATCACGGAAAAACTTGATTGCATACCTTCCTAAATGATTTTAAAATATAATTGCATTGGATAATTTAATTTACCAAGTTAAAGAATTTTATTGTTAACCTGCTTCTACTTATCGTATCGAAATGAAACTTTGTATGTAGTATGTATGATCCATTGTCACGATCTCGACGACGGAGGGCGTGCACCGCTGAGCCAGTCAGCCTGTGACCACGGCCAGTGCAACCTGGTCGAAACGTCAGGCAATTCAGAGATACCTATGTAATACCTTTTCGTGATCGCGTTAATTCCCGTTTAAATACGTAATTATATCATATGATTAATTTTGACTAGTCCAACAAATTAGGCTTGGTAACGATGCACGAGGGCCTGATGATGAAGGATAGTGAAACTTTTCTTACTGTTTAATTTGGTTCACTAGTTTTTCTTAACTATATTTTTACGGAGATTCTATTCGTTCTTTATTAGTTATTTACAACCGAGGTTTTCTTAGTGTTGTAACAAAGACCTCTTAGACTTAACTTTTATTCATTTATTTATATTATAGGGGGCAAATTTTACGTGGGACAGCCATGCTTCGGCACGTATGGGGTATGGGCTGGCTCGACTCCGCTCGATAGCACGGCCTCATAGAAAACCGGCAGAGAAGCAATGCTTGCGTTGCATTTTACCGCGTGAGTGAGGTTACCGGAGGCCCTAACCCTCCCCTCTCCCCTATTCCCGTCCTTCCCCTCTCCCTACTCTTCCCCCCCCTCCCCTTCTTCTACTACTCCCACCTTAAAGGGCGGCAACGCATTTGTGACTCTCGAGTTGCAAGTGCCCGTGGGCGGCGGTAGTCATTTACCATCAGGTAACCCGTCTAAGTGACTACCGTCGCCCATGGACACCTGCAACTCAAGAGTCACGAGTGCGTTGCCGGCCTTTGAGATGGGAGTACGCTCTTTTCTTTTATATCAGTTTGTATTTTGTTGCACGTTATATAGGTAAAATTTCTTTCATTTTAGCCATTTATTTTACTTAATATTAACTTACCCCGTAACTTCTAACTTCATATTTTGAGTTTTAAAATTGGGTTTCTGATAGAACATAATATGTATATAATTTCAACGATCTTGATACTAGTAAACTACAGAAACTCGTGCTTACCATAGAATCCACTTCCAAAGCCTGACAAGCAAAGGCTTGGAAAAGATTAGTAATTTTTTTTACATATAATAATTGACTTGTTTATTATGTTAGAAACCCTCATATTATTTAATAAATACCGACAACTACTTGGTAATGTTTTTATTGGTAAGAAAAATTGTGTCAATATGAAGCTGCGCACGCGATTTGTGTGACGTAATTTATTATTAAATTTGAAGCGTAGTACTTACGTATTTGCTTATAATTTGAAAAAAAAAATGCAGTTACGACCTTGTTACGAGTAAGCACAAATCGGTGGATTTTGTTTTATAAACTTTCCAACTGCACCTAGCCGAAATGACTACTTTCAGCGTAGGTACATATTTAGGGCATATCACGTTCACATCATCATCATTATTGGGTCAGGTCGGTGCAATGTATTCTCTTCTTCCATTCCATTCTATAATTCGTAATTTTACTGCTTACACTCTTTTTAGCCATATCCTCTTTCACGCTATCCATCCATCTTTTATTCGTCGGTCGTCCACTATTCTTGTACCCTTCAACTTCTATACATAAAACTTTCTACACTACATTTTGCTCATCCCCCCATTACAAGTCCATACCACGATAACCTATTGCTCCTTAACTTTTCACCCCCTTTCATCATTACTTTCAGACTACCTCTTATGTATTCATGCCTCTTATGTAGGGCTGCCATCCGTCCGGGTTTTCCCGGATTTGTCCTAGTTTAGAGGGCGTCTGGGGAGCGTACGGGCGGGGTTTTCAAAAAGTGTCCGGGTAAAACTCGGACACTCTGTGCCAGGGGCAACAATTATTAGATGAAGATGTTTAATTTAATAAAAAAATTGAATCGGCGTTTTTTTTTGTAAGGTGTCCGGGTGAGAATCTCGATTTCACATATGTGTCCGGGATATTTGAAGAGCTTGTCCGGCGTCGGCCATTTAAGTGATGGCAGGCCTACTCTTATGGAGAGTCCTGGCAGTTAAAAAACCATAACCGCCACATATCCGCGGGCTATTCAATCTCATTACCGATTATAATGATAATAATTATTTATTTCAGGCTGCATAGGCCCATGCCCACCTTAATCTAAATATACATACTAAACAATTAATAAAAATAAAACACATAAATAAAACTTAAAGCTAAGTTAGTAACTCTTCACTTGCACTAAGTCTTTGTGCGGTCTGTTGGTACTTGTCCGCGGAAGCATGGGTGCATTGGGAACGCGGTTACTAGAGTACGAACTCGTCTATCCAGGGCATTGGTATCGGTTAAGGGCTCTGTTTCCGCATTTAAACAAAAAACGGATCATTATGCGTGCAGATAAGTGCGTTGAGCCAGCGTATTGGCCAAGCGCTAGTGATATTTTTATATTTAAGTCGTGTGAGAAAACTCCGGCTCCAGTCCCTGACCCCAAATTGGAACCATCCGTATAGATTCGCACTACATGTATGCCAGATTGATCTCGGTCGTTTTCAAATAGTTGACTTTAGTATTTCCTCTCGAACATGTGTGGTTTTGGGATTCTGTCGTATGGGGCAGCTATTAGTGGTTGATATTCCACTATAAATTGATACCATAATTTGATATAGGGACTCTCTCGGTTGTACCACAGACCTAGGTGTTTAAGTCTGATGGCTGCCACAGCTGCCTCCTGTTGTATATACCTACAGGTCTAATGGGGATAAATCAAGAGCCACCTCAAAGGCAGCTGTGGGAGTTGGGCGCATGCAACTAGTGACGGCAGTACATGATAGTCTCTGGGATTGTTGCAGTTTGTTTTTGACAGTGCTCAGTTTTGTTCTCTGCCACCAGGCAATAGCACCGTATGTTATTAATGGCCGTATAATCGTTTTGTAGTGTGATTTTCGGTGATAGCCCCCAGCTTCTGCCAAGAAGTCGCTTGCATTGACAGAAAATAACGCAGGCCTTGTTGAGTTTTGTGTCCAGTGCTTGTTTCATAAGAGTTTACTACCCAGTACCATTTCTAGATACTTGACCTCCTTGGTAAGGGCTAGACGGGTGTCAAATAGTTTAGGTAGTCTGAGTTCTTCTAAACTGACAAAGAACCCGACAAAGACGGAGATGATTATGTTCACAAATAAACAATTTGTGAACACAATCATGTCCGTCTTTGTCGGGTTCACGGTTAAGTTGTGTTTTTCGGACCATTGTTTTACGACCTTCAAAGTGGACCTCATTTGATCGCATACCACACTCTCAAAGCGGCCACTGATGAGGATGGTCAGGTCGTTTGTATAGGCCACTGTGAGGAAATTGCGGTCATTGAGTTGGGTGATGAGGTCATCCACAATGTTCTATAACAGGGGTGAGAGGACTCCGCCTTGTCCTGGCCACCACCCCTCTTGTTGTGTTATTAACAGTAAATTGTAAAGCTCTATATCTAAGCATGCTGACAATCCACCCAGCAATTGTGGGATCGACCCCATGTCTTGATAGAGCTTGGCATATCCTGGTGAAGTTTGTTATGTCAAAAGATAAGATAAAGGTTCCAAGGGTTGACATTTTGTATTTTATGTAGATTGCAATCTATGTATGAAACAACTCGATGTAGGCAGATTCTGTTGATTTGCCCATCGAGTAAGCATGTTGGTTGGGGTTCAAGGGGTAGCTGACTAATGTAGTGCTCCTGATTTTCCTGTTTATTATCTCTCCAACACCTTTAGTAAGAAGGATGTGAGATTGATAGGTCTTTGCCGGGTTTGGGAATGAAGACTTCTTTGACTTCTCTCCGTTTCAAAAGGACGTATCGGTTCTATCCAGGGCATCCAGTTCTGTCCAGTCCGTCTAAATATGCCAAAGAAGTAGGTTAGAACTCGTAGGATCCAATCATTTTAGGCACCTTATTACCGCCTGATTTTTTATTACTTTTTTCAGGGGTTCCTGTAACAATTGCTTTATAATCAATGCGTTTACACCTAACGACTGTGAGATATTATTATTATATGTATGCATTGTAACGAGCCTAAATTGCTTGGCAACCGTGTTAAAGTAATCGATCGTAACCCGTAAAATACTTATTAGTGAGTAGTTCCGGTGGTCATCTGTGGTCTTCAACATCAGTACGTACCACTTCACCAAATGGCGCTTTCTCAGAGCAAATGCAAGAGTTACTAGAAATACCTAAATCGCTATAGGTTCCTTCTAGCTAAATCGAGTTCCTTCAATTTATCCAGGATCCCATCATCACATCCTGACCCTTTCACACGTCTTTGAGTAATCGAGCAACATACATGAAAGATTCCGACGAACTGAGAACGTAACCCTTTTTATGAAGTCGTTAAAAATACCGACAACTACTATGTAATGATATTGTTGACATGTACATTTTTTTATTTGTAAGAAAATTCGTCGCCTATGACCTTGACTACCAATTTAAGTTTGAGATAAGCTTTATAAAAACTATATAAATGTATTACGATGATTACGATTATGTAACTTTTCTACACACTTTTTACCTACGTTTATGCCAAGTACTTAATAGGGTATTATTTATAATTTCCAGACAGCTTGAAAAATAGGGCAATTGGCAAAACTTATTGGGCAGAGTAATAAAAATGTGTTTATTCAATTGTTTTTATGATAACATACCTTTTCAATCAACATGGTAGGTGAGTACGAATACTATTAGGTATTTATGTAGAAAATCATATAAAGAACAACACAATTCGTTTTTTAACGTTTCTTGTATCACGCTTCTGTTTAACAAGAAAAACCTGAACAGTTGCGACGTAGCATTGCATAGTGTGGTTTTAGTTGATTCGATGCCGACATACCACTTTACTGATAGCCGCTCCGGTGAGGTGACGACACGTCCTTATCACCTTTATAGGATTTTGGGTTGCAGATTTTTTTATGGCAATAACTAAAATCTATGGAACAACTACATCAATCAGCATTCTAGACCTCTTTGTCCTGACGCTTTTCTATCACACTTTCATATGTTATTTCAGATTTGTATCAATATATATTTTTAATGTAATTACTAATTATATCCGTCGATATTCAGAATATCGAACATTAGTATTAGCTTTAATTCCAAATATGAACAGTATAAACCGTTCGCCTTTATTACATTTTAATCCTTCACTGAATGGAAAACAACTGCGGTGTGCAGTAGCTCATGTTTATAAATGATCATGGTCCTTCCATGTACATATTATGTTCTTGGTCCGCCCTGCCTAATTTGACAGACAATGTAAAATATGATAATAAATTAAGTTCATATAAGTATTCATTACATAGCCTGATTTTACTTGTCATTATTTATATTGCCCGAGCATTATAAATAGTGCAATATTATCTTCAACAGCATCTCCATTTTTATGAAAGCGGCAGATCTCTGTCATTTTGCATTGTCATTGACATATATTCAAGCTCTTGGTTTGATGTCAAATCCAACAATAGTCTGTGGAAGTTGTGGGTATATCTTAACAAAACTCCTTCTGGATGGAACTTCTGTTGGACAACATCAGTATAAGACCAAATACTTTACTCTATAGACTATACCTCACTTCTTGGTTGTTACAATACCATAAAGCATTTGATTGCTTACCATGATTATAGAGTGTTATACCACTGCCACAATGGTCAACAGATAATTAATCTGACATCACGACTTACTTAGGAACTTTAATAATTCCAACGGAAAGATACGCAGATAATATACTTGTTTTTGGCTACAGTACCTTTGTATCTAATACCTTAGACAAAATAGGTACTAACAAACTTTATACCTTCAATAATAATCCATATCAAATGGACCTATTGATAGACAGGGCAAATTATAAGTAGGCCAATAACACAACAGTCATTAAACATTGTATAAGACGTTAGATAACATTAAAAAATAACACCAACAAAATTAAAAAATATCTTAACTTACTCCTGACTTTTAAAAGAAAAAGTTATAAAAATTTCTAAAGAAAGATCCTCATTGACTATTCTCTTTACAAAAAAAAATTGTTTGCCTCCTGATAAACTAAAATAATGTTCTTTTGACACAGGCTACATAAAATAAACTTTAAAAAATATATATTATGCTCATATTATGAGAATGTTATTTTCACAGAATAGAAAGATATATTCTATGGTTATTATAGAAGATTAATGTTGTTAATAAAAAAAACTCAATTAAAAAAGACAAAATTGTTGATATGCTTTTAGATTTTTAATTGCAAATATTAACCTAAATTTATTGTAATGACAACATTTTGTTTAGTTATTTTTAATTACTATGTATGGGACCTGATCCACTTTTAAATTTATTGCAGTCTATAAGTCCTACATATAAATAAAAGTTGTTACTTCATTGGGACTTCAGAGCCGTCCCTATGCCGTACTATGTTTAATTCAAAAAATATTAAGCCATAAGACCTAACCTCGACTTCAAATAAGTGCTCTTTACTTTACTTTTACCATACTACAAAAAACCATAAGAAATTATAGTCCGCAAACACAACGAAAATCCTTGCAGTTTAAGTAAGATAATAAAAATTGTTCTTGTCAAAACCATGTGGAGACCATAAAAATACCTCTAGAATAAAATATATAACCAGACTAAGTTTAAAAGTTTCTTTTGCAACGAGCTATGTTTCAATTGTCCAGTGTATTTCAATTCATTGTATAAAATTTGGAATTCAACAGGTACAACAGACGAACACATGACCTTATTTACTTATAAACTAGTTATACAATAAATGACTTACCTGGTGGGATGAGTTCAAAGAAATATATTACAAGAGAAGTTTCACAGGTGTATTAACGTATAACCAACAGCGGAGCGACCACTTATGTAAGGAGTCAGTATTACTTTACTCTTTGTATAATCAAAGAGTATATTGAATCGTGAAGGAAGTTATTGCATCGTACGGCCGCGCCGCCCGTATTCATTCATTTGTTTGAATTAGTAGTTGACGTTAAGTGTGCGACAAAGATAGAAATAGTAAGAGTCATTCCGATTATTAGTAGCACCATTATAACCCATCCAACATTAATTGACACTTTGTTTTAAATATTTTTTACAAATTAATGAACGACATACATTTACCAAAAAATTACATTGAAATCGATATAAGGTAGGTGAGCATTGCATTTAATAATATTATTTATTGTTACAAAACAGTTTTGTATTTTAATATGGATCATATTTTCACGTACTTTAATAATCTGAATGATGGGGATGAAGGTACATTGTGAAACTATGGAGGGCCTTGGGCCCTTGTATGAAGATAATTCCTACTCAATGGTTGGCGGTGTACTACGTTATTACGAGGAACTTTAACTTCCAATCTAAAAACAGTTATGAAGAAAACTTAACGTAAAAATAGAAAATAATATTTGAAATGGGGTGTGGAAACCGATTCAGAAATACTAGTCAACTGAATCTTAGGAGGTCTCCTTAATTCATTTTATTAAATGGTATATTAAATAATTATATAAAACTTTCGAAAATGGCACCCCCACCGAAGGTGGACTGTGTGTGTGGTGGTGATTTGTGGACCAAAAAAAAACTTCTTTAAACATGTACAATATGTACATACATACTTGATACTATTTCTTTGACTAATTTAGGAAAGAAGGAACTGATCATAATTTTTATAAATATAGGTAATATTAAAATATGTAATTTTTAATCCGTAAATATGTCGAATTGCGTGTTTCTTTTTTATCTGCATATGAATACAAGCAGTGGAACTCCTTAACGAAGGGTAGTAAACTATCCGTAGCTAAAGATATAACCTGCTGGTATTCAGTAGGTACTTTGTAATGTCGCTAAATGATCAACTAGGGCTTGATGAAAAGCTTAGAAATGAACAATGAACCTTCTTATAGCACGGTAGTGTATGAAATGTTATTTATGATGGTTGCTTCTGTTAGTTGGTATTTTCGCGAATACTAACTTATAAAAAAAGCTTAAATACCAACCAGGTCATGGATTGATGTAAAGTAAGAAATGAAAACTTAAAGGGACACTCGAAGTAACCGTCTCTAAAATAACTTTTTCAATTGAATATCATGTTGTCATGTCAAAACTCTAGACTGTTTAATCCTTCTATAGAGTATGTTATCAAACTTCGCCGGCTACGTACGTATCAGAGATCGGAGCACGTGGTGTTTCTTTAGATTCTGAACACAAAACTTTATAAAAGGCCCTCCCAGTGTAACAAACGCGCTAAACTACGTCTCGGGAATTTCATACTAGTAGTCACAATTCAAAGAAAAATGGTTCATCCTAAAGAAGGTAAACAATTTGTTCTATTTAACGAAAAATATGTTCATACTATTTCTGTTCCGTCAAAAGTATTACCCGTCTAAATTGAATTGTCAGACCACATTCTGCAGTTTTTTCAAATGTTCTTGCTTGTGTATCAGTAAACAGCCTTGAGACTTGAATATGAATTGCTGAGATGTTGGATGGATTTATTTGGCTCCTTTTTAAGATTTTAATAAACTACCTGCGTATTATTAATTGATACAGCTTTGAACGTTATATTAATATTCTTATGTCTAGAGAACAATTTTATCAGTCCTTTATGAATGTACCTACCTATTTCTTATCTATTTTTTATATTTCACATAAGTTACTCTTAATCGTAATTGTTAATCTTTTGTGGAAGTTTATTTTTAAACATTTGATCTTGCTGTACCTACTCTAATTTTCCTGCCCTTTCTGCCAATATAAATATTTATTCTTGTATCTACATAATTATATTATACTACTGCCACCAAATATCATAAAATAAGGTAAATGTCCCCTATTTCGGTATTTGAAAGCTCTTACGACTTTAAGGTTTTTTACATATTTAAGTATTTCTGAATATCGTTTCAGTTCAAAGTTTTTGTGAATGTGTGTATTTTGTGAGTAATTAAAAATCAAATCTTGCAATTGCAAGATTTGCAAGGACTATTATTTTAAGTCGAAATCTATTCTTATAAATTAATTTGTAGTCCCTATATTTGTACCTTTGAATATATATATCTGTACCCACATAATCAAAGGTTTGAACTCTATTTGCTTTGTTCCTAAGTTCGTGATTCAGGGCCCCTATTTCGGGATAACGCTTATTACAGTGTCATAATAATTTAATAATTAATTTAAAATAAATATGTAAGTATAAAGAGTTTAATAAATAATGACAGATTTTTTTTTGTTAATTACGAAAACAATGCATAAAGACGCTTAATTAACGATTAAGTCGTTAATTAATCTTTGCGACTGACTGAGTGTTTCGACTGTCATCGCACTGCTTGGTGCCTACTTAGTTTTTTGGACACTTCAAAAATAGAGAGTTAATACTAAGTTATAATTAAAAAAAAATTGGTTGCCTGTAAAGTCGGTATACGGGCGAAAGTTTTACGTGACAACGACTTTGAGTGGTAAAATAATTTTAATGTGAATATTCATTCGTATAGTAGGAAGAAGGATGAAATAATAGTAACAATTTAAAACATTTATTTATACAAAGAATTATATTTAAAACGCGTGCCTCTCACTCGCTCTCATTGTGAGCGCATAACGTGAGCGGAGCGTAACGCAGTTTCTTGAAGTGTCACCCGGCAAACCAATTTATAAGACGTTGTCACGTCAAGAATAGTAAATTACAATTTCTTATTTGGGCACCAGTAACAAAAACTCACGAAATAACGTAATAATACGTTAATATAGAAGACGTCACACAGCGCCCGCACCATCGCGGTGGTGCGGTGTCGCATTTCAACCGCTCACGCCGCGTCACCGTCGTGCTCCGCTCGCACTATGACCCAACCTTAATCTACTCTATGAAAAACTCACTCCAGTTCTCTAGTCAGTAGCTTCTATAGTTTGCGTAAAACTTAACTAAAGAGGACAGCTAGGTATTCATGAAATAAAACGATAGGTGTATCTGACAATATAACACTTAGATATACTTTTATCCTGGAACTATTCACTCGGTTATTGAGAACATCCATAAAAATGAATTTATTTTTTAAATTCATCATAGTTGTTGCAGTTAGTTGTTATGGATTTTTTGAAAAAATCCAAAATAAAAAAATGTGTACGATTTAAAATCTTTAACTTATACTTTCCACTTGCTTTTATGAGAAACTTTTTTGTAACTGCGTGTAATTTCCGTAAGTTCATTTTCCTTTCAGTGATTTAAGTAAGTGTTCCATTGTCAGATAAATCCTGTATCTGACAATGAAACTGCTGCTCCCGTTCCCTATCGTGTATATGTCCAGTTAGTCTCTTTTTTCCTAATGTGTATTTTCATTTTGATAGCAAAGTTGTAAAAAAAATGTGTCTTGGTTTTCAGTCGGTGGTTACAAGCTAGGAAGCCTCATCATCGAAGGCAAGACCAAGCAAGTCTTCGACCTGCCAGAAGTTCCCGACCACTGCCTGCTCCTTAACAAAGACCGCATCACCGCAGGCGATGGAGTCAAAGCACATGACCTGGAAGGCAAGGCGGCTATCTCTAACCAGACCAATGCTAAGGTGTTTGAAATTCTCAAATCTGCTGGTAAGTAGTTAACCTCGTCTAGTAAAACTAATGTTTGACGCTCGGAACAAAGCTCTCAGTTCAAATTAACGTTAGTAATAGTTTAGAACTAGTACGTACCTACGCAAACCCAAAAATTATAATGAACTAGCAGTTCCCGCGCGGCTTCGCTCGCGTGTACATTTATACATTTTGCGCGGAACCCTAACTCTTTTTCCAAAATAAAAGCAGCCTAGGTTACTCCTTATAACACCAGCTATCTGTCAGTGAAAGTTCCGTGGAAATCGGTCCACCCGTTCCGGAGATTAGCCGAAATAAACAGACAGACAGACAGTCAGACAAAAATATTAAAAACTGATTTTTAGGTATAGGTATCGTGCAAATAACTGTTTGAGCTTAAAAAAAAACCTATTTTGACATTACAAAGAGATACTTCAGATTTATTTATTTGTATTGTATATGTATTGTATTATATTGTATTATTTATTTGTATTGATGTATTGATAATACTGGTGGATACAATACTACCCAGTATTGTATCGTGTCTAGAATCTGGACTTCAGTAAAATTTTGTTAATACAGGTCAATTAGATAGCCATATGTCATTGTATGTCTAGTTGTAAAGTCATAAAGATAATAATATCATCGAAAAAAATCAACTTTTTTTTACCTGAAGGAGGGATAAGTATCTACGAAAATGACCTGAACTGCTTCGAGAAAAGGATGGTACGGCCTTGCCGCTTGTTTGCTCGACTTGGCGGGGGCAATGCCGTGCCCCCAGATTTGTTTGTCGCAACTCAATATAATATATGATAGGCCGTGTCTTTTGTCACCTTTGCTATAAAAGAAAGTATCCTAATATAGAGGTAACATTTTACGAGGCCTGTCAAAAGCCAAGTTTTATCTTTTAACGAATCAAATATTAAAAAAATACTATTACTAGTTTATCTGCATATTACATTTTCTCATTTAATTATCATAGCCATTTATGGAGTGAGTATTGTTACATCAGAATTGTGCAATAAAACGGACAATGTTCTAACGAACGATAATAGAACGTAGTCACATTACTACAATCTATAAATATAAAAGTTAAAGAATATTCACTCACACATCTACTGAATAATCACGATATCTGGAAAACTACTTGACCTATGAAGATAAAATTTTGCAGGGAGGTAGTTTATAACTGGGACAGCTAAGAACGGATTTTGCGACAGGGCCGGATTAAGGGAGTCTAAGGGGTCTCGCATGTTTATATTATGAAAGTCCTTACGTTTTCTACTAGCCACCTGAAATTTGACAGGGTGGTACTTTATAGATATAACACGTCAACTAAGAACGGATTTTTCGACAGGGCTGGAATAGGGAGGTCTAAGGGCTCTCGCAAGTTTAGTACATGAAAGTTCTTGGTTTTTAGTACTGGAAACCTAAAATTTGGCATGGAGATAGCTTATAGGTATTACACATGCAAACAGAGATTGACTTCGTGAGAAGGTACACAGTAGACATACCACAGAGGGATACATGGCTGGAAGGCCTCCAATCCAACAAAAATGGTAGTCACGAGTGGTACACCGATGGGTCTAAAAAAGGCCTTGATGTAGGGTGTGGAATTTACGGAGAGAGGCCAAAATTCAGATGGAGCGCCAATCTGGGAGCAGAGGCCTCCGTCTTTCAGGCTGAGCTCTTTGCAATAAATAGATGCGTGGAGATCAACCTTGAGAGAAGAGTAAAAAATCAACACATCTACATCAACTCAGACAGTCAAGTGGCGCTATTGGCACTATACAATTTTGAGACTAGCTCAAAGCTAATTCAAAATTGCAAGGAAAACCTGAACACACTGGGGCAATCAAACGAAATTACATTAAGATAGGTACCAGGCCATTCAGGAATCGATGGCAACGAAAAAGCCGATGAACTCGCCAAAGCCGGTGCAGCCAACCGACAGCATGGCCCAGAACCATTCTATGGCATCAGCAAACAGCGAGCATATTCAATCAAGATGGAAGACCACGACTGGTCTAAGACACTCGAAAGCCTTTATAAAGGGCTATGATATTAAAGTATCCAAAGAACTTTTAGAGCTCAAAAGATCCAAAACCTGTGCAGTAAGAAGAGTCCTAACCGGACACTGCAAACTGAACAAACATATGTTCACCCTAAAATTGGGCGAGAACACAATATGCAGATTCTGTCAAGAGGCAGAGGAAACTGCAATGCATATTCTATGTTCTTGTGGCCCACTAATGCGGCACCGAAGTATTAACCTAGGGTTGCACATCATGCAACCGCAGGAAATACAAACAATCACTGCTGAAAGGATCTGGAGGTTTTCGAAGCCATAAGTCTGAGCAGTGAACTGTAAAGTAAAAAGTGCGCTACAAAATACCAGAAATGGTCGAGGTGGCACTAAGCACTTAAACAATAATAAATAAATATAGGTATTACACGTCAGGTAAGAATGAAATGAAATTCAAAAATGCAATTTCTTTAAAAACATATTCACCTATGAAGTTACTTTAGTAATTATTACAAATAAGCGTACAAAGTCCCGGGTAACCGCTAGTAAAATATATGTAGATTCGTATAATTGTTGAACTTAAAATATTCCTTGATTAATGTGAGATAATGCTGTAGATGGGTTGAGAATACCTAACAAACGATTGATGTTATGTGTAACAAGGTCACGAATTCATTTTATTATGCCCGTCGAGCTGTTTCCTCGCTCGTTTATCATCGTATTTATTTGATCATGGCCACAGACCACATTTTGGTAGTGATACTAAATAATTGACAAAAGCTAGAATCAGTGGAGGCATCTATCTATTTAGATGTAGGTACCTAAAAAAAGTACTAAATCCCATCCAAAGCTACATAGCTAGCCTAGCCCTAGCCTCATGACTTTGCATACTTACTATACTGACTGCCTAGACTAGAATTTGCATTGTAAAGATTTAATTAACTGCAATTAAATCTATGATATGACAAAGTGATAAACTTTTTTTTTAGTTTGCCTTGTATTTTGAATCAGGTAGCCCATGATATTTGTATTATCTTCGCTGGTAAACGATATACGCCTAGATACAAATGTTGAAGTCATGTAACATTGATTCCGTTTACGCTATCCACAGTCAAAAGGAGGTTATAAATACGTTCTTATGTTATTTTGTTGATCCCGCATGACCTCTTAATAAACAACAGATAATAATGTAATAATTATGAAATATTGCTTACATTTAAGGTCATGTTAATACGATTTATTAAGTTTGTTCTTCATTATCAATAACGAGCTTGTTTTTTTTAAACAACATATAGTTATTTACGTCATAAGATGAATAGGTTCGGTAACATTTCCGATAAATGTTGGAATATTACGTCTTTTTATCAGGAAATGTATTCCGCTCTTAAAAAATGTCATTAAACTTATGTTACTATACAATACTCATTTCCAGGTATTAATCATACTTATTTTTTTAAACAATATCGATTTAGTAGTAGTTTATATTAGAGCCAGAACCCTATCTTCAGCGGTGGACCTCCAATATCTCGTAGAAGAGAAGTAATAATTGTGTTGGAACACATGTCTAGACATTTTGCCTCTGCCTCCGATTTTCCCCTCAGGCCAGGCAATTGGAGACCTATTCAGCCGTTAACGCACCTACTGTGGCTCAAAGAGTCTATCTCTCTGAGCCATCATAATGCGTCTTAAGTAATTGACGTGACAAGCATTTAGCCTCTCCCTCTTGAAGGAAGGAAGAGGCTAAAAGGGGCAGCTCTTCTTCCTGTTTCCCCGTACCCTTGTTTTTTATACCGTCGAGGCGTTGATGGAATTTGGAATAAATCTATTTATCTAGGTATACATAGATTTGTCACATTCGAATCTTTGCAGAATACTGATCACTTGTGTAATTTACATCTTCACAGAGTAGTAAGTAGTTGTTCTGAATCTGGATGTAAGTACTTACTGTGTACACTATGTATGTTACATTTATCGGTAAATCCCTAGAGCAGAAGTGTTTTTTTAAGCAAGAACTAAGTGGAACACAAGGACGGTGGGTCCAACAAACTCTAGAGTTCCACTATCCACCTCCGGCTTTATCATTATCAATCCAAAGACCATCGTTACAAATCCCAATCTGTTGGACTCTTCAAATCGAATCATATGATCCCAAAGTCGAGAGATTTAGTATTAGCCACTGAAGAGTTCTACCATACACCTTCGGGCTCCATCATCAGATCGGCTCTAAGATGCTAAATAATAGTATTGTCATCCGAATATCTCAAATATCTTTATTTCATAAAATTCTTTAAAAATTGTTTGAAAACGTCTTTTTTTAAACTAAAGTTTAAAAATTATAGATCAACACACGCAGAGTCACCGCAACAATAGGTTGCTATGTCAAATGTAATGTAACAGATAATACGGTATCTGCCTGTGTATACCTGTACCCGCCCGTTTCCAAATCGTTGAACCCTGTGAGAAGAAATCGGGCAAACAAACTCATGGCCACTCTTTTACGTCACCAGATAATTAAGAATACATATTTAATGAAATAATATATAACAACACTGAAGTTTCATTTCGATACAACTATTAGAAGTAGGTTAAAGTTTACTTCCAAGATTTGTTTACATAGTCAGTGGCGTAATTATGTACCATCTCATTGCACCATCTGAGGCCCGTGGATCATGTAATGTATGTGATTCTGACTTGCACTTGGCCGTCCTACGGATGTGTTAAAATATTATATATCTCATCTATTTTATTAGGTTTATTAAATTAGACAACTTATATTTATTAAATACAAAATAAATATTTTTAAACATGCCTCCTGTGTTCAGGGCCTTTGGTGCCCGGGGGCCCCCTCGGGCCGTGGGCCCGTGACATTTTGCCCGCTCTGCCACCCTATTGTTACGCCACTGTACATAGTCATAGTAGGTTATAAGTAAAGCTAATAAAAATGTGTTAAAAAAACAATAATGCAAGTAATACCACAGATTACAAAATAGTGCAGGTAATATACAGAAGTCGTCATCATAATACTGCATTTGAAACTATCTATCATACTAAAATATGTAGGTACTATCGAGACGGGATAACACAACCACCTACGTCCTAATAATACGCTAGGCAAATAACTGGACGTTCAATTAGTTAATCCTTAGAACCAAAATAACACACACAAAGTCCTTTTATAAATTGATTAAAGCCAAAACAAAGTATCTCCAATCGATACGTTTAAATATTCTTAATTGTTTCCAGGCATCAAAACCGCTTTCGTGAAGATCGCGGCTCCCACTGCCTTCATATCCAAGAAATGCGAAATGATCCCCATTGAATGGGTGACCCGACGTCTCGCCACCGGATCTTTCCTGAAGCGAAACCCAGGAGTCAAAGAGGGTTTCAGATTCACCCCGCCAAAGCAGGAAACCTTCTACAAGGACGATGCTAACCATGATCCTCAGTGGTCTGAGGAACAGATTGTGTCTGCTAACTTTACTTTTAATGGAGTTACTATTGGTAAGTTTGGTTTTGGATAATTTTATACACTTGCACTTTATAACATTTCCAGGCCAGAGTGCCTTGCCACCAAGGACCCATTCAGTTAGGCGTTACGCGTCGCTCTCGTTTTACGTCGGCTCATCACGCGGCGTGTGGTGCCATTAGTACTAGTCTTCCAATCTTTAATAGATAAATGCATTCAACTCAGATTTAACAATCTATTGACAACATCAGTGAATGTAGAGAGTAGACCGCTCGAACGAAGTAAAAGAAGATCTCACGAATAGTTATTCGGCATATAATAGACTGTGCAAAGCAAATATCAATGTTAAGTTCGGTCACAGAATAGATAATAGTACAGGTACAGAGTTCACACTCCGCCAAATCATTTAAATAAATAGCAACTCTTGTTCTGACTCAATAAAGTCGCATTTCAGGCCACACAGTGCTAATTACCTAGAAGTTGCCTCTCTTTCTATCGCGTAACTCGTATCTTTTCTGACTACGCCACGCCGCGACGTTAGGGTTGTCTTTTTTTTTAAGAATTAATTATTCTGAATATTTAATTACCAGTAAGTTATGTGCCTATTACTCTATTTTTGTGAACAAATAAATCTAGGCTAGGTACTAATAACTCGATAGTCTAGATACGAACGGATGACGCGACGCATCGCGGGAGTGAGTATCGTGAGGCCGAAATCAAATAGATCGGGGGCGCAACAATCCTCAAAAAGTAAGGGGTGTCCAACTTTTTGAGGAGTATACGGACTAAAAAAACGAATAACATTTTGATACACAGTTTTACCTAAAAAAAAGGTCATCAAATTCTTTTTACGGCGAGCAACATACGAAAACTAAGGTTTTGAATGTATAGGGGCGCCACTTTGGGGTCTCGCATCACCTAAAAATGTAGCTAGGGCCGCCACTGAACGCAGCCAGGCCTGCTATCACACAAAACTTTTATTACGAAACTTTTTAATAGATGCGTAGGTCACCTAATATTTTTAAGTCCAAAAATACTTTGTGATGAGGGGAATATTATTACATCTTTTGTTATCTCTTTACAAACTTTTTTCATCAGGTCAGGACGAAGTAGATTACATGAGGAAGGCCACCATCTTGGTGTTCGAGATTCTCGAGAAGGCGTGGGCCCTCCGTGACTGCGCTCTTATTGACATGAAGATTGAATACGGAGTTGACACTCAAGGTCCGTACTTTGAATACCTACCTAAGTATATCTATTTAAAATTGTTACTACTACTAGGATAAATTGTTGAATAGGGTGATTTTTTTAGGGTTAAAGTATCCATATATTAATACGTGAAGTGAAAAGTTTGGATCCCTTTTTACGAAAATTGAGCGGACGGAGGAGTATGAAATTTCGCACACTTATAGTTTATACAGAGAAGAAGTGACGAATGCTAAAATTTTTGAACAATATTTGCTACAAAGTTAAAAAAATGCAAAAGCGGGTACATACAGCTATGAGTGTCCAGTATATATTTTGACCTGTCATAGTACAAAAGTCTATACCATGACAGGTCAAGTAATATTGGCCAATGAAATAAACCATGGTCGAAATTCGACCACCACGCGATCTCTAGTTTAATTTAATAGTCCTCGTGAAATTACCTAAGTGTATCTAAGACTGAAAATTTTGATTTTTAATATTTTCAAGTTTGTTGTTATTATTAAACCTTAAATCAAACAATAAATGTAAATGATTTAACCATAGAAGCGTCACGAGTTGTTATTTCATACAAGTTTCTACAAAACACAGTTACTGTTCTGACTGTTTTTTTAAATTAGGTGCTTTAAGCTGATTATAATAATATTCTTTTTTTTTGTGTTAAATGTCGTTACGTAAAAAAAAAAAAAACTGTTCGAAATATAACTTTGCGAAAATCGAAGCATAAAAAGTAAAAACCGGTGTCCTATTTTTTTTTTCAATAATTTTGAATTTGTGTTGAGTCTTCTGCCTCTGAATAATCTCTCTCTTTAACATATACTATCTATGTATTCAGGAAACATTATCCTGGCTGATATCATAGACTCAGATTCCTGGAGGCTGTGGCCCTCTGGAGACAAGAGACTAATGGTTGACAAACAGGTACCTACTTAACTATTTAAATGATATTTTTTTTTAATAAAAGTGGAGTGCGTAGTATACTTCTTTATGTATATATTATATTCCAATCCAAATTATAGTAATGTCATCCAAACTACATCACAGACCCTCGCGGTCTTGACTTCACGGTGAAAACACAGTGGAGACACTGTGTAACCGTGATTGATTTCACTGTGTTTTCACTGTGTATTTGTTCCATTGGTAGACAGTGTTTCATCAGAATTATCATAAACAAAGTTTCATTTCGATACCACAATTAGAAGTAGGTAGTTACGATTGAAGCTTGAAAATTAAGATATACTTCTTGAAGGGACTTCGGATTTAATGTATAATAAATTGTTGCTTTCTAAACTTCTTTAGGCACGTTGGGCACTTTCGGTATGGGGAAAAAGCACTGAACTCACGTGACTGTCACATATATACAGATGTGTGTGTGTTTTCACTTCTGACGTGCAGTCTTACAACTAAAAGTTTTATTTTTTTTAAAACAAATCTTGAACAAAGATATTCGCATCGGCACTATTTACCATTCCGCATGTAAGCAAAGCAGCCTTTAGACCTGTTAATAAAATATATTTGTAATTAAGTAACTAATTATTATCCAGGTATACAGAAACTTGACCAATGTTACTGCAGCTGACCTGGACACAGTTAAGCGAAACTTTGCGTGGGTTAAGGACCAGCTCGACCACTTAAAGCCTAACGTGCAACACAAAGTCGTAATCTTCATGGGCTCTCCAGCTGACCAAGCACATTGCCAAAACATCGCTAAAGGTAAGTTGTGGCAGCCATCTATAAAGACCACGGAATAATAAAAACAAGTGTGGCGGCCGTCTGATCCCAAACTAGGCAGAGCCTGTACTATGGTAACCAGACTGCTGATAAACATACTTATATATTGCTAATTACATATATATTATAGATAAATTACACTCAGACACAGAACTAATGATCATGCTCATCACACAATTATTTGTCCTGGGTGGGAATCGAACTCACGACCTTTGGCTCAGCAGTCAGAATCACTAAATACTAGATCAACAGGCCAGTTGTTGCGAGTCTTGCAATAAACTAATTCATTCATTTCACACAATCAAAAATAATTACGTAATTGATCGTTTAACTCACTCCAGGTGTTATACAACAAGTAGCCAATTACGAAAATTACATATTGAATATGTGAAGAAAACGCCTGTGTACCATTATTTAATTACCTATAAAAAGTTGCGTGCACGGTGGATTCATGGATTGGCACTTTTGGTATAGTTAAAATATATAAGTATGAAGAAGATACATAAAATCAAATAAAATATTCATTATCTATGTTCATAATGCCAATTTCGTACTTAATTACCCATGTCCAAACATGAAAAATGTAACGTACCGTTAACTTTACTTAGATAGATGGCAACACTCCGTGTGTTCTGACCGTGTGCTCCAACAGGTAGGCCCTAAACTCGGTTTATCACTTTAGTTGTTTAAAACTATTGAACCACAACCATAAAAAGTAACAACTATTCTTCAGCCGCAAGAGACCTTGGCCTAAACGTGGATCTCCGCATAACCTCCGCCCACAAGGCAACAGAAGAGACTCTCCGCATAATGCAACAGTACGAGGACACCAACGGCGCGCTCGTGTTCATTGCTGTGGCCGGCCGCTCCAATGGGCTCGGCCCGGTGCTGTCTGGCAACACGTCTTACCCTGTCATCAATTGCCCCCCTCCTTCAGAGAAACTAGTTCAGGTACGTGGCTGTTATGAGAGAAGAGTTACTAAAGAAGACTGTGCAGCATGCAACAATAAGTTGGCAAGTAACTAGGGGGTGATAAACTTCGGCTTGGGGCAAAGAATCAGCATAACAACTAACTATGGTCGTTTTATTTACTGGGTTTTATTCAAGGCTTATACCCTTATGCAATGATAAAATTACCTAGAAGCAGAAAAATTATATTGTTCGGTGCCGTCTTCTGAATTCAAAATCTTCTCAATCATTCTGGGACAGATGTACTAATAGTTAATTCCAACGTCATTTGATCGACATCGAAACATTAACTCTTATTTTTTCTCTTTTTGATGGAATTGTTCTCTTAATCAAATTCTAAATAAATTTAAAATAATTGTTAGGTCACATTATCAAGCTAATTTCATCTTACTGCTTAAACATTAAAAATTATCCCAAGCTAACATTCAATCTTTTCAGGACATCTGGTCATCACTTTCCGTGCCTTCTGGCTTGGGTTGCGCAACGGTAATTTACCCCGACAGTGCTGCCCTCATGGCTGCTCAGATCATTGGACTCCAAGACTACCTAGTGTGGGCCCGCCTCCGTGTCAAACAGTTAGACATGGCTACCTCCTTAAGACAAGCTGATAAGAAAATCAGATACCAAGTCTAAATCCGACATTCGAATACACAGAAAATAAATGTTATTCTCACCAAAACTGCAACAAGTCTAAACTAAAGATCTATGGTCAAGTGAACGTCAAAAAAGAAATGTTCATTCGAATTTTGAAATGAGTTGGGTACAAAATAGTGTTGCTTGACCAATGAGAGAAATGTATTTAGAATAAGAAGACGGCTATAAATAAATAGAATTTCCTGTAATATCAGTCAAGCGATACTGCCTTCTACTTTCATTCTTTTTCTAACCATAGAGGTAGTATTTTTCTAACAGAAGGTATTAATGGTGTATATAACAATAGCCAATGGTTGGTAGGTTGGTTGTTGGTATACAACGGCAATGTCTCAATCTCATATGAGCATTTATACTCGAATATTTTTTATTAATATGCAGTATTTTTCAAATCAATGTTCAGTTATTGTCTATGGTTTTAAAGGTTTTTTACATGTTATGAAGTGAAAATGCTGTTTATATTTACATTCCATATCTCAATAATGTGATTGTAATAAAATCAAATAAATGTTTTAATTTTCTTTTATTTTCCTTTTGTCTGCGAAGGAATGAGGGCAATGAGGTTCGAAAGCGCTAAGTGCGATTATTTGAAATGGGTGATTAGAACTGCTAAAAAAAGTTATAAACTTAACACGCAACTTACAACTGTGTGAAAGCTCGACATAAGATTGAAAATGACCCTCCTAAAATGTTGACATGATTTCTTCATTCTTCTAATTCAGATTAGAAAAAGAAAGTAAAGTTTCAACTTACAACCTTAAAATAAAATGGACATTTTCAAACTCGATATCAATACCTACACATCTAAACCCAGTTTATTTTAATTTCATTTGATTGATAGACAATTTACAATTGTAAAAAATAAAGATACAACTTAAGAGGCAAAATTACATTTGAACCGTGATTTTTTCATTAAAGGGTCAACTTTGATGTTCTTATTCTGAGCTACTAAAATTTTCAACCACTTAAACATATTGAAAAACGGAGAACAGTTATAAGGATAGATCATAGCAGCCTCACTTTACTTAATTTTGTGTTAACTCTATAGACGAAGTCTAAATTCCGAAGAAATTTTTTCGTACTTTGCGCGACGACGCTTTTTTGAGCTCGTACATTGAACTATAGTACTAAACATAAAAATAAAATGAAATAATATATAATAATACCGCACAGACTACAATAGTATAAGGGTAAATAATAAGTAATAAGTATCGCGCGAGCGCTTGTGGAGGTAGGACCTGTGTGTGATTTTTGATCACAGGAGTATTTTTTGGTTATTTTCTATATATTGAAAAATTATATGGTTATAGCTCATGGTGACTCAATTAAAATCAATTACTCAATTTAAGTTATGTATTTCGAGTATATGAATAGAATAATCATCTAGCATGGGTCGAAAACGCTCCGTAAATATTTATAAAATTTTCGAATGAGATGAAATACATCTAAATAAAGAAAAGCAAATGAAGTAAAGTACACCTGTCCTAAATAAAATTATAATATCATTATCTTTATCTGTTATTTTGTAGCAACTGATATACGTCAGCTATTAAAACATTATATATGAGATTTTAAACCTTCAACCAGAATTGCTTGTCTATACTAGTAGACTATCCAAAATGTTTTTGTGATACATCCTTAGAAAAGGCGCGAGTGCGTATAAAACAATATTTGTTACGGACTCCAATGTGGAGGACCTTTCCGGTATGTTCCCCCATAATCGCTGCACATCCAGACAAAGTTGAGTAACTTTTAAACTTTCGCGTTCCATGATAAAATTATGTACTTATATACGCAGTCGGGTGAACACCAGAATAGGGGCACATCGGTTTGCTTAGAGAATAGGGACACTGTTAGTATAGTATGTGACGGTACATGGCGAAATCAGAATATTAAAAATATCGAAAATGTGCGGGTGGATGAAGAACCTTCTACCTCACGATCTCGACGACGGAGGGCGTGCACCGCTGAGCTAGTCAGCCTGTGACTACGGCCAGTGCAACCTGGTCGAAACGTCAGGCAATTCAGAGGTATGTAATACCTTTTCGTGATCGCGTTAATTCCCGTATAAGTACATAATTAAAGCTGAGTAATTTGTTTTGTATGATCGTTTGCTCCAACATGCATCAGCTTCTACTGGTATCATTGCCAGCACCATTGGCGTCACCTCGATATATTGCAGCTTCTCTTTTTTGCAGCCCTGCTATTCCAGGCTACGGTAGGGGTCACGGTAACGGCCCCACCGTTACCGTGACCGCTAGGGGTGCTAAGAATCTCGGGCAGACGTCCGGCTACCAACCCCATCAACGACAACTGACCCTGGTGACATAAAACATTCCCACAGTGAAGACTGACGAAAAGATTGACGATGGTGAACCAGAAAATTAAAAAAAAAATGTAAAAAGAGAGTGTCCTTGTAGTTTCTTGCCTGTTATCCTACATCGGATCTACGTATTGGAACAGGCAACTAGCTTCATGACTGACTTATCCTGACTGACTCGCAATCCTGACAATTCTACAATACCTTTAGTTGGTTTAATTGAAATATATAGTTTTTGATTAATTTAAATCAAATTTACATTATTGAAATAATTTAAAAAAATAATTTAAAAAATACCTACAAAACTACCTAAAAACCATTAAGTAGATTTTTAGGTCGTTTTGTAGGTATTTTAAATAAAATTATTTCAATAATGTAAATTTGATTTAAATTAATCAAAAACTAGTTTTTAAAAATAAAATACTACATGCTATCATAATCTACATGAGCAAAGACGCAGGCGCATAGCTACTGGCAGCAACATTACGTATTATTAAAAATATTTTAAGAAAGGAAGTAAAACAAATAATTTAATAATAGAAAAAGGATCAAGATTGCTTAGTCACTGCGGCAACACAGTGTCGTGAACTCGTGAGTCCAACCGAGTTGTCGCTGTGTGTAAATACCTAATTTTACAAAATGCAATAATTATGTGATAATAAGTCTTAATGTGATTATGTTAAAAGAGTTGTAACTGTAACTTATAGGGACCAAGTGTATAACCGTCTGTATAATTAATGCACTTTGATTAATATTTTCTGAAAGGATACCTACATTTATTTTTAGTTAAAAAGTTTTAATGTAATAGTACACACCAATATGCATTAGCATAAATTGAGATTTTTCGGTTTTTGTTCCTTTTAAGTTTCAGAACTATAATTTTAAGGTGGCAATCTAGTTCAGGAAAATGTCAATGTCAACTTTCTTGCAAAAGTGTCGGGTTAGTGCGTATTGTGGAATTTTAGCTGTAAGAATATCTTTTAGATTTGTTCATACGTACAAAATGGCAGAGAAATCTGCAAATTATGCCACTACAAATGGTTTTGAAAGCAAAACTCCATTTTTGATCGGGGTCGCAGGCGGCACTGCTAGCGGAAAGGTAAGGAAAACTTCAAGCTTCGGTGTAGCTTTATCGATTTTGTGCTTTTGCGCATATATTACTATTACATAACCAGAAAATTGCTAAAAAGCTGTAAAAATGTGGAAATTATTAGGCAAAGGTATATGAATGCTGCCTGTCATTATTTGTATAACCTCAACTTGGTAACCTCCATGCTCAAATATTTATAAAAAACATCCGTCATAATATTATTCTCGAGAACAATCATTTTTTGTTACTACAGAATAAGACTGTTAAGAGTGCCTATCATGTTTATTTAAATGTTATTAAAAGTATGGTGGTGAACTCACTGACATTTACTATTATAGATTAACTCAGGAAAAAAATGTATGCATTTCCAAATAAATATATTAGAGTTAAGGCAGATGGGTTTACGTTTCTTATCTATTTTCTATATCCTATTTATCCAAACTATAATAAGAGGGATATGGTGCTACAATAAAATTGAAAAAAATAAAAATACTGCAGAAATGTACTGTAAAACTTAAGACCAATAATACAAACTGTTTTTAATGGTCTTTTTACCTATATAAATTCAATGCCAAAGATAAACTTTATTTACATTTATATTTCACACAAGGCTCAACTCATTTGGCAATGAATGGTTATAGATCCACACAGACATGATATTATCCTTTTTTTTTTTTTTTATAATTTAGCATTTGACAAAGCAACCTATTGTTGCAGTGCCTCTGTGTGTGTTGATCCATAATTTTTTATCATAATTTTCTTTTATATATATTGACTATTCCAAATAATTGATGGCCAATTTTATGAAATAAAGATATTGATGAATTTGTATTAAAATTTGAACTGTTTGTTTAAGTAATCACTTTTAATAAAACCATTTGGAAAATTGTTCATGAAGGTGAGCAGGTTAAAAAACTTTTCATCTTACTTAGTTATGTTTGATAAATTATTGCTTTATAGTGTGATATTAAAATATCAGTTATTCCTATAATGAAGATATCTGTAAGTCATGGATAGTACTGTTGCTACATTAATATGTAAAAAAAATAACTTTTGTGCGTACATGATGGCCTATTTAAGAAACAGAGAGCTGACCATTTGGAGATTCCACAAGAGAAAACAGTAGTCAACTTTCCCATCACTCACATTATATCATCCTTACACCAGGCCTAGCGCAGTTTGGCAGAGTTCACAAACCTTTGTGAAAATTTTACAGAACTCTTAAATTTCAACTGATTTCGTAGGTCTGTTAGACCTTACAAAATAAGGGTGCCAATTGTTGGTTAGGGTGGCCCTTTCCATACCTGAGTCCCCGGTATTAGAACCCTGTGACTGAACACTGTGTGTTTTAGTTGGTTCGAGTCCGACATACCACCTTGCCATTGACCCCGGTGAGGTGATGACCCCACCGGCCATTTTCCAGGTTTCCACACAAAAAAAAAATAATGGTTCCCCTTTCCAGGGCAACTAGGATGTTTTTTAGCCTCCCAAGTCCATAGGGCCGACAGAGCTATGGCTTTGCTGGGTAATGGTTTATGCCAGATTATGTCCATTGCTTACAGACAATTCCAGACCGAATTTGTCACAGCTGAGTTATTTTGTTATGGAGATTTTCTTCCTTGCAAGCCCTAAAGAGCCATGGTGCCTGTCCGTTGAAGGTCAGGGTTCGTTCCGCGAAGTCATGCAATGTCACGGGAAGTTCACTGCTTTGAAATATTCCGACTCCATCTAGTCACTTGCTCTTTTGTCAACACCCTCTCACACAGAGAAAAGGGGTAACCCAAAATGTAAAACACTCACGTCAGCACAACATTTGTTTGAGAACATAGTTTTACTGCTTTCGTTGGATGCACAATAAAGTTTACTTTCAAAGCAATCCTGCTCTCCTTCATGTTCCTCCGTCGCTTAGTGCTTTCTTTTTTATTATGTTGTATACTTTTTCATGGTGGTGTAGCTATCTCAGAAACGGTTTTAATAATTTGGATCAAGGTTTAACTTTTTAAGTTTATTTACAAAGGTATTTTTCTTGGTAAATGCGATTTTACAAACAAAAACGCAGCAGGCGCACCTCAGTTGCCCAGGTATTTATAATAATGAACATAAAAAACTGACTACCAATTCTTCCATCCCCAGTCAACAGTATGCCAACGCATCATGGAGAAACTTGGACAACAGCACAAAGAACAGACTGAACGCCGAGTGGTCTGCATCAGCCAAGACTCGTTCTACCGCACACTAACACCCTCGGAGAGACTCCGGGCTGAGCGAGGACAGTTTAATTTTGATCACCCGGATGCTTTTGATGACAAGAAGCTGTTAGCAATCCTTAAGGATATACTCACTGGGAAAAAGGTTGAGGTTCCAGAATATGATTACATCACTAATTCCATAAGGTTAGTATTGTTTTTATAATCTTTGGGTTTACTTCAGCTGAATGAACTAATCCATCTATTGTACCTTTAAGAATATATAGATTGACTAGCTTGGAAATTGAAAGTAAAATTAACCTACATGTTCGTACGTTCACAGCAACTGAACTACATCTTGTTTTAAAGGCTAAATTTAAACTCTTGTTGCTTCTAGCCAGCATTAATGTGTAAGACAGCCATAGAATTTCTTGCAAAATACTGATTAATTAGGCAAATATTACTCTGCGGTATGACCCGTAGCTTGATAATAACGAGAGGTGTCTTTGGGATGAAGTTCCTTTCGCTATATATTTAATGGATTGAATAAAGTGTAACAATATATAGTGAATATTGTAAAAACTCGAAATTAAAATTGCGCTATATGTGAAAGTTGCTAGAACTATATGTATAATTGGTATACATCCAACGTCAAAGTACAGTAGTATCGCGTTGAATCTACAGATGGCATAAATCAAATTGCGGTCAGCGTTTTTCGTTGCGCTAATATTTTTATTTGTGTAGGCCATCCACCGAGCATCTGAAGTGTAACGTGCTATAAGGAACTTCGTTTCAAATAATAACACATATATATTATTTTGTTATGGACTCTATCCCGCGCGAAGAAACAGCGCAGGAGTTCCGCCAATGTCAAATAACAAAATCGTAAAAAAATGGATGTCTATTCGTCCATCTTAAAAACACCAAGGAAATAATAATATTCTAGAACACATTACACAGCGGTATTAAAACCCAAATTAAGCTGAGCTTGTCCTATGGGTTCTGGAGAACGAATAAACAACACATACACATTCTTATATACACATACATACTTAGATACGCGTACACATACTTGGATACTTTTTTTTGTAAATACATATTATACATAGAAACACCCAGACCAATGCAAATAGACGTATTCATTAATTATTAATTTGAACTGTGCAGCAATCGAACCTGCAACCCGCGGCGTGGCAGTCGAATGCACTATGCCGCTCCACAAAGGTCGGCAATAATTATGTGCCTAATTAATTTGACACTAACCAAATATTTTTGTTTAGCCCATTCCGCTCACATACCATCTATCCAGCGGACGTTGTGCTGATCGAAGGCATCCTCGTGTTCTACTTCCCCGAGGTCCGCGAATTATTCCACATGAAGCTCTTCGTCGATACTGATTCCGATACTAGGTTGGCTAGGAGAGGTAAGAACGTTAATACTGTACTTAAATTTAAGTGGCAATTATTTATTTAAGACAAAAGGACAGAACCACTCCGCACTGTAGGTATAAGCTACAAACTACAAGTACGACGGGTCGTACTAACTCAGTGGGCTGCCGCGCGCAGGTCGGGTCGCACGTTAGTTAGTCTTCCGATATACGAGGATATTACTTAATTATAATGAAGGCAAAAGCATATGGCATCGTATTCGATTGCTTAAATAATAACAAAGGTCCGAAATTCATGTTTTTCACCCTTCCAAATGACATTGAAAGGTAAAACAATGAATCCTAACGTCGCGTCGTCAGAAGAGATAACAGTTATGCGATAGAAAGAGAGGTAACTTCTAGGTGAATATAACTGCACGTAATTGCACTTTATTGTGTCGGAGCAAGAGTCGCTATTTATTCAAATGATGTTGCTCAGTGGAACTTCTATACTAGTGGTATTATGTATTCTGTGGTATTCGTTGGCACTTCGACCTTATAGGTATTTGTTTTGATCTTGTATTTTTGTAGTCTATAGATGTAGCATACAAAGTTTCTTTTTTTAATTTTTTTTTACAAATATTCAAATTCTGTAGGGTGTAAATTCTTAGGGCAGTTGCGATTTAAGCTGTGATGTCGACGAAGTCCACCTAAAAACGCATTGCAATTTTTTTTTTTTATAGGTAATCAAAATTTTATGTTGCAAAAAAAAATCTTGCTTCTTTCATTTCAATTCATAAAATATTACCATAACACAAAATATTCCAGTACCCCGCGATATAATGGACCGCGGCAGAGACCTGGAGCAAGTACTCAATCAGTACATGAACTTCGTCAAGCCAGCGTTTGAAGAGTTCTGCTTACCGGTATGTCTTTTTGTATCTAATACGGCACTAAAAACACCTGTCATCAGTCACCCCAATATGACGTGACGTCACAATCCCTTTTACTCCCCCAACCCTACCTTTGACGGAATCTTTTACTTCATCATCATCTACCTGCCTTTTTGCAATTTTCATTAGGGTCGGCGCAAAGGGTTCTTTTATGGCCGGCTCGACATCAACCCAACTTGGGAATGTAGTTGTTTAAGATGGGAAGAACGGAAGAAATTTGTATAAGGAAAAATGGGTAGGGAGAGCAACCTAGGGTAAGGGATATCGCAAGTCTAGGATGGGGAACGGGACTGAGATTGCAGTAGCTCGCAGACACCGGGGTCGCGTACCTGAATGTTCTGTATTTCCTGTGACTGGAGAGGCCACTAAGGCAGGAACATATTACAAAACAAAGTCCCCCGCCGCGTCTGTCTGTCTGTCTGTTCGCGATAAACTGATAAACTACTGAACGGATTTTCATGTCTTTGATAGATAGAGTGATTCATGAGGAAGGTTTAGGTGTATAATTCGTTAAGATTTTGTGTAAATTGATTGAAATATGTTGATGATTGGTGAAGATGTCTCTGCTACCCGTGCTAAGCCGGGGCGGGTTGCTAGTATGTTTATAAATTCCACAGCCATACATAAAGTAATACTAAGTGCGGGAATTGTTGTAAAATCAAAAGATTCACAGTATAGTTATTATTGTAGTTAATAACTTACAGAAGTTTCCCTCATTGAAAGCATAATTGCTTTAAGTGGCATCGGATACTCTGAATCTGAAATGTTTTACTATTATTTGCAGACGAAACAGTTTGCTGACGTCATCATTCCCAGAGGAGCTGACAACCTCGGTGAGATACTTTTTTAAATTATTGTTTAAAAGTTTCGTCGTTTTAAGATTTTAGAGTTGTTTTAAAAAAAACTCTGGTTACAATCGCGTCTCTTATTTCTTTTCGTATATAGCCCTACTTTAAAAAGTTTCTATTATTAAACCTTTTTATTTTAAATTATCATTAAAATCAGCAAAGTGGGAGTCGGACAAATTGATTTGGATTAATCCAAATTTAAATGTGAAACTATTATTGAAGTTTTTAAAGGTAAGTTCAAAAGGTCATAGCCACTGCAACGAGGTCGTATACTGCATCCTGTATCCGAAAAAAAAAACAGTTTGCAGCGGCTATGTTCTTATGTAGCCAATATCGACCTTCCGGACGTACGTTTAAAGTTCCTTTTGCATTGTTGCAGTGGCTATTGACCTAATCGTGCATCATATATGGGATATCATGTATAAGAAAAGAGCTACTCTGCCGAAGATAACTAACGGAGTCAATGGACACCATGAGGTTGAAGAACCCAATGGGAGAAGACTGTCTGGAAGCTCCGAAGACACTTTAAGTCGATAGTCGATGGTTGGACACCATTTTGTGACTTTGTGACCTAGGTAATGGCCAATTTTTAAGTTTAGAATTCATTTTCCTTGATAGTTTTTGATAGTTTTGTCTATGGAGATTCAGAGATTTTGTTAGACATGAAACAGGTAGCTGTTGCTGCCGGATAGCCAGTTACCCGGCTGGATATTGTCGATTGCCACACGCCTTAAAGAAATAGATAAAAATAAAACGGCAAAGAACTCCTTATTGCGTGGACTCGTGCGGTGTGGTAACGCATGAGTTCCTCGTTGAGAAATGAGTAGGAAGTCATTTCAACTCTCCAACTATGCGACGCAAGATTTCGTTATCGAATATCGTTTTTGAAACCGTTATTGTTCTCGTTCTATATCATCCGGTGCGACGTGAATGAGGCGTCCAGTCCACCTTAAATATAAAAGTCGCGCGATGTTAAGTCATAGAAAAGGACGAAAACATAAAATACCAGTCAATAATGATTTTAAACCGGCTACTAAGACTAAACTCAAATTATTTTGTTCTTATCTACCTTACTACTATAAGAGATCACCGGTTTCCGTGCCGTGATATTGGCGTTATTAGAACAAGATTCTGCCGATTAATCTTGTGCTTAGCATATAACGTTTGCAAAACGTATAATGGTATAAAAATAACGAAGGAAAAGGAAGTTGTTTTTAGTACAAACACCTACAAAACAATCCCAAACAACTAACTTATATCAATGTAACTGCAGACTAAGTTATCGTTCTGTCTTGAACGCCATTGTCACATATATGTGACAACGATTTTTTTCACAAACGTAATGTTTTCAGTGTTTATTTCGTGGTATGGTGCATCGTATTTTAGTCACATGTATTGTTCAATAGGTTAAACTTCAGTACCACGAAACAAGCAGTTGCAGCGACAATCTATATTATAAAATTTCATAATAACACTTTCTAAAGTGACGATTACCCAGTAGCATTATTGAGCTCTCCTAGCAAGGATTTTCGGGTGCCTCTTTTTTTTTTAAGCTTTTTTATCCTCTCGTATGTCGATTCGATATTTAAGTTGTGTTCTGGCTCCTAAAAAAAGTAAAAAATGCTAAGACCTATATCACAAAGTCACCGAATAAAATAATTCGGCTGCATTATGGATATGTGTTGTCTCAGTACCTCATAAATGGTGTTGTAAACGTTTTTTCAATTTTATTACTCAGAGCACATTCGAAATCGGTGAATTATATTTAATTATACATACATAAATAATTGAGCTACTGTTAAAACGATTGTATGTAAAAATACTTTTAGAAATAACTTCAATTGTTGCGATGGCGCCCTCTGTAGTATTTATACAGTCCATTGCCACAGTGTTCTCAATGACTGCTTTGGTGGGAAATTGCACATCATAGACGGCTTTAACAGACCACAAATGTAAATTGATAATAATGAAAATCGGTAAAAAAGACGTTAGTTCAAATAAAAACGCTAAAAGGTATAGATAATTATGGTGATAATTATCCGATAGTGGGACACTGTAATTACACTTTCACGGATTTTAAAATTTTGCACATTTTAAGTAAATATCCGTTGGCAGTTGTCATAATATATTTTTTATACGTTCATACTTTGGTGATGTATACAGCCGTTGGGCAACACCGCAGTTAAATAATCGCAGTCTATATTATTGCCAACATATCGCCGCCAAAACTAGTCTGGTAGGGCGCCCTGCAGCATTCGCAACTCCTCCCACCGAAAACGGTCGCCCACACCCGCCGACCCGTAAGCCGCTGATACTAACTAAACTTTCACCCTTTTTAATGTGCTCTTAGTAACGTATTTCTCCAATTACCGTATGCATAAGGGTAGTTAAGGTCCATTATTGTTTTATTATAAGGCTGACGCTTTACAAAGCATAGATTAAGTATATTCATATAGAGTGTACACTTGATATTTACGTGTAATGGAGATGTGACAATATATTTAGATGGACATAATCTTTTATGTCTTCATTGTGAGAGGCATACTTTAAGGATCACATGTGTGCAATTTCTTTTTACATTTGAAAATGGCGCCACACAGCCGCCATATTGATTTTTATTTATTTATAACCAGTGTCACTCGGGATGAGTCTGGGGATACCCCATACATCCAAATCTGTTCAGGCATTTATAAGTTATGGTGGAATAAAGAAACTCACAAAACTTACATACATACATGAACCCTGGAAATACACACACTGTAAAAAAATTTAAATATATTCAAAGAATTAGAAAGTTACGTCTTTCAGGTTATATGTTACCAGATTATCATATTTTGTCATTCGACCTGGCACAAACCATTTTTTTATATAAATAAGTTATTTGGTTCCTCCGCATCATAATCGAGAAACCATACTAGTCGGAGACTCGTTACCCTCCTAAAGGTAATCGGTACCTGCAGGGTACACGGCACACACGGTAGCGGCACGGCTCCAACGCAGCAATAAAGTTGTCATTCAAATCTGAGCATTAAAACGTGGTCGTGTAATATATTTCATAATGTCAATATAAAAAGCCGACGGCGGGCAGTAAGCGCGAATTGACATTATGATTATACGCCCGTCTTATTATTATGTCATTCAAATCTGAGTTTTGAAACGTTCAAAGCTCAGATTTGAATGACAACTTAATTGCTGGGGTGGAGCCGTGACGGTATAGTTTGTGTGAGCTTAAAACATCATATAACACTTTTACTATTGAAGAATCTGTCACAAGAACGACTAAATCAAAAGTAAATAGTATTTGTACTTTTTTAAAGTGAAAGCTTCTTTAGGCATGTTGGGCACTTTTGGTATGGAGAAAAGCGCTGAACTCGCGTGACCGTCACGCTCAGATGACATATATTTTTGGTAACGGGTTGAAAGATCTTTATGGATGTCCTCCGCTCTTGGGGGGCGAAGGGATTTGTAGAACTCTTATCGACTAAACACCACCCCAGTGTTCCGTTGCTTGCTTGCCCTCCGACAGACATTGACCCGTCTTAGGCAGACGGGTCCCGTCACCCGTCCGCCGCACTCCTCTGAGTATTTTTTCTAAAATGAATGTTAATAAATGACAACACAATTATAATCTTAATTTTAAAGAAAGTGTATGAATTGGTGTGTAATATTTATTCACATTTATATTACATAGTGATTCATTTATTTTCACTAAAATGCCGATTCCAATTGGTTGAATAAAATCCATGTAAAAAAATAAAGTATTAGAATATTGTTACATCTGCATTCCATAGTTCTGTTAAACTATATAATCCAATACGCTTCACAGGGTCAATACATTATGTAGAATACTCTTGAAACCAATGCCCCAATATTGGATACCAATGTGTTGGACAAAAATACAAGATGTTTGTTACGTATTAAGAATGGTTTGTAGACGTAATCTTTAGCATTAACGAGCTGTATAACTAGTTATTATAAGGCGATAAGGTTAATTAAAAAAAATATATATACGTATTGGAATATGTATTGTATAAATATACCAAGTGACAGTGACATACCAAGTAATGTAAAGTTCATACCATTACTAGCAAAATTTTACTTTAGTTAATAATAAATCATAACTGTTGCGCAACTGTTGCCCGACTGCTGCCCAACTGTTGCCAGACAGTTGCGAATAATTTTAATAAATGCATAGTAAAGCCACAGTCCAGCCACAGTAGCGCATCCTGTTACTTTAAAACTGTTATCTACTTTTACGCACAACCTTTTTTATAACTTTTGTTCAAGGAGACTAGTTTTACTTTAAAATTGCAATTGTTTTTAAAAGCTATTCAAAGATTTTTGTAAAAGTTATCCAGGATATGAACTATGGTTGTCCTGTTTTATAGACTTTAAATTCTGGGCTTTGTGAATAACCAGAATATGTATTATATAGACATTCTATTTGGCAGGAAATTGGTAAAATTCATATGAACTCCTCAATTTAATACCTCTAAATTAATTCAAGTATAGCATTATGTTTAGAATTTCCAAAAGACACTGGTTTTTACCGAAAATTTTTGAATGGTAATGCCGATTTTCTGTCTAATATTTTGCGAATACTGTATATACTACTACTACGTACTAATGTCTCGGTCATAATGTAACCTAGTCGCAAATAGAAGACGTCACTGCCTTGGATCTCTGCACTTTTGCAGATTCGAAACTTCTATTAAACTAAAATATTCCGTGCTCTGATCGTTTGAGCATCTTTAGTGCACGGAATAGAGATAGAGAAACGTTGGCCTTATTAAATCACGTGCCCAATTATTATTATGTACTGCCAATTCCCTCGTAACAGTATTTATTTTTTTTAGTATTTTTTACTTGGGCATAATGAACCTTCGATCTTATTCAGTTCCGTTCCTTTAAACGCTCCAGTAGCGCATTTGTTTTCCAAGTATACGTGCTTTTAAATAGATTTATAAGTAAAAAAAATATTGTTACGTAAAAAAATATCTTTAAACATTTTGTTCCAAACAATTTACTCAAAGTTAAGACATTTTCATTGTTTATTTATGTTTATTAAATTACGGTTTATTTCGACCTTACACATTACATTTACAGATATATCTGTAAAACAATAATAATATTAACCTGTATTTCGAAAATATAGACACTGGTGTCAATTCTCTTGTATTTATCTCTTAACTATAATTGACTAAATTTTCTTCATACAAGATGTAAACCTTGTATGCTTCGAAACAAGGTCTTATTTCAAATATAAACAAGTAGGTAACATACGTCGCAATCGAAATAAGCAATTTATTTGTCGACTAAAATCTGACACGCTTAAATAAACTTTAATACCACGTAGCGAGAGCTGCTATCCGTTGAATGCCATCTCTTTTGCTCTGTGTTTTTAGTAAGCGTCTTCGTAGGTGTCGATTAAAATAACGTCATCTTAGTTCATTCTGAACAAGTTTTTATACGGCAATTATACGGCATTTGAATAAATGGGGACTCTCGCTGCGTGGAAATAAAGTTGAATATACGTTGACAGGTTTTAGTGAAATTTATTGGCGCTGAGAAATAGATGCCAGTAACAAATAGACCTTGTTGCGAAGAAGACAAAGTTCATTTCATATGAAGAAATTAAGTTAGGCTTTAGTTTAGTGAGTCTGACAATAGAATCGACACCACTGCTTCAGATTCAAAACTTAAATATCTATATATATATATAACTATATTATAAATATCAACTCGCTGAAATGCAGTCCGTATTTCAGCCATCTGTTGTACTATTCATTACTGTATCTATATAGAGTATTTTTTAAACATATTTACAGCAATTTAGGAGGTATTGATTACTGCGGTTGTATCTCTTAATATCATAAATTATTTCATGCATCACACACAACCAGACTGATAGGACAGAAGAATGTTCCCGAAAAGACTAAAGGTCAAATATCTTGTATCCCTTACTATATCAATTTTAATACATATACCTATGTATTTAATATTTACATAATCGTAAAACAATTTTTTTTTCTAATTGTCGATTGTTTCGTGTTTTTTTTTGTGTAATTATTTCACGTATTGAGCCAAATACGTACACGTCAACTACGTTTACTTGTTGAAGTGCGTTCTTCCCAAGCTGATTTTTTTTTATAACGTTAAATATATTACTTAGATTAATAATTATTTCCTTGGATATTTTAATCCGAGGTTTTTCTGAATACAGATTTGTATAGTTAAATTCTTAATAATTTGTATTCTTTCGGTATTATATGCAATAAAATAAGACGGCAAGGCCAATTCCAATGATTGAATGTGATAAAAACTTAGTGGAAAAATGAAAAAAATATACAAAAATGTAAAATTGCTTGTAGCGACATAAAAAATATCGTACTGTATAATAATAGCATATATAAATTAAAGTAAATGTTGAAAAAAATGTTTTCTTAAAATTTTTCTTGTGATTAATTCTGACTGAAATTTTTAGTTCCTTTTTCGAATCTTTGCTGTTTAAATTAAGAAGGACTGTCAGAATTCCTTTTTAGTGCTTGAAAATCGTTCTTCGTTTGAAAATTGTATTTAAATAGCTCACGTACGCATTCCGATTGTATTTGTTTTATTTTCTTGGTCTATGGACATATATATTGCTTTTTGTACAAGGGGAATGAGCCCATCCTTAACTGTTGCAACATAACTATAATTATATATAAGTGTGACATTTCTATATTTCTTACAAACAATAATTATATCATCTATACCGTACTGTATCTCTGGTGCACAATCGCATATATTCTACATTATATGCTCTACCGCATTTTAAGTAGCATTTATATACAAACGATTGACTAGTATTAAAATTTAGCTTTTTACGTTACAGTATTTTACTCTGATGTATTTTGTATAAGGCAGTCAAAGGATTGTTAGAATTATTTATACAAGATTTATTTTCATCATCATCATTTCAGCATGAGGACGTCCACTGCTGGACATAGTCCTCCCTCAAGGACTTCCCAGAAAACCGGTGCGTCCACCGACGACCTGCAATCTTTATACGGTCATCTGTCCACTTTGTATGTGGATGTCCGACGCTGCGCTTTCCGGTCCGTGGCCTTATCTCCAGAATCTTTCCGCTTCATCGGCCATCTGTTCTGCAAGCTATGTGGCCTGCCCACTGCCATTTCAACTTGCTGATCCGTTGGGATACGCCAGTAAACCTTGTTCGTCTGCGTATCTCCCCATTTTTTATTCCATCCCGCAGAGAACCCCTAAGCGTAGGACTATAGATAGCTCGTTGAGTGATTCTGAGCTGTTCATCAAGCCCATATCAGAGATCATGTTTCAGATCTATATTTCATCTTTGGTTGTTACCAGTGATGACATATGGATCTGAAACGTTTTCTTCTTATTCTGAAAGGTTAGGTTCATAACTTATTCCGAAAGTTTTTAGGCACTGAGGATTTGGCACAAAAGATGTTGCGATTTCCCAAACGCCGCCCATCCGAATTGGATTCGACGATTGGACCTCTTTCTCAAAGTTGGACTTGCCTAATTACACTGAGTGTCCCAGGTATACGCGCTTCAACTTCAAAAAACTTCTCAACCAAAACGGGGGTAGGCACAACATAAACATTGTACATAATCGTTGTCTTGTCCATGTTCATTTTAAGCCTACAATATCTTTATTCTCCAACATCAGAAATTTAGTCAAAAGTTATGAATTATCCACGGCATGGAATGTTCGAAAAATCCCGGCAGGTTTTCCGTCTCTCTCTATTGGAATAATTTGAAGAAAAACTGCAAATGTACGCTCTTCACAAAAATTGTCATCGCCCATCCATCGACATTGGCATCTACATAAATAATCTGGCCGAATTCCATTTATTATTCTTAGCTCTTGGAAAATATAGTAAGTACATATATTCATTCGTTTGGCTGCTTTATAACAAGACTAGAATACGTACCTACTTATGTATTTTCAATGACAATGTAATGTGCACAAATGATATTTATTAAAAAGGACTTAATGAAATCATTTCCATTTTAAGCGACTGTATTATGTAACCTGTTTATTTATGTATCAAATTTATGTATGTTTTTTTAATTAAGTAAAGTGTTTGCAAACCGATATTAGTGTTCTTATTTTTTTCTTTTCCTGAAGTTGCAAGTCACTAGTCACTTACCATCAGATGTCCCGTCTGCTCGTTTTCTCGCTATACCATAAAAAAAACAGCCCTTATCCTGATTATCGAACAAAAGGTTTGCATACCTTTTGTGGATCTGTGGCTGCCCAAGATTGGTTTTGAAGTTCTAAAAGTAAACATATAAACTTTGGCAATTGCATTTTCGTAGCTTAAAATATTGCATCTGCCCACCAATCAAACGAAAATGTATGAAAAAACAAGTCTACAGATGACAATTCATTGCCACAAAAAAACGGCGTTGCGCATCTTAGCGGATGAAAAGCGGGGTGGTTGTAGGGCTCTGGCCCTGGTCTATGCGGCATAGGTCAATCAATCAATCAAGCCTCTTAGCATAGGCCTTGGCAGTATTCAAATTACTTGTAATTGAAATACGTATTTGTATTTCAATTACGTCTGAAAAATGTAATTTGTAATTAGTATTTCAAATACCCATCATTGAGGTATTTTTATAATTAGCATTTCAAATACTAAGGCTTCAAAATACATTTTCACAAATATATTACGCGATCTAATCTAACATCAGCAGCAAAAGTGGGCAGCACTAGTAAAGAAGATGAGGACTTTATTGTTTTTTTTCACCATAGACAAATATCAACCCCAGACAACAAAATTTGAGTTAAATAGTTTGTCAGCTTCCTAAATGAGATAAGCAAAGAGCTTACTACTCTTAAAAGTTTAAAAAAAAACCTATTACATACAATTTAAAATAAATTTGTCCTTATAAAACCTCTGGATAGTTCTCGAGGAAACTTGTGAAAATATTTGATTAAATATCATCGCAACTAGATACGGTTGTTGTGACCAGTTTTGATTGCCTCCCATCACAGTGATCACAACTTTTTACCCATTTACTCTACACACAAAGAAGATGTCTTACCATTCAATTCACAAACTAAATTAAAATAAATGAAACCAGCAAAGATCACTCTTTTGATTTGCGATTCAAAAATACTAGTTTCGTTTTACATAGACGCTTGTTTTAAAAGGTTATCGATATTCAAAAGGGTTACAAGGCTTAAAAATCATCTTGCGTCTGGAATTGCTGTAAGAATTTACTGTGTCAGTAGTTCCCATGTTGTCTGCAGAAGGTACATTTTAGAAAAGGCGAGAGGCAGACGAGGCGAGGTTTGCATTCTCTCGAACGTTTTGAAATACAAAATGAACTCCAAAAGTAGCTTGTTTGGGCTGCGAGGAGAAAATCTATTTAAAAATATCTAGTTTGCTTGATGATAGCGGGGAGGGTAGCCAGCTGGTTAGAGAGGGCAGGGCTCTTATGACAATAAAAGTACACATAGTAGCTAGTACAAGTAAAAATAGGATTAAATTGTAACCATGTAAACAAATCATGGAAGTACATTTTAATCTACTTCTAATTGATAATAATACTATAATTTGATATTTTGGAGCTGCTTGATGATGGAGCGAGGAGGTGGATAGTGGAATTTTCAGTGGCTACTAGTAAATCCCTTGAGTTTGGGCTCCTATGAGTCGTTTTGACGGGCCCAACAGATTGGGCTTGGTAACGATGCTCTGATGTCGTCTTCAGACCAGTGGAGGTAGATAGTGGAACTCTTTTAGCTTTTTAATTCGGTTCCTCACAAGCGTTTTTTTAATTTTTACCAAACTATATAGGTACATATTATTAATTGTAATATTCGGTACGTCTAATTTATTTTGGTATTTGAGAAGTAGTATTATTAGTACTAGTATTAGTAAGTACCTAGTAGATTTTATTCTGACGACATCACTGGGTTGCCATGTCAATAGATTTAGGACTTAACAATATTCGCTGACAAGTCAAACTTTGGGAATGACTAATCTATGTTCTTTTTATCTAGAAAACTAGCCGTTCCCGCAGTATCATCTGCGTTTATAATCACTGCTCCGCTCCTATTGGTCGTAGTGCGATGTTATATAGCCTTCCTCGATAAATGAGCTGTCCAACTCAAGTCGAACTCCAACTCGAATTTTTCAATTCGAACCAGTAGTTTCTGAGATTAGCGCGTTTAAGCAAACAAACTTTTCAGCTTTAAAATATTAGTATAGATTTATGAACTTTACACACGACATAGTCTTATTTATCCTCTTGTGGTAGGTTCCGTGTTTTCCTATGTTGTTTTATTAACTATCTTTGTATTTTTTCTTTTGCAGTGGCAATCGACTTGATAGTGCAGCATATATCAGATTACTTGAAACGGAATCCCGCTCACAAGCCACTGACTGCTATAGACTATGGGTTGTCGTCGTCCGTGCCTGGCAGTCCACAGCGCGCTGCCAAAGGAGGTCGACCGCATTAATTTTGTTAGGTAACAGGTTTACTGTTATAATTTAAAAACGTTCAACCAAATTTAATACACCTAAATTCATGTACCTAATCATTCAGACTATTTTTAAACCTTTAGTGATACTGATTTCAGGTCAAACTCAAATCAGTAGTCAAGTTGTCATATACTTCATAATTTTAATTTTTGTTTCAGGCTATACGTAAAAGCGATATCAGCAATAATTATTACATTAGTACCGTGAAATGGATCACGATAGATTACTCTAAATATCTCCGCGTAACATTTTACTACGCTAGAGTTGTGAAAACGGGGCGATACTGCACATGCAATTTGTACTATTCTCAATTTTAGTAAGTGAAAACTACACGTAGTGTCGGTATGGCTTCCGTAACGCCCGGTTCTTTAAGGATTAGGGACGCGAAAGTAGATATAAAGTTTTGGGTATTGAAGAGTATCTAAGCTGAAAAGTTACCTATTCTGGTTACTTCTTATAAATAGTTAAATGATTCGGTTTTGCTTATAAAAAGGGTAGTTTGTTAAATGTAAACGTGTGTTATACGGTTTCAAAGCAGCTTACCAACCGCGGTGCCTTGCTGGTCGTCAACCGTGTAGGCGTTGTAATATTAGGTTTGAATTATCAGAAAACTTGCAGAACACTCCTTTAGTTGTGTTCTAAACACGCTGAAGGAATGGTTTGTATGAATTCGCCGTTGTGTACTTAATCGGAAATGACGACAGCGGTAAGTAAACCTTACTGACCGTGTAGCACTCGTTTTAAAACGCAGATTTTTATAAATTTTAAAATTGATTTTTTAAATCAATTTGTGTCTTTTGTTTTTACCGATTGTCTGCCCTTAAGTCCACTTTGTATATTTAGCACGTTTGGTTTTAGTAAGATATATTGTCATTATTTCCGATTGTTTACCATTATTTTCTAAAGTGTTAACTATGTTGTGTTTAAAACAAGCTCAACATGACACAACACTATTTCATCAACTACCCTTTTTTATAAATGAGATCAAAAAGATGCTAATTTATTAATGGTGGAGTGTAGAATTTTAAATAATATCTGGATTGAAGACGGGATGTACAGCGGTGTGCCTTGGATGTGAAGATAAAGATGGAAGTCGTTTTTCGTAGATAATTTATAAATCCTATAGATTGTAATTGTTCTTATATTTCGAAATTATTAAAAGTTTAATGCGAACTCCGTAGTGCAAATATATAAAAAATTTAGGGTTGTATTATATGCTTCGTGCCGAGAGATGATAGAGAAATTCTGCCATTATAATTGAGCCGTGCAAAATTTACAGATTTTTTTGAACATAAACTATTTGGCCCTACGATGCGATCTGTCAATCTATAGGTGATGTATCTTTTTGTGAATAGATGCTGAAAATTGGTTAAATAATTCGACGAAGAGTTAAAAAGAAGAGAAGTTAAAAGCGTGTGAAGATCTTGCAGTCCATGCAATAACCGAACTCAGCCTCAGTACCACTTTCAGCAGCCCGTTTTGTCAACTTGATTTATTTCGAGCTGGCTGTACCGCTGAGTGTAGGGTCGCCATCGTCCGTAGTCTCAGTTTAAGAAAAAGAGTAGCCGGTAAAGCAGTTTAGTAGTCATCTTTAAAATTATGGACCAAAGCATTGTCAGTTTTTTGGTCTGTTATCTCGGAGCACATGGATTGGATAACGTTCTTAAGCAACGTGTCAGACTTTTAAAGTATAGAATATAACATTTGATTTCTAAGATCGCCAGTAACGTCAGTCTGGATGCTCTGAAGTGATAAAGAACTATCATCTAGTACTTTGCATAAAATTCTAATTCAGTTTATCTCTATGTGCTGATTTAAAATGCCATATACGGAGAAGCTACCGTAAACCACACGACACACTCATAAGGTTGATAGATCCTTCAAGAGGGCAAAAACCGGTATCTTACACGAAATTGTCAGGCAAGGAAATAGTTAGACTTGCTGTTATTTCGGGACCCCCTTGACAGTACAAAGTTTTTAAAATCTCAGAGACTACAAAACAACGAACACAATAATTGTTGTTACAACTATTTGAGGTAGGTTTAGCCATTCGGGGCAAGAATTTCAGAATGGTTTTATAGAAGCTTAAGCTTAGCTTAAGCTAGGGTACTAACAGCAGAAAAAAAGGTGCGCCAGGCGGTCGTAGGATATTATACCTAATTTAGGGGTTTTAAAGCACAAAATACTTTTTTACTGATACTGATCCGCCTCATCCGCCTGTCTCTACGTAGATTTTGTCGCGTAAAGCTGCCGCAACGAATTTCTTATCAAACTGTTTGCACACGTTGAAAGTTAAAAAAAATCTTAGTATTTTGGAATATTAGATTAAATTATTATTAAAAATATTACCATCAACATATCTAGTAGATAAACTTATCTAGTTGTAACTAGTCAAAAAATCGTTCTCTATGGCATTAGTACTTATTCGGTCTATCATAAATGTTCATGTTATTGATTCGTTCTGTGGGTTCGGTCTATTAAATTTTAATATAAGAAAATAAATTTGAAAGATGTATATTGTTTATAAATGTTTAATATAAAAAATATAAATGCTCTCTGCACAATTAATATTCCAGTTAAAGAAACGATACCGGTATTTTTCACGATAACTGGTATACATACCAGTAGGTACCGGATTTGTTACTTAGGCTGTGAATACTACAATATACCTAAAATCGTTTTTGATTTATTAAACAACTTCGTTACTTGCTCTGTCTGAGGGACAGATTTTTCCAATACTTCCGTAGGTATGCATAAGCTCTTAGTGAAGAATTATTTAGCGTCTTGTAACTTTTGTGAGGGAGACGGAGTACGTAATTCCGTAGTTATTATTTCGCAATATTTTATTTAAAGTTCTAAACATGAGAAAGTGTTGATTTTAACCAGAGTTTTATCTTAAGTTATTACATAACTTACGTCACGTAGATTATGTATAAAAATGTGACTAGTTGTCAAACTCGATGCGTATTGTGACGTTTGGTACATAATAATTATGCGTGCGTCGAATTAAAAATCTGCCTTTCAAGTCACTTAAAAAAGTATCTACCCATCGAAATATCCCTACTTTATTTGATCATTACAAGAAGAATATAAAATGTGACAAACTATTGATAACGTTATTTTTAAACTAAATTCGTTACTTAGGTACATTATTCAATTGTTAAAAAAAAAACAGACGGAATTTTCAGACTTATTGTTTTTTTTATTTTTTCTTTCATGATTAGTGGTTAAAAGATAATTTTAAGTGAATAACTTTCTTGTGTTGCATTTTGCATCCTCTAAAAGTGTTCCTAGTCAGTTATGGGTTAGTTATTGGGAATGTATTCAGGCTGTTCAAACAGATTGTATTCGCGATATTCGCTTATAAGTTGTTGATTTATTTATTATAGTTATAATTAGGCTAAACTGTAGCTCGTAGACACGAGGCTGTATCCCTCATTATTTTTACAATAGCAGGTTTTATTCTGTATTTGAAAGTTAAGTAATTTACTGTAATCTAATTTTAAGGCAGATGCCATCTTATATTGAATGTCAACTTTTTTAATTTATTATTCGCAATTATTTTTGTTCGATAAAAAATATGTGTTACAATCATATTTTAGTATGTAGACAGATTCGTAGATAACTAATTTTATCTACGAATGTACACACATGTCCATATTTAGAGGAACGCAAAAAGAAGGATCGATTATGTTTATCATGTTCTCCTTATGCACCGGCCACCTATATCAGCATTATGTAACTTGAAAAAAGAAGATTTGAATCGTCTTTTATTTCTGAGTTTTATTTGGTTTTTTTTTCGTGATAATTTAGTAATTGTGTATTGTAAGAAAATTAACAGATTTTTTGTTGCATTTGACAATTTCAATTTTTTTTTTCACTAAAATTCATTGTCGCGGTGTTACTTACAGACCATTTGAAAGATTGAAGTGATAATGCCAGCTCTCAGCGTAGCTCAACTCAGTTCACTGACGAGTCCAGGTTTTGCCTCAAGCCAGATGATGGAAGGGTCAAAGTGTGGAGACGACCAGGGGAAAGATACGCTCAGTGTAAGATTGTCGGAAGAGAACCTTACGGTGGTGGGTCAGTGATGGTGTGGGTCGACATTTGCTTAGGAGCACGTACGGAGCTACACATCGTGGAAAATAGGTCTCTGACAGCGGCACGATACAAAACGGACATCTTAGAACAAATTGTGATGCCTTTTGTTCCCTACATAGGAGATAATTTTCTTTTAATGCACTACTGCCATAGTTTTGGGATACCTTCAAGAGGTCGACATCGAAGTTTTGAAATGGCTAGCCCGCTCACCAGATCAAACCCTGATAAAGCATGTCCGGAATAAATGGGAACAAATTAAACAAATAATGCCAGCAGTAACCAACTTAAGACAACTAAAAAGGACGTTGGTAGAAGAATGGGACCAAATCCCACAAAATTTTGTTGACGATTTAAAAGTATGCCCAGACGGATGGAGGCAGTTTTACAGCGACAGGAGGTAACACTAGGTACTGAATGTGCCTACTTGTATTTGTTACATCACATTACAGAAGAAATCGGCCATTTGATAAAGTTTTGTTATTGAGAGTTTTCCGTTTCTCTAACTGTCAGTAATTTGGTTTTTTTTCAGCGAATTTTAAGTTTCTTTATTTAAAAAAGTTAATTTAACTAAACCTAGTTTATAATATAATAAAACCATAATAAACATAAACTAAGCTTTTTTTTGGTAATCTAACCTTTTTTTTCTACGTTCCTCTAAATATGTCCATGTGTGTATGTATGTAATTAGATAATCCCAAATTCTATGGTTCCGCGGGGAAATGTTCGGCTATTTTCTAAAACCTTTCTCATACAATTGTAGAAATTCCTATTCTGTTAAAAATAAGTCAATATTGTTGCTGCTTTTACTACATTAAAATTGAAACATATTTTAGTGTTAAATTGGCAACATCTGCGAATACGTTCTGAAAAAGAAAACCAAAGATCAGTGTTACCAATTTCTAAGTTATTGGAAGCGATAATATTTTGCAAGGAGAGAAATGAATGCCATATTTGTATAAAGGTTTCATTATTTTCATTTCGCCATGTTTTAATAATAATAATGAGCGGATTTAGTGAAACACGCAAAACCTTTTAATCGCGGCGCCATTTCTTTCACTTTATAAGATGGGGAAAATCCGCAAGAGGGCACCACTGCCAAACTGCAAACGAACAATATATTTTATAGTCATACTGTAATGTTTATACCTAGAAAATTATATCTGTTTAGTTACATACTTCATATTCGTTTAAATGTGTGATGATTATTTATGAACGTTAATAAAGCTCATATGCCATGATCTTTTACGTAATAACAGCTATATGTATTTAGATCAATTGTAGGCATTTGTCTGTTAAAAACTTGCCGCATAACTTACTTCTAGTCATGGGCGTACCTAGCTTTTAGCCCAGGGGAGGGGAAAATCAAAATTTTTAACTGAAAATTACCTTACTACTACGTAAGCTTGCTAGAGCCAGAGGGGGGGCAGCTGAACTCCCCTGCCTCCCCCCCCCCTCCCCGGTACGCCCATGCTTCTCTATTTCTAGTAAAAGTAACACCAAATGATTTATGGAGACAATACCACACTGAAAGTTCTCGCGCAGGATTAGTATCCACATTAGGGTGGTCCTTATTTGGGTCAAATTTTTTTCATTTAGTTTTTTTTTGCGGGCTGCACATCATTTCATTATCTTCCTTGAGAAAATATTTCAGTATTTTTTTCAGATTTTACAAATAATATTTAACAGTCGATACCGAGGTTTGAGTTTTAGATAAAATAAATGTAAACACTACATTAAGTGGTAATTTTTATTTATTGATTAAGACATGTAGCGTGCAAAGTTATTGATACAATTACAAATAAAGGTACATCGACATATTAAAATCATTGATAATCAGGATACAAGTGTTAATTTCTTTGAATCAGGTATTCCTTCCGATACTATTTTACCAAAAAAGCAAATATCGCTTTTGCTCTTTATTGTCCTCAGTTTATTATATTTTTCATTAAAGCAACACAATGCTCAGCAATATTATTTACTATTTAAAAACAGCGTCTTCGGTCCAAGTTTCAACATATTTATTCAAAAACACTGATGAGATACCCACTATCTTGAAAATCTCATCGTATGGAGTTGCTAGTCACAAAATTGTCAATGCTTTTTTCGTTGATGTGATGAACATCAATGCTTTTTCTTTGTAGGCAATCTTTTACAACCTTAATTGTTAGTGCATCTACCATTTTTTCTCATCTCGCACTGAAACTCCGTCGTCGAAATATTCAACAGACCCCAGGTCTTTCGATAAATAGCCTACTATCTTTTTCACGGCAACAGTAGCCTTTGTTTTTTTTATATTTTCAAAGACTGTGAGGTCTTTCAATAACTGTAAGTCGTGTCTCGATGCTGACTATCCACCAGAGGTTTGAAACCAGTATTTAACATGTATCAAGAATGGGAAAATGCATATATCGTTCATAGCTTTATTTTCCTTTTTCGTCAGTTTAAACTGATGTTTAAACAAGATAATTTTCAAGCAGTAGGTACTTAGCTGTTGCCATTCATCTAACACATTAAAGATTCTCCTCTTTTTGACTCCTAATTTTGTACCAGTTGTCCTGAAATCTCTTCAACAATTAGATACCAGGACCATTAGATGAGACAGCGATTGAGCCTCTACATCTTCTAATATAATTTCCGTGATATGATGTCGACAAGCAAGCTTAAGCAAATCTTTCTGCATTTTTTGCTCCAGAAGAACAAGCCCCATTTCACAGTTGTAATATAAAAACAAGCATTTGACTTTTTGGTGAAGCCACATGAATTTATTGTTTCATAAACAGTTGATACACGTGCTTTACCTTCAAAATAAGGCTCGACCAACCTCGACTTGGAGGAGCGGGATAGGAGTAGGGGAGGGATTGCCTAAAGAAAGTATCTGCATGCTTTTTTACTTTAAAATACGTTAATAGATCTTCCGGAATCAATTGGTCGGATCCATAGTTGAAATAGCCATACAATGCTTTTTTTGAAAGTTTGACTACTTGTAACCTCTAAATCCGTTCGAAAAAATAAATGAAAGAATATTAGTTCATATTTTAGGATAGAGGATCATATGACAGAGTGCCGCGGTAACTTTTCAAAAGTTGAGAAATAAGGACCACCCTAATCAACATTCCAACATCAATCGTTGGGCCGCAGTATGTCGTTGACACTCGTTGAGTGAATGTTATACTATGTAAGTAGTTCGCCTTATTGAAGTTTGTGAATGTCGCCACAGGAATTGCTGTTAATGCAAACTTGGTAAATAACTGTATTTACTTGAAACGTCGTTGCGGTATTTGTCAGGGATGTTTATTTTCAAATGCAGTCTTTAGTTTAAGTTATAACTTTGTTTTTAATGTACCTAACTATTATTGAAATAAAACTATTTTTCACGGATTCTATCGCGATTCATTTGGTGTTATTTTACTATCTATACTGATCCCGACGTTTCAGTTGCTTTTCAGCAGCCATGGTCACGGGTAGACTAAGATGGTGGTCGTCTCATGTATCGAAGTGCAAAGTTATCTCAAAGTACCCGAAGTTTGTTGATTGTTGGTGTTACTCAAATGAGCTCAAAGTGTCTTGAAGCCTTGTTGTTTTGTATTTTCTTAAAATATGAAAAATAGTTTTATTTCAATGTGTAACATTCGCGTAAACTTTCGACAATACCTAACTATTATGTTTGAAAACCTGAGGCTAAGTCTAAAGATGGCGAGAATGTCAAGAAATCATTTGTATAATTAAACTAAATAAAATAATATGTATTAAAACCACTTCACTTCCTATACAATCACTTCTCATTCATGTAATTTTTATGCTTTAATATATATTTGAGATTGTAATAGATGGCGCCTTTTTATTGTACCAAAGAGTGTAATATTATTATATGTAGTTCTCTATAATGTGATTGAATTTTTGTTTCTGCCGTATTGTGCTGTTTACTATTGAACAGTGGCTGCTGGCAATAAGTCTTTTTTTGTTTATTTTTTATAAAGAATACTAGTAACGTTGGTCACGTACATTACTAGTATTCTTGTTAACCCCTCCAAATAAGCTAAGTGCTTGTGTTAGGAATGGGTTCACGTCGGTAGTGCACTGAGTGGGGTTCGAACCTGCAACCACTTGATAGCAAGTTCGACGCCTTAGCCATTACGCTACTGTCGCTTATAAATTAGTAATAATTTTTTGATTACCTAATGAACACACAATTTGAGCATTTTAAGCTGACCGGGTTGCCTTTAGTGACACAACATCGCAATAAACGTTTATGTGTGTAGCAGGAACTGAACCTATTGAATGCGGGCGTATTTTAATAATAACAAATAATTTATTACAAAGTCACTACATTTTTTTTACAATGAATAACATGCAAGAAGAACAGCGGCATACACTTTCTTATTCACTTATCAACGAAACGTGTAACCTTCTCAACCTCAATCCGATCAACTTGAATGCGCGTCTTTTAAGATTTTTATTCGTTTGCGACATGTCATTAGTAAGTTTTAAAAAAAATATTAATTTGTCATTTTGTGCTTGTTACTGAAACTGAACTGCTCAGCAACGATAACAGCATTACGCTAATTATTATCTATGGGTTACTAGGGTTACCAGAAAATCAGGTGAATGATAGAGCTGGCAACACACGGCACACCACCCCTTACTATGATTAATTGTGTTCGTCTTTACCACCTTAGTTATGTTAAAAAATGTCTACGACAACCCGTCACTCGTCTCCTAAATAATTGTTGTGAGATTTTTCATACAGGACGCAGCTAGAAATTTTTATGCACGCCAATGATACCCGAGTTAGGTGCAAATTTGCCTTAGCGTGAAAAGTAAATTACTTAGTATTTGCTTGTATCGAAACTTCTTGCTAGCAGTCACTGTGCGCTTTCTTATATTGCCACAAGATGTTAGTGCGTAAGTAACGTGTACGATTCCGCACTACATTCTAATGTTTTGTATTTGTTATAGCTTGTTGTTTCCACACAAAAAATATTGTACTTACAAAATATTTTATTTTTGAAAATAAAGCTAAAATTCGTTTTGATGATGTATTTTTATTACTTATCCTTCACATACATACAGGTTGGAATTTAATTCGTATAAATCTTGCAAACCATGTGACCAGGTTGCACTGGCCGTGGTCACAGTGATGACTGTATTTTACCATCTGTAATTCCCGCAGAAAAGGAAAAAAAAATGTGTGTGTGCAATTCACACATGGCAGAAGTGAAACTACCGAAAAGTAGCCCACAAGAGAATGATAAATAAAATATAAAAACAACACAAATAATTTACTAAAGTTAATAAATTTAATTTTAGAAAATTTATATAAAAGTTGTTGGTTAACACAGATGTGATGAATAATTATCATAAATTAATTAACCAACGAATTTTAATACGCAAATGTACAAAAATGACACCACGTTGACATTGGCGCATCTGAAGCCTTGGTAGTACGTAGGCGCAAAGACAAAGAAAAAGACGCTGATACTTTTATTCTATCTCATTCTCTCGCAGGTTAAAACCTATTTATGAATATGTTTGTCTCTTTTTACGGTCACTTTTACGATTTATCGAATTTAAAATCACATCGATTCTAAAGAAGTTTCACTTCAAAAGATTACGAACGAGTTCCCACTCGCACGTTATGCGCAGTCAGTTTTCATGCATTGAGGTAGCTTATGAGAAATACATGTTGGACAGTTGAGGGTACCTAGTATATACTCAGAGCAATAAGAGTATATATGTGACGTCGTGTTGACAAAGCTAAAAGTGGGGATAATAATAAAACAAATCAAAATTTGATCCATATAATACACAATAAAATAATAATTATTGCAATAATATAATAGAAAACAAGTTAATCGTTGTTTATTAAATACATTTACTTAAATAGTCTCGACTTAACGTGGCTCGACGTTGGGTGGCGCACGGACTAGAGGGCGTTAGTATCGATTGCTCTTACTTCGTTTTTTTCCTTGTCTATATTATAATCTATATGCATAATCGATTTATCACTAAACAGTATAATTATCGAAAGAAAATTACAGAAACATTGTAGTAATTCCTGTCATCACGTGCGATTAATATATTACTTAAACAATTGTACTTAATTTAAAAAAATATGTCTATTATACAGATTAAAACGAATATTTAAACATAACAATAATATAATTAATGAATATTATAATTCTATTTTTAAACATTTATAAATATAAAACAGTGTTGATTGTCAGTAAGCAGTCGGATACTATCGCCCAGCGTGCGACACACTCAGGTTGCTACAAATAGCTTTAAATATGTTCTGTAATAATTCCCACATTCATGGGAAAATTGACCTTTGCTACGTTACAGTACTGATGATTTTAGTTTGTCTTTCCGAGATTTGTAAAAATTACATTCTTGTTTAAAAATATTTAAAGAATTTACCTAATCGTTTCGCAACCTTGCTTGTAATACATGATTGTTTAAATCGAAGTTCAGCCACCTTCGATTGTACTATCGACTATTAGTCGGCATATGTCCAATGCTTAATAAAATCTCGTGAATATGTTAGTTGACTGACTCGACTAAAAAGTCGGTTACAAGGCTAATGTCAAACAGTCGAGTTACACAATACTCGAACACTCGAGGCGAAGAGAAAATATATCCGATTTTACTCTATACATTTGGTCAAAATATTAAAAAAAGAAAATGTACAATTATATACTACAATTAGTATTACATATGTATAAGCTGAAACTTAACTCGCGAGGTGTGATTTTACTGGCGAGTAACAAAGAAAACTATAGAACAAAACAGTACTGAAATAGAAGTCTACAGATTTAAATAAACCACTAAAAACAGATCACATTTCAATGCGATAACGGTGAATAGGAGAAATGAGTGAACAAATTTCTAGTACGTAAGTACTGTGAAAGTTGCCTGTGTAGAGTGTAGTTTTGGGAATTTTAAGTTACAGAAGTGCTATTTTAACTTCAAAATAGGAACGTTTTGTCTTAACGTGACTTCACTAACCAATAAAAAATCTTAACCTCAATGCGTTTGTCAAAACAGTTGGTAGTTTCTGTCATTATAAAACCAAAGCATACACAGCAAAGATATTGTTGCAAATTTCTTGAAAAAATAGAAATTCCATTAATGTTGTGCATCTTTCTTCGTGGCGAGTAGGATCGTTAAAGTTCTATGTATGTTTCGTAACGCAAATATCGCTAATGCTGCCAATGTTTATTTGCACCGGTAGAAAATTCTAGATGGCAAGAAGTTCTTGTCATCAATCAGACAGTGGATTTGATTAACAGTTTAAATTTTAAGTAATAAAATCTTTTCGGATGTCATTAACCCTAAAAACTTGCCCGACTGAAAACCCTAATAAAATGTTGATAAATTTACTAAATCGCGGTATAAGAACCAGATGAACGTTTCTACATTTTCTTAATTTTACAGGAGAGCAAAAATGCTCCGAGAATTTACCTAAGTTCCTTGTGGTTCCTTCGCTATTTTGGAATATGTGAAATATTGCATTTACAATTACGTCGTTTTGGCATTTCATAAAGCAGCACTATGTGACCCATATTTTGAAAAAAAAAAACCATTTTTGGCTTTTTTGTAGATACGTTCATCTCTGATTCTTATACCGCGAAATATAAATAGAGTTAGGCAGACGCACCGACATTATGAATTAAATTAAGTTGTCGATAAAGAATAAGACTTTTATGTGTAAGGCACGACCATGTTGTACTATCTTAAAATTAAAAAGTCAACCTTCGTCCCAAGCCAGTAAAACCACGGTAATACAAATATGTTGCGCTATTTATATTGCAATAATCTGCCTTACAATACAATATACACGATATTTACAATGGAAGTTATCTATCTATATATTTATTGATTGTCAATTAGGAATACAACCCCGACTTTACATTGCGACCATGTATTGTATGCTGCTGAGCCATGTATGAGAAATAACATTAGAAATTTCATAATCTTTGTTTTATCACAAAAAAAAAGTGTTTATCACACATGACACAACGGTTAGTTTAATGTTTATGATTATGATGAATTGATCCTTTGATAATGGTTATGATGAATTGATCTTTTGATAATGGTTATGTAGAATTGATCTTTTGACTTCTGCAGTACGTGCAATAATAATATATATATATTTGTAGTAGAACGCTAAACACAGAGACTGTATCCAAAAATAAAAAACCGCATAATTAAAAGTTGAGCTGTCTCGAGATTTTTATCAGCTGTAGGTACACAAAGATCTTTAATGGGGGCCAGACCATACATCTCATACTTTGTACATTGGCTTTATGGAGACGGGTGATTCTTCGTTCTTTTTCTTCCGGGTTATTATTAGTTACACAAAAATCCAAGACCCGTAGGAGTTGACCACACAGAATGGGTTATTTCTTAGTGATGTTCTGAAGAAAGGACAGGCCACAAGTACCCAAAGCCCGAAGGCTAAAGGTTTAATGACAGTAGAGTAGAGTAAGCTGGTGAGGTATGCGAGGGTATTGTTACGTAGCTCCTAAAGAATTTGGAAGACGGCTCTTTATACTGCCTCGGCCAATGTTCGCTATATTTATTTCCAAAATCTTTAAATGTTTCTTGTTTGTAATAAGTGTGAAAATATTTTAGAAACATGAAGCTATTCATTAAAGAAGTGAGGTTAGAATTGAAAACTTTAGGTATCAGATTATATTATTTAATAATATCCAAGATTGACTTAGCAATTACAATCTGAACTCCGAATGATATATTGGCAAAAGAGTAAGCGAGAAGTGAAACTGTAGAAATACAGAGAGAATATAGAGAAAACAATGTTCAGAATACATTGAATGCAACACATAAACCGTTAGACATTTTCTTTTTAGAAAGTTAGTATTGGCTAATAATTACATTTCACCGGATGTGTTGACATGTGTGACAACTTCTATTTTGGTGCTGACAGTTGGTCATGAACTCAGGACAGAACCCAATACTCTATAAGGACAGTTACGACCCAACCCGGCTTTACTAATTTACAAATTTGTAAAAAAAAAACAATCAGGCAATTTTAAATATATTTTCCGGGTAAATGCAATTCATAATTTAAACAAACTGCATTTGAATCTGTCCATTAATTCTTAATACCATTCTAAGGACCATACAGTAAGGGTATGTTCCGATATACACTGAGAGCACTGTTCAGTGCTCGTACCGGGGAGAAATTCGTTCCGTTGTAGACTGACAGTATACTGCCGCAGTATCGTGGGGAAATATATGACCAGTATAGCTAATTGTAAAGGAACGGCTTCGCTGTATACTGAATTGACGTCACACCTTAGTGCTCTCAGTGTATATCGAAACACACTAATACAGACGTTCATCGAGCCTTACTTTTATGCTGTTTAATGGTAGGGTTTGAATAGAACTCGTGAACTGTTTAGCACCACTGACTGACATGGTACTGTCGACAGTCAAATTACCCACGTCACTTCCAACTATTGAAACAAAAGCTATCATAGTTAGCTAGTCACACGTCATGTCATGCGTAGTGATGTTTCTGTTTCTGCTGGTGAGTAAAAGACCTTAAGGGAGTTAAGAGGGGTATCCAGAATGTTGAGACGCACAACTATACCCGTGTTTGTTTTTACAGCAACCCGTAAGTGCTTGCCATCAGAAGTGTCGTATACTTGTCTGCAAACGAGCATGAAGATTTTAATTTAGCCACGGTACATGAAGATTTTTTCAAAGGGAGTTATAATAACAGCAGTGAGCTTTCATTTGCTAGTAGAAGACCAACTAGCTTATCTAAAACCTGGCCCAGGACACTATTAAATCAGTAATGGATAACGTAGTTTGAATGATTTACAAAAATTAAACACCTGGCCTATGGCCATGGCCTATCAGTAAACACTCTAGAGATCGCCTGGTGATCGACCTTATCTCATTAATTTCATAATTCATAAATTCGGTAGGTTTATAAGTTGAACTGTCATTGTATACACTCTTCGTACCATGACGGTTCAACATATATACTGGATACGTGTAGTTGTTTTCGCATGATTTTTAAATTTATAACACATATTGATTACAAATTTTTACTTTCTGCACTTCTTCTATATAGGGTGTTACAGAAAGGTGTGGTCATATTTTAGGGTCGTATGGTAGACCCCGTGAATAATGTAGCGTTAACAATTTTATGAAAATTCGTGATTTTTAATACAGAAATCTTTTTTTGAAACTGAAAAATGAAAACTTGAAAATTGACGAGTAAAGCTAATATTTCGTAAGAGAGGGCTGATATGAATGAAACTATAGGTAATAAAAGGATGTTGATTGAAAGTCCAGATTTTTCAAAAAATGTCAGCATAAAAAAATAAAAAACAAAATCATTGAAATTGATATGAAAAATCATAATTTGTTGTTTAGAAATGTGCACCTACATTGGGACAAGCATATCCTGAAGAATTTTCTTTTTAAATATGTTTTCAAGCTAAATCAACTATTTGTCGGCTACACATAACGCTCCCAAAATTTGTCCACACCTTTCTGTAACATCCTGTATATTCTTTAGTATTTTCCATTTTTAAATTCACAAAATTTTCTTAAAAAGGCGTACAAAGTATTCTCTTCCCATATTATAATATAGATTACAGCTTTTATTCCTTGAGATTAATGTAAAAAAAAATTGTTTCCAGTTAATTAAATATAATGTTACCATGTAATTATTTAATATGGAGCTAATATGGCCGGCTATACTAGTTACCGACTATTGCAACCGCTGTCGGGGATTGCAAAGGAGTATATATTCCAAAATATTTATTTCTGCAAATCTATAGACGTCACATTTCCACACTGATTAAATATTAAAATTTATATTATCGATATATCTAAACGCGCTTGTTCCAAAATATTAATTTAAACGTGTAATTATGAACATGTGCTAAGTATCTATTATCACGCGATAAGCCTTTTCAAATACCGTTGCTTTAATACTCCACGGCTATATGTACACGTAAAGGTGTGGTTCCGGGGCACACGACCGGTAGACTTGAACTTGCGATTTTACGACCGATTACACTGAACGTTAATCAAATTTAAAATTCTTTGAATTCTAACATTTTCTTCATTTAGTAAGATTAGTATTTATATATTTCAGCGATTTAAATTACTTCAATGTGTTTAATTTAGAACCTAAATTGTAAATATTATAGAATAAATAAATAATAATTGGGAATAAGATAATGATAGTGGGAGAGCCATGCTTCAGTATGGGCCGGCTCGGCCGGAGTGATGCCACGGCCTCACAGAAAACCAGCAGTGAAGCAATGATTTCATTGTGTTACACCGAGTGAGTGAGGTTACCAGAGGCTCTAACTCTTCCCCCTCTCCCCCCCCTCCTCTACCCCCACCTTAAAGGTCGGAAACGCACTTGTGACTCTTGACTTACTATCGGTGACCCGTCTGCTCGTTTGTCCCCTATCCCATAAAAACAAAACATACATAGATCTTTTTACAATATTTTTTACGGATCGGTCTTTATTTAGATTTCTGCCAGTACATAATGTTATTTAATAACATTATGTACTGTAACTAACATTATGTATAGTACGACGACGCATTTAGAGGACATTTGCAGCAGTAAGACGCTTGTCATTACAGTCGTGTGCACGGAAACCACAGCTTAAGCAATAATAAAATACAAAGCGATCGTGCCGTCGCGTCGTACACTATTGAACAATATTATAAACATTAGAGTAACTTTGAACAACACTGGTTAATGAAAATGTGGCATCAATATAGTTCTTATTAATGTACTAAATTTCATGTTTTGTGCTGTAAAATTGTTTTACTAATACAATGACACAACTGAATGAAAATCTGAACTGTTACGCTTTTACTGTGAGATTGTCTACAAATACAATTTGAATGTACACTGAATCTCTAATCACAGAATTAGCATCATATTTCGAAGTTTTTTGATAATCCACTGACAGTTTTGATAGTTTCCTTCAGGGGCGCAACAACGGGGGGTGTCCAGGGTGTCCGGTCAACCTAAAACCCTGTGGACACCCCCTTCGAGGGTGTCCAAATATCCCCACAAAACCCAGAAGGCGGAATTTTTAATAAAAATGTGAATCAATTGTAATTAAAATGTTAATCGCCGTAAAAATAATGTTTATCGTAATACCAAATTATACCAAATAATACTTTGAAATACGTCAATAAAGTGTTTTGATGACTTTTTTTTTAGTCATAAAAAATATATTTTGGACACCCCCTACTTTTTGAGGGTTGTTGCGCTCCTGGTTTCCTTTAAGGCGATAGTGTTATGTTCGGATGACAAGAACCGCAGTAATACACTCAAGTAAAAAGCCTTGAAATAGTGTCAATCAGTTTACTGTTCTGTTCTCAACCAAAACAGATCGAGCTTTGACTAGTTATTGAGACACGCTTTAGCCATCGTCACCTGAACTCTCTATAGTTTAAATGTACCGTTAGTTCGGGTTACATTAGCCCTTTTGGGTAACTTTGTGACTTTTTCAGCTTGGTTTCTATAATTCATACATTCACCTGAGAACCATAAAACTAGCAATAGAACAATTGATATATAAAATAAAAGTTGGAACTTTATGAAGGTTTGAGCCAAAGTAACACTCTAGGGCCAAAGTAACCCGCACTATATCTGATACCTTGGGAAGGCACGGTTTTAAATAATCTAATCATAAGTTATATCACTATTACATAATAACAGTTGTGTTAACTAGAGGTGAAAGCTTGATGCCACAGTGTGTACGCGATGTATGACGGCGCGCGCTCGCACAGTCCAGGGGATGGGGGGGGGGGGTCGCTAATCGGCGGGGCGCGGGGGAGGGGCGCGCGGTGGCAACGGGGATGCTGGCATACTCCAACTCTCGCTGTTACCCCATCTGTAATAGTAAGAAAGGAATTTAAGTATGAAATGACTTTGTGTTTCTGTTCTTTATTTGAGAAGTGGTCTCACAGTGGGAGAGCCATGCTTCGGCACGTATGGGCCGGCTCAACCGGAGTGATACCACGGCCCCGCAGAAAACCGGCAGTGAAGCAATGCTTACATTGCTTTTCGCCAAGTGAGTGAGGTTACCGGAGGTGACTTGTGCCTTTTGAGTTGTAGGTGCTCATGGGTGGCGGTAGTCATTTACCATCAGGTGACCCGTCTGCTCGTTAGCCCCCTATACAATAAAAAAAGACAGAGTTCACTTTTATTTTATTTTCGTAATAAATGGTTTATAAGTATAAAGTAATTTATTTTTAGGATACTCGCCCATAATTATTTTAGGCCCCGAAGGGATATGCAGTGGATTGCATTGACACTTAGCCAAGACACTTATGCTGGTTATTTAAACTTTCTGACATGAAAAAAAAAAAACAATTGCACTGGAAATCGAAACGGGAACATAAGCCACGTGATCAAAGAGGCTGGTACCCACATTCTTAAACACTAAAATTACATTACAAAGTATTGTTACAAACCTGTGTTGCAGATGATGGTTGTGGTGCGAGTCCCGGCGCGCTGCAACGTGATGCCACTTGACGTACCCGCTGAGCCGGCGCTTCACCAGCCCGGCCAGCGAGTGCAGCCAGCCTGCGACACACATGTCCCACGTGCGACAACCCTGGCCTATCCCACCGACACGACCCGTCCGACTAGCCGCTCTGCCCGCTCTGACACATACCGACTCTTTGGTTGACCACTACATATCTATATGAACTTGTTCCAAAAAATTTAACTACTGAAGTGTAACTACTGTTTATGAAAAGAAAAACTTTATTACATTAGTTTAACAGTGAAATGTAAGTCAAATGATATTTTATTGTAAGTAAATGTGTATATCTACGCGACTTAGTAAAAAAGAAAGCCACGTAAGCCGTATACTTATTTGCAACCTCTATTATCATTTTTGTTTCAATTTTTAATGTTTCCAATTATGTAATTGAACCGTCACTGGTTTATTACACTAATAAGGTGGCAAAGAAGCATACGGTTATGCTACGTAAATTAATAATTCTATACTAAGAAAAAATGTTTTATATTATCTCTGGAAAAATTCACTGTTGGCTAACACTATATTTCAACAACTAAGATTCAAAAGATGTCTTCATATTCATATTACTCTGACTTAACACCTACACACCGAAATTGCGACTTACTTTCATTAATAAAAAGTGGTAACACGATTCAAAATTCAACCGTGTGTAAGTGTCAATACGCTTCAAAATTCGACAACCAAAGAGTCAGTATTGTTGCCCTGGTCATGTTACTGAGCGAAGCTACCGACATGATGATGATGTGATGAAGGGTGTAGTGGACACACCTCGCTAGTGTTATTTATACATTGATGAACAGTTCACAGGGTAGTCTTAGTGAATAGTGAGAAGCGTGCTGTCTGATATAGAAACACATTGGCGAAAACATTCATTTATATTTATTTGACTGGCCTGTTGGTCTAGTGGCTAGTGACCCTGACTGCTAAGCCAGAGGTCCTGAGTTGGATTCCCACCCAGGACAAATAATTGTGTGATGAGCACGATAATTTGTTCTGTCTAGGTGTAATTTATCTATAATATGTATGTATTTAGAAATATATAAGTATGTTTATCAGCAGTCTGGTTAGGGTAGAACAGTAGGGTAATACAGGCTCTGCCTAGTTTGGGATCAGACAGCCGTGTGTGAGATGTGTGGAGTTTTTATTATTATTATTTATCTCACAGTCACTCAAAGTATTTAACAAATACTGCTGTAAAGTACGGTACAATAAAAACGAGTAGTCAGAATACAATTTTAATTAACGAAATTGTGTGAGAGTAGGAAGTAAAATGCTCTGAGCATTGCCTAAAAGGAATAGTTGTTAAATGAATTGTAAAATAATTGAAGTCTTAACTTCACTGGACTATTTTACAAATAATGTTTACATCCTATAAGTAGGTTCAATAAGTAGAAGTTTAGAAGATATTGTTTAGAATGAACAATTTTTAAAGTGTCAATTTTATAGCTTGGAATTTTAATCTGGAGTTTAAAATGGAGCATAAAACGAAAATGGAGTAACTTTTAAGATTGGTGGACGTTATTAGTGCAGTGTCTTGGGCAAAGCCGTATAAAAATGGCACACACAGAGAGTTCTATACCAACGAGAAGACAGGCTGCTCGTGATGATGATTTACTTATTCGGCACTAAGAATTAGTGCCCGTATCCAACTTGCCAGCACGTCCTCAAAAAGGTAGGTTACAGGTAAACAGGTAGGTACGGTACCCGAATACAGTACGAGTAACTTACGAGTTAGGGTTGACACCGCTAATGGAACCGGACACCCTCTTCGTCTTGGGCAAATAAAAAACATATTTCGTAATTAAATTTTTTCTTTTAAATAAATCTCCACTACAACTAATGTATTTCTAGTCGACAGAACACTTCAAGATAACCTGTAAACCGTCCAAAAAATACTTCCAACAGAAGAACACAGAACGCATAGTAATTACTAGCAACGCTTCCCAAGCGAATACGTACCCGGCGTACACATATATAGCCCTTATAAGCTAAGTGTTAAGGTCGTGTTTAGTGTAGCGAGGCATGTGACAGAGCTACTAATGGGCAGGCGATGTGTGGGGCGGAAGGACAGCGGCAAAGCACAGATTACATAACGAGGAATGTTTCTAGGTGTACAGTTGACTTCAGATGAATAAATAACATGTTACAGAAAATAACTAAAACGAAATCAAATGTGTTTAAGTTAAGTCCATTTTTGATAAATAGTACTCGGTTTAAGATACGCGGTATTTGTTTGTCGTTTCCTAAATATTTTCATGTACTTTACTATTTAATAAAGAAAATATCTGTCAGCCGACTATCACAATGTCATACGACTGTCAATGTCATACCACTGTCAATGTCATACGACTGTCAATGTCATACGACTCTCTGAAAATGTGATACGACTGTCACAAACACATGTTGAACCTAATGTCTGTAACGTCCAATCCGTCCATACGGTAAATATCCCTGAATATTTTGGATTAAATACGCGTTAGCATAGTAACGGATATTCGGGGACTAGTTTTTATTTTTTCGCATTATGCGTATTTTACACTTAATCGCGTGCCTGTAATATTTTAGTTAGTCATATACTTCAGGGGTGAAAATATAAATGCTTCGTAGTGACATTATTGGATTTGTAGAAGTCGGTTCATCAAATAAAAAAAAAAATGAGTAGGTATAGACAAAGTTATGTTGTCATAAACTGTACTATTTTTTTAAATCTTTTTTTTCTGGGTGCATTTATCCAATAAGGACACGTCAAACTGTACTACGCATAAGAAATATTCCTCATTATGTTTTAAAAATACAATTACATCAGATATGTTTGTAAAACGAAACATTTTGGGAGTACAAACAATTTCGAAAGCTGACAATGATATTTGTTAGATATTTGTATGCTGACACTATTATGCTACAAATTTGTAAGAATATCGAGAATATATACATATATGACATGGTTTTATATACATATTGTCGATATGGGTCCAAATAATTAAACAAGAGGCCCACTTATTAATTATTATAACTAAGTCGAATTCAATAAATACTTATGTGACTAGTATGACCGTTTGATCAAAAGGCTAAGGTTAGTTATCAAGCTACAAATATTTTTACTGACTGTGACATTTAATTTTTTTTTAAGAATTATTGTTGTAGATTTTATTATGGTTCCCGAACGAACACCTGTACAAGAACATTTAACTTTATGGTGTTCTAAAAATATTAAACAGTGTTAATAAAAGTTGTACGGTCATTCGAGACATATTATTTATTAAACTCTGAACAGATTTATTTCAAGGTGGTGGCCTCAGTAGCTCCAAGACGTTGTTTGTGCGAAAGCATTTAACCGCGAAGCACACAGGAGCGCGTCAGAAGCATAAGTCCCATAACTTTATTTCTTTTACACCCTGTATATACAACATGGAAGGGTTGAAATAAACTGAATGAAAATGATAATGGTTTGTGAAATGATTGCATTTTTTTGTTATTTTTTTTTATTTATTTGTGTTTCAAAAGGTAAAACTATGTTCTATTATATAATGTTCTAGCAACAATTTAGAATTGAACGATTCTATTAACTAGAAACTTTATAATATATTAATGAAGTACTTATTACAAGAAATAAATAAAATAACACATGAAAAAAATAACATGATAAAATATCGTGTAGCGTGTAGTTTAAAAAAATAACCATAACTTTTAGAGCACAAAAAAAAAATAAAAAAAAAACTCAAAAGAGAAATGAAAATATTAAATATGGAATGCAATCAGTTCACACATTCAAACACAGCGCGCGCGCAGAGCGGCAAGCTGCGCTGGAGTACACAACTCGCGACCTGTACTTGTTCAACTGATATTGACGACGGTAGTCAGAGGCTGGCTGCCCTCCTTCGTCATCAGAATAAGGTATTGTCAATCATAAATACATTATTATTGTACACTTATAATATTTGTATTTATATGTTCCAATTGACACCCATCAGGACACTGTCGGTTTTAGAAAATTGTGTTTGAAATTAATGAGTGTTTTTTTAAATATCTCAATACACATTTTTTGGTCAATCACCAAACAAATAACCAAAGACTAAAAATTGTCAAAGGCCGTGTCTTTTTAAATGTTTACTAAATACAATAGCAAGTAATTCTAGATAGACCAAGTGAAATGTTGGGAGTCAATTTGAACGTTTTGGATTCAGCAATATTCGTTTCTGCAAGCGGCAATGACACGTATAGAATAAAATAAACGATAAAAAAATATCGATTGAAAAATAACATAACCGCCGGCGGTAACGAACATAACATTTAGTAAGGGGATAAGTACCTCAGACAGTTTTTTTTTAAATAAGAGTCTGCTTAGAATATGTTCAAATATAATATAATTTAACA